>PVIH01002008.1:0-161055 GCA_004025045.1 Sigmodon hispidus
AAAAAAAAAAAAAAAAAAAAAAAAAAAAAAAAAAAAAAAAAAAAAAAAAAAAAAAACCTGTTTAAACTTTGCATCATCTCTGAGAACTACAGGTAAGAAATACTAAGTTACTTAAGAATCCGAAGTCACATTAATTAACCCATTAGTGAAGTTCAAAAGTGGAAGTCTCTTTTTCATTCTTACTGGTTCATCCTTCATAGTCCAGAACAAGGGATGAGGCAATTCTGCAAACGTCTTGAAGATGGACTTCCTGTTGCACATCCATACTAGTAGGGGATTGACTATTATAACAATATATAGCTCAATGACCAAGTTCATTTAACACATCATGGTGCAAATTGTATAGAAAAACATCACCTGATAGACAGAGAACAAAGTCCTTCTGCTTCATCTCTATTATGCCCAGAGACTTGGATTTCTTTCTTAGAGTTTCTCAATCTTGCTCCTATTTGAAATTTAGGTCCCAGTGACTCTTCATTCTGGAGAGCATGACTGTGCCTCATAGGATGTAGTAGGTGTCAGATGTTAGAGCCAGAACTATCTGACTCTCTTCCAGTTGTAACAACCAAAAAAAATGTCTGAAATTTTTGTTTAAACTCATTGGGAGTAAGAAGTAGTTTCACATCCTTCACCAAGCATGTTGATGTGTACTTAACTGGAAGATGACAGAGAATACTGGGCAGAGAATTTCTTCAGAATTGCTTTGAGCTGTGAGGTATCAAACACATATCAAATATCAAACATTTCTGATTCAATGTATTGAAGAAGTGGTGAGGAGTGGTGGAGGGATTACCTACCAGATTATTTCACTTGTGGACCCCCTCATTATGTCATTAAAGGAGAGGATAAAGTAGGAAAATAAAGGATACCAGAGAAGGGCAAGAATGGAGGCTGTGAACCTGGATTAGTAGACAAGAAAGCTTATCTGGCATTTCATCTTTACTCTGAACAAAGAATTATCTTTACATTATTCCTTGGGTAGTGTGAGTATGTGGATAGAACAGCACTCTCTGGGATATAATACTGGATATTAATATCCAGTATTGAGTGGTGAAAAAAACAAAGTAACAAACACCTTATACTTTGGCTCTGATTTGCATGTTTACCTCTTCTTGTGATTCTTTTATTTTAAAGAAGTCTGTATAGCCTTATTTCCTCTGGTATTCTCTAATTCTGTCAGTTGTTTCCTCAGCATGAACTGTGACTAATTCACCACTCTGGAGTCTATAACCATGTTGAATAAAACATGACATACTCATTTTCAAATAGAAAAATAAAAACATCAAGGGATTATATTTCCCAACCTTAACTACTCAAATGTTAACTTCTCTCTGTTTGCCACATCTAGATGCCACCAAAAATTACTGCTTATTTGGCATTTTCTTTAAATTCCCATCCCCTTTAGTTCACTTTGCTATAATAAGAAGTCAGCAGTCTCTGCAGAGGCAATACAAATAAAAATTGCTATAAAAAGTCTGTTGACAAATTATACTAGATACTACTGTACAAATAATACTCTGAGCTAAGTCCTGGCCTCCTTTTTGCTAAAAGAGGAGATTATGAAATTGCATATTAGAGATGTTCCCACATTAAATTGAAGCTTTTCCGTTTTCATAATCAGAAAGACTCAAAAGACCATTGGAAAGGGATTTTTCTCTTCATCTATGGTATTTCAAATGCGTCATTATGAGTCCCTGTTTATCTAACAGTCTTGTCATACACTAAAATGAATTTTTGTAACATTAGTGGTACCTATTCAACTCTCTTAGTAAGGTCTTGGAAATGATATTCCTTGTTTACCTTTGTTGTGCCTGAAATGTGTCCTAGTGAGTTTTAACTGACAACTAGAAGCACTCTCGAGTCACCTGAGAAGTAAATCTTATCTGAGGAATTACCTAGATCAGACTGGCCTGTGAGGGAAGGTCTTGATTATTAATTGATATGAGAGAGAGAGCTTAGCCTACTGCGGGCAGTGCCATCCCTATGCAGTTAGTCTTAGGCTATGTAAGAAAGCTAGCCTGGAAGACAAATATGATATTTACTCACTCATAAGTGGATATTAGCTGTAAAAAAAAAAAAAAAAAAAAAAAACAACAACAAAAAAAAAAACACTATGCAATAGTCCACAACCCAGAGAGGCAAGGTAACAAGAAAGATTCAAGACAAGGGATACCTGGATATCCCTGGAAAGTGGAAATAGAAGAGATTTCATGAGTGGACTGAGGGTGGATGGGGATGAGATTATGAGTGATAAGGAGGGATGGGGAGAGTATTGAAAGAGACTACTAGAAAGAGGGAGGCATATTGGGTCAGGTAAAGCCCTGATACAAGGGCTGACCCCAGCTAAGACCTGTAGCAATGGCAGATTCATAGCCTTAACTGGTCATCTCTTGAGACTAGACAAAATTTCAAGTGGAAGGAGTATGAAAACAATCCAGCAACATAATCTTTGACCTACAGTCTGCCTTACCTAGGTCTAAAGATTAAGGAAGCAGTCAACCAGTGATTGGTACAGCCTATAACTACTCATGCCAGGAGAATAAAGCCACCCTCAACACTTCCTGGAGCACCAGGACCCAAGGCAAGATGACCTAGAGACCTAGGATACAAGCAAATTTGACTGGAGAAAAAAGAATGTCAAAGTAATAAAACTTAACTCTATTCTGCTATACTCATAGATTTACACCTAAACCAATGTCATCAGAAATGCTCCATTCAGCAGCTGATGGAACAGAAACAGACCCACAGCAAAACATTAGGTGGAGCTCAGAGAATCCTGCAGAAAAGGAAGAGAGAAGATTGGATAAGCTAGAGGGGTCCAAAACACCAGAGAAACACCACATAATCAACCAACCTTGGCTCAAAGTGGCTCACAGAGACTGGACAGACAACCAGGGAGCATTCAAGTAATTAACCTGTGCACTCTGCATATGCATTACAGTTGTGTAGCTTGGTCCTTTTGTGGGACTCCTAACAAGAGGAACAAGGATTGTCTCTAACTCTTTTCCTGGTTTTCAAAAACCCACTCCTCATACTGGCTTACCTTGTGCAGCCTTAATACATGAAGAGGTGCTTATTCTTACTGCAACTTGATATGCCATGGTTTGTTGATATTCATAATAGGCCTGCCCTCCCTGCACCCTGAAAAGAAATGGAAGATGAGTAGATGGGAGCTGAAAACAGAGAAGGGTGGGGAAGTGCCTGGGAGAAGAAAAGGGGAAGGAAACTAGAGTCAGGATGTAAAATTAATTAAGTGATAATTAATTTTTTGAGAATCTAAACTATTTATTTAAAAAATAAATTTTCCATACCCATTACTGCTTCTTCTCCTGCCCTTCTCCCAGTCCTCTCCTAGCCTCTCCCTTCCCCCTTCACATACTCTCTTCATTCCCCAGAAAAGTCAAGGAATCCCAAGGTGGGTAAATTTGGTCTGGCATATTCAGTTGAGGTAGAACCAAGTCCTTCTCCCAAGCATCAAGGCTAAGAAAGGTATTCTCCTGCTAGTCATGGGCTTCAAGAAACCAGTTCATGAACCTGAGATAGATTCTGGTCCGATTGCAAGAGGCTCCAGAAACAGGCTGCGACATTTGACTGTTATCCACATTCAGATGATCCATGTCTGTTCCATGAAGGTCCTGTTAGCTGTTATTTCAGAGTCTGCAAGCTCCAAACAGCACAGGACTGCCTACTCCATGGGTCTCCCCATCATGATCTCCATCCCTCCACTCATGTAATCTCTCCTCCCTCTCTTCAGCTGGACAAATAGCCCAGCCCGGTGGTTAGCATGGATCTCTGCATCTGCCTCCATCAACTGCTGGATGAAGGTTCTATAATGACGATTACGTTGGTCATTTGTTTGATGATGAGGAAAGTCCAGTGTAGGCTCCCTATCTACTATTGTGTGGAGTCCTAGCTGGGCTCATTTTGTCCATTCTTTGGTGTTCCTTAGTATCAGGTTTCTCCCTAATCCCACACTGGCTTCCTCTATCAGGATATCCCTCTTTGTTGCTTACACCCCCCCCACACACACACACACCATCTCATTATCTCATGTTCTTTTCTAAACTCCCTTTGCTTCCCCCACCCCATGATTGCAATTTTCTCAAGAGATTGTCATAAAAGGTTTCTGGGCTGGACTTCCACTCTCAGCCCCACTTACCCTCAAACAATTACATACAGAATTATATTATTTTTATGCTGATTAACCTAGGGTCAGGCATATAATTAGCAAACTCCTTCATCTGAACTAACACATCTTGTTCAGCTGCACAGCTCAGTACCTTTTCTCATAGCAACATTTCAACTTCTTTTCTCTGTGTCCGCAGTCAGCAGTCTCCTCATCATGTCTGTGGTGGCTGTCTGGCATCTGTCTCTGTTCTTCCTGTACTCAGAGTTTTCTTAGCCTGGTAGCCCACACTTTCTGTCTGCCTTTTGGCCAATCAGCTTTTATTAAACCCATAGTCGGGACAATTATTTAAAATGTAACACATAATCCAACTACAGGAAATCTTCTCTATTTCCCCTTGCCAGGGGTACCTATGGATGTCTCTCTTAGCTATCTCCTGTTACCTAGCTGCTGAGGGGGTGTGTGGATTATATCCTTTGTTTTACATGTAAAATCCACACATGAGTGAGTACATACCATGTCTCTCATTCAGGGTCTGTGTTACTCACTCAAGATGACAGTCTCTGGTTGAGGAGCAGGGGGAACACTCCTCCATTGTTGGTAGGAGTGTAAGCTTGTTCAGTCACTCTGAAATGTTATATGGCAGTTTCTCAGAAAACTGGGAATCAATCTCCCCAAGGACCCAGCAATAGCACTTCTGGGTGTATACCCTAAAGACGCACATTCACACTCCAAAGGTATTAGCTCAACTATGTTCATAGCAGCATTATTTGTAATTGTAGCGGGAATCCCGGATTGTATGGGAGAGGCGGTGCTTCCGGCCCCAGCGCGCGGCGGCTCCGTACAGCAGTGACTTGGCGCGTTGCTAAAACTTTCTTTTGCTCGTGATTCTAACAAAATAAATCTTATTTAAAACATATCTATTGGTGGCGGGTTTCTTCCGCGATATTTGGCGCCCAACATGCGGCTAATTCCCCAAACCCCCTGAATTTCGCGCCTGCGTGCGGCGGAGCCCCGCCAGATTTTGCGCCCGCTACATACTTCAGATCCCATTTGCGTGCACAGGTGCTCGGTACAGCAGCCAAGAGAAAATCTGCGTACAAAAGAGCTACTGAGACCCAGTTCTGAGGGTACACGCCTAGTAGGATTTGTAGAGGCATTTGGCAGAGAACCTCTGGGCTTACTCACCACCCCGTTTCAAGCACCATTGCTGCTGCACTACGACACCTACTGACCGTAAGTCCTCATTACATCTGAATAAGGCAAAAATTTTTTTTCTTTCTTCTAAAATGTCTGATCAGATAAATGTTCACAATTTTACTCACTTTTTCACAATAGTGATAAAAAATTATTTCCAAGATTACGCATTTAGAGGTTATCTCCACCCAAGAGTCCTTTTGCTTTTCTTTGTGATAATATATTTCTTACCAAATTATTTTAAAAAATTTCAGCTTAGAGAGTATAAAGCTAAGCTGTCTGGCATAGATAAACATATTAAGACATTCCAAAAACTCATTGTTTCCATAAAAGAGAGGTCTACTTTGATCACAAAAAAATTTAGAGCTCACATTGATAAAAATTTTAAAAAATTATATAAATCTGTTTAGATATATTTTTATATATAATGATATATAGTTAAGATATTGTTGCCACTTGATAAAAAATATATATTTTGGTCAATTTTCCTAAGATAGTTATACTTAAAATTATTTAAAAGAGCTGTACACTCATTTAAAAATGCCTATTTTTACAATGTTAGACTCACTTTCTTAGTTGATTGAGATTACAAATTATAGTTACTCAGATTTATCACCTAACAGTCAAGATACTCAGGCTTTTCAAAAACATGTCAAAATATACCAAATAGATAAATGTCTTCAACCACTTCATAGACCAAAAAAATATGACATTCAAGATTTCGTTATTTCAAATTTGGCCTTGAGAGACATGACAACTCCTAGTATCACCATTCCTTTCTCAAGGTGGTATTGAGCATCACAGACATCTTGCCAAGAGATTATTTAGTTTGACAAATAATGGCCTAAAAGACAAAAGACTACACTTATGCCCTCTGCTGTCAACGTGCTCACTGTCCAAAATAGACCTACAGGATGAGGGATAGGAACTACCAAAGCCTGCCTAGCCAAGATAAGACAGTCCTACCAAAAATACCCTACTTCTATAGAGACTTGTCAAATATCATAAGCCAATAGCCACAAAAATAAATGCTCCCGTTACACAAAAAAATAATAGATAACTGTCCAAATAATTAACTGTCATTGTCTTCTCCTATATTCTAAAAGTTACTTCATGCTTCCAACTTTAAATATATATTTTCCTTCTCAGGTCTTGACAGTGTTAAAAATTAAATAGTTAAAGTTGTTATTACTTCACATTCCAACAAAGACACTCAAGTCTTAAAACTCTATTATTTAAGATAAACAACCTTAAAACAATCCCTATACATTTTTTTATATCAACATTTTAGATATTAAATTACACTTTATAGTTGTTTACTAGCGGTAGTTTGACCTCACTTGTGTTAGTTCCTTCCTCTTTCCCACACACTGTCTTATAATAATCCCTATAATATATAATTTTATACCTAATTTAAAACCTTCCTATTTAGACAAAATGGGGAGATGTAGCGGGAATCCCGAATTGTACGGGAGAGGCGGTGCTTCTGGCCCAGCAAGTGCAGCGGCGTGAGGAGAGGCAGTGCTTCTGGCCCCAGCATGCGGCAGCTCCGTACAGCAGTGACTCGGGGCGTTGCTAAAACTTTCTTTTGCTCGTGATTCTAACAAAATAAATCTTATTTAAAACATATCTATTGGTGGCGGGTTTCTTCCACGATATGTAATAGCAAGAGCCTGGAAACAACCTAGATGCCCCTCAACTGAAGAATGGATTAACAAACTGTGGTACATCTACACAATGGAGTACTACTCAGCAGTAAAAAAAAATGATATCCCAAAATTTGCAGGCAAATGGATGGATTTGGAGACTATCCTCCTGAGCGAGGTATCACAAACCCAGAAAGATAAACAGGGGATATACTCACTCATTAGTGGACTTGAAATCAAAAAAGCAGAAAGCAAAGCATGTCTAAGCTGCAAACCACAACCCCTGAAGAGCTTTGGATCTGAAACACCTGGGAGTGGCACATTGGATCCCACTCTCTCTAGAGGAACACCTGATTTAGTCTTGATGTTGTGGGGAGAAAACTGCATCTGTCTGGAGTGGAGGCTGAACTGAGCAATATTAAGACCTTGGGACCTCCTGCCCATGCTGGGGAGCAGGTGGGGAGATGTGGAGAAGAGAGCGACCTGAGTAGGGGGGGGACCTTGAATAGGATATACATGAATAGAAAATGTGACTTTATTCAAAATTAAAAAAGACAGTCTCCAAATCCATCTGTTTGCCTGCAAATTTTAGGATGTCATATTTTATCTTATTTTATTACTGCTGAGTAGTACTCCATTGTTTAAATGTACCACAATTTTTAATTCATTCTTCAGTTGAGGGGCATGTAGTTGATAACCCAATGCAACAATGGGTGAGACAAAATTTGTGGCATGTAGCAGTAAACCTAGGCAGAACTCAAAGTGTATGGAGGACACACCTCTAGGTGTGGCTACATAAGTCTGTGCCCACCCATTCTCTAAAAAAGAGACAACACATGAAAACCTGTCTCTTTTGTTTTCTGCTTCTTTTCCCTTGTACTTTCCTCTCTCTGCCTTTTGGTTAGTTTGGATAAGAGTTTGTCTATCTTTTTAACTTTCTCTTTGTTAACCAACTCTGATTTTTCAATTGTTTGTATTGGTCTTTTTTTGTTACAGTTTTATTGATTTCAGTGCTGACTTTTTATTTCCTGCCATCAACTCCTTCTAGGTGAGTTTGCTTGTAATTGTTCTAGAGATTTCAGCTATGTTGTTAAGTCTCTTGAGTGAGATTTTTCTAGGTTTTTATATAGGCATCCAGTGCTATGAATTTTCCATAAGTTTGGGTATGTTGAGAATGCATTTTTATTAAATTTTAGAAAGTCCTTAATTTCTTTCTTTACTTCTTCCTTGACCCAGAGATTGTTCAATTGAAAGATGTTCAGTTTCCATGAGTTTGTAGGATTTCTGTAGTTTGCGTTGTTGTTGAACTCTAACTTTAGTCCATGATGTTCTGAGAGGATACAAGGACTTATTCCTATTTTTTGTATCTATTGATATTTGTTTTATGATTATGTGATCAATTTTAGGGAATGCTGAGAAAGTATATTCCTTTGTGTTTGGGTGAAAAGTTTTGTACATATATATTAAATACATTTCAGTCATAACATCTGTTAAAGTTTTGTACATATATATTAAATACATTTCAGTCATAACATCTGTTAGATATCTTATTTCTATGTTAAGTTTGGGTCTGGTAGACCTCTCCATTGGTGAGAGTGGGATATTGAAGTCTCCCACTGTTAATGTGTAGGACTTGATTTGAGATTTAAGGTTTAGTAATGTTTCTTTTACATATGTAAGAATCTAAACTTTTCGATTTTAAAAAAATTATCATCACTGCTCCCCATTCTTCATCTCTTCCCAGCCCTTCCTCAGATTCCCCTTACCTGCCCCCATACCTTACTCAGAAAGGTTAAGGACTCCCAGAGTGAGTCCATGCAGTCTGGCATGTCCAGATGAGCTAAGATCAAGCCCCTACCCCCAATACCAAGTCTGAGCAAAGTGTTCCCTTTAGGGAGTGGGCTCCAAGAAGCCAGTTCATGCACCAGGAATAAACTCTAGTCCTACTGCAAGAGACTCCATAAACTGCCCACCCATTGCCATCCACATTTGAAGGTCTTAGTCCTTCTCCATGAAGGTTCTTAGCCTGTCATTTCAAATTTGAGTTTCCAATAGCTTGGGTCAGCTGCCTCTGTGGGTTTCCTCATCATGACCTTGATCCCTTTGCTCATATACTCTCTCCTCCCTCTCTTCAGCTGGATTGGGAGCTCAACCCATGCAAATAAATCTCTGCATCTGTTTTCATGACTTGCTAGATGAAGGTTCTATAATGGCAATTAGGGTAGTCATTCATTTGACTATAGAGGAAGGGCTAGTTTAAGTACTCTCTCCACTATTGCTTGGAGTCTTAGCCAGGGTCTTTTTGTGAGTTCTTGTCTGTTTCTCTAGCACTAGTTTTTTTTTTCTAACCCCACAATGGTTACCTCTATCAAAATGTCTATTTTTTGTTCTCCCTTACTGTTGCTCCCCCACTCAACCATCCCATTCTTTCATGTTTTCTTCCCACCTCCCCGTGCTCCCCTCCCTCTTTGTATGATTCTAGTTTACTCAGGAGGTCTTCTCTATTTACCCTTCCCAGAGAGATCTATGAATATCTCTCATAATTTCATAATGTTACCTAGCTGACAATTGGTTGTAAATTATAGCCTGGTTATTCTTTGCTTTACATCTAAAATTACTAGATTCATCCATTTGTATACAAATTTCAGGTTGTCTTTTTTTTTTAACTGCTGAGTAGTAAGTACTCTATTGTGTAAATGTACCATAATTTTTAAATCTACTCTTCAATTGAAGGGAATCTAGGTTGTTTTTAAGAATCTGGCTATTATGAATAATGCTGCTATGAACATAGTTGAGCTAATGCCCTTGTGGTAAGAATGTGTGTCCTTTGGGAATATGCCCACTAGTGGTATTGCTGGATCATTGAATAGATTCAGTTTTCTGAGAAACAGCCATATTGATTTTCAAAGTTTTTGTACAAGTTTACATTCCTACCAGCAATGGAGGAGTGTTCCTCTTACTCCACATCCACTCCAACATAGGTTGTCTTGTGTTTTTGTTCTTAGCCATTTTGACAGGTATTCCGGAGTTGCTTTTATTTACATTTCCCTGATGGCTAGGGACATTGTGCAGTTCTTTAAGTATCTTCCATCCTTTTGAGATTCTTCGTTGAGAATTCTCTATTTAGCTCTGAACTACATTTTTAAATTGAATTATTTGGTTTCTTGATCTCTAGTTTCTTGAGTTCTTTATATAGTTTAAGAGATTAGCCCTTGGTCAGACATAGGGTTGGTGAAGATCTTTTCCAACTCTTGTAGGCTGTTGTTTTTGTCTTATTGACCATGCCTATTGCTTACAGAAACTTCTCAGGTACAAGAGGTCCCATTTATTAATTGTTGCTTTCAGTGTCTGTGGTACTGGTAGTATATTTAGGGAGTGGTCTGCTGTGCCAGTGCATAGAAAGGTATTTCCCACATTCTTTTCTATCAAAGTTCAGTGTAACTGGGTTTATGCTGATGTCTTTGATCTACTTGGACTTGAATTTTGTGTAGGGTGATAGATATGGATCTATTTGCATTCTTCTACATGTCACCATCCAGTTATGCCAGCACTATTGGTTGAAGATGTTTTCTTTTTCCATTGTATATTTTTGGCCTCTTTGTCAAAAAGGAGATGTTGACAGTAATATCAGGGTCTTCAATTTGTTTCCACTGATCCACATGTCTATTATATGCCAGTACAAAGCTGTTTTTATTACTGTAGCTTTTTTTAAAAAAAATTATTTGCTCTTAACTGCTACATCATCTCTCAGCACCATTTATACTTTTTCATTATGAATAAAGTCATATATTTTATCCATGTATCCCCTTGTTCAAACTCCCTTCCTCCTCCTGCTCCCCCAGGCACTCTCTCTTCTTCCTATCACTTTATCTCCTCCCCAGCAAGGGCAGCTTAATGTCAGTCAGCTCCAGATGATACCTCCAGAAGTTCTTTTATTTAATTAATTAAGTGATCAATTAATGTTTTTGTTTTTAAATGAAGTCTCATTTTTTAATCCATGTTTCCACATGTTCAAACTCCCTTCCCCCTCCCACCCCTTTCAGTCACTCTCTCTTCTCCCCATCTCCTCCCTAGCAAGGGCAGAATGTCCCAAGGTCCTAAGGTGGCTTAGTTCAGCATCCACTCCAGGCAAGTCCACATTCCTCATCTCAACATCAAGACTGAATCAGGTGTTCCTCTGGAGGGGATGGGTTCCGAGATGCCTGTCCAAGGTGTTTCACATCCCAAGCTGCTCAGTGGTTGTGGTTTGCAGCTTGGGCATGCTTTGTTTTTTGTGTAAAGTCCACTAATGAGTGAGTACATCACCTGGTTCTTTTCTGGTTTGTGATACTTCGCTCAGTAGGATATTCTCCAAATCCATCCATTTGCCTGCAAATTTTAGAATACATTTTTTTCTTACTGCTGAGTAGTACTCCATTGTGTAGATGTACCACAGTTTGTTAATCCATTCTTCAGTTGAGGGGCATCTAGGTTGTTTCCAGGTTCTTGCTATTACGAATAATGCTGCTATGAAAGCTACCCTGGGTCGAGCTAGCTATTAACTCTCCATAGTTACTGCTGTATATGTTTGGCTATGAAGTGAGTACCTTTGTCCAAGGTAATGTTCTACTTGAGTTCCTGGTTGACTTCCTTCAGTGATAGACTTTAACTATAATATGAAATGAAACTCTTTTCTCTCTTAATTTGCTTTTGAGTGTCTAATTGCAGCAACAGAAATGAGACAAAAACAAAATTCTTTCCCTAGGCTTCTTGATCTAAACACAAAGAAGGCACAAGCTTGCCTACCATTAGCCAGCTAGATTCACAGAGCAGATGGGCAGCCTTCAAACCACCCTGAGAATTCTCAATCTATTTGTGCTACTGCAATATAATACCAGAGACTGGGTGGCATATGAACAATAGAAATGTGCTCCTTTCATGTTTTGAAACAGATGTGCAAACAAAGACACGAAGTGACTCAGAGTCTATTGAGGGGAATTATCCATGTTTCAAATGATAACTTTGCTTTCTAAATCTCACATGATCCTAGGGAGCAGCCACATGGGTCTCTTTTATAAGAGCTGTACTCTTATTTTTTAGAAATTTACCCTTACAACCTCTCAGTGACCTCATCTCATAATGGCATTACCTTAAGGACTGTGTGAGTTTTTAATTGACTATTTATCTTTTTAAATAAGGGCCTACCATGCTGGAAAGAAGCTTACTATGTAACTCAAAGAGACCTTGAATTATAGCAATCTAACTTGAGCCTCCTGAAAACTGGGTATTGTAAGCACAAGCCCCTAAGTTTAACTGAGGTCTGGGATTTCAAGCTATTAATTTGAAAAACACAAAGTTCTAACTTATGTCCTCACTTTATTTGTTGTCATGATTCTTTTCTGACTAGTCTTTCAGGAAACATTGAGTTGTATCTTTCCTTTCTTCTACATGGGAAGGTTTTTCTTCACTGGCACCTCATTCAATATAATTGTTCCTTGGTATTAATTCACATCAACTTTTAGAGGTTGATGGAAGTGAATACTGTAGTATATGGACCTGATAAAACTGATTTCTCATAGTTACATTTCTCTGCAGTCTTTTAATAGGGCTGATTTTCAAAGTGACCATATTAATGTGCATGACATCATTAGATATTGATTTCCTTTTTAGAAAAAAATTTAAGATTTTATTGATAGGCATGTGTATTATATATATATATGTGTTATTAATTTTACTTTATATGTATTTTATTTACACACTTATATATGTGCACCATGTGGGTGCAGTGCCCAAAGAGGTCAAAAGGGGGTGTCAGATGTCTTGGACCTAGAGTTACAGGAAACTGTGAGACACATACTGTAGGTTCTGGAAACTGAACTGAAGTTCTCCATGAAATCACAAATACTCTTAACTAGTAAGCAGTCTCTCCAGACTCAACTATATCTTTAAAACAGTACTATTTATATGCATAGAAATTTTTCTTGAAAGCCAAAATCTGGATGCTAATACCAATTGGGCATTCTTTCTGAAGTGCTCAAGACCAAAAGAATTTAATTTTTTTTATTTTTTATTTTCTTTTTTTTGGGGGGAGGGAATGTGGTTGTCATGTTCTTAAATTTATTTCATGCTGTCTTGGTGCAAAGATATCTTTAGGGGATCCTGAAAAGAAAAATTTTGTTAATTGTCAAGTCCTGAAATAAGTAGCTGTATCATCTGTTGTCCAGTCTCTGCATAACAGAAAGTGCATGGCTTGTCTCAAGTCCTGGCTAGAGTAGTCTGTAAAGCTGTTTCATCTCAGTTAGGCACCTCGAAATTGTCCTGAGCAGTTTGTAGTTCAAATCTAATCTTTGGTTATTCTTTGTCAACCTGGTGGCTTTGTCATTGTCCATATAAAATCATCATTGTCAGGCCCCATCTTCCTTTTGAATGCTTTAAGTTCGACATTAGGCATTATCATGGATCACTACAGAAAACTGTTAAGAGACTAAAACCCAATACAATGTACAGGAAGCTAACTATAAAAAAATTATTCAGCATAGGATTAGTAACAATCAAATATTCCCTTATTTTTAGTGATTCTTCAGTCTCATATTAGGTGTGGTAGAATGTTTTCTGTATGATGTAAATAAAGAACTGTTTGGCCCATGCACGGCACCGTAGAAGTGGGTGGAGAATCAGAGGCAGCCAGGTAGGAGAAGGAAAGGGTGGAGTTAGTCACTCTCGATCCATCCCCCACAGAAGCAGCATGTAGGAATCCAGGTGAGCCACGTGGTAGAAAGAATAATAGAAATGGGTTAAATTAAGAAGAAAGAGCTAGCTAGTAATGGGCATAAGACATGGGCCAAACAGTATAAATATAAACGTCTGATTCATTTCTTTGGGGGACAAAAGCCACCGAGAACCAGGTTCCAACCGCCGCTGCAGGCCACACCAGGCACAAACCTCCCAGACCCAAAACGGGCTGGGGGGGGACCTAATACAACAATTAGGAGTCTCTTCTGATATGATAAAGAGGTTTTGCATTTTCCTTTAACAAATATACTTGGGTTTAGAGAAGGAGCCACACTCCAGCTCTAAAGCCTGCTTTAAATTAAAATTAAACTGGGACTTCAACTTTTCTTACAAATAAAGATATATAGATTATATTGGTACCAATAGGTCCCATATCCTTTTGCTTCCAAAGTTTTCTGGATAGTCTCCCTTTTGTTGTAAATGTCTAGGTATCCAGTGTCTCTTAATGTCTTGAAGATGTGTTTTCTGTAAAGACAAAAACAGACACTTGCCCCAACCTTTTTTTTTTTTTTCTTACAACTTATAGAGTTGTAATATGGGTGGATAAGCCTTCAATTCTTATTTTCATAAAGTTTTTCTGGTTCAAATTGAGTCTTTATTAATTTTGAAGGTATTTATAACTTTTCTTCACCTGTGGAAACAAACACAAAAGCCCTTCCCCAACATTTCCCTTCTATTCTGAGGTCAGTACATCTTTGAAATAGGCTGATTTAGCTCAGCCATTTTTTTCTATAGTCCAATGCCATTCAGCAGCTATTGTACCTTTCTCATTAGCATTGAGAAAATTCAAAATTAATAAAGAATTATGTCGTTTATTTGTAAGGCTCTTTGTTATTCCTTTCTGTTCATTTAGCATCTTCTTTAGAGTTTGATTTGATCTCTTTATAACTACTTGCCCTGTAGGATTATGTGGTATTCCTTTAATATGTTTTTTATTATAATAATCAAAAAATGTTTTATTTTACCAGATACATATGCTGAAGTAAACTTTAGAGTGTCATTTTTTTTTTTTTTCTGCTGAGTAATACTCCATCGTGTAGATGTACCACAGTTTGTTAATCCCTTCTTCAGTTGAGGGGTACCTGGGTTTTTTCCAGGTTCTTGCTATTATAAATAATGTTGCTATGAACATAGCTGAGTTAATACCTTTGGGATATAAATGTGCATCCTTTGGGTATATGCTCAATAGTGATATTGCTAAATTCTTGGGGTGTTTGATTCCCAGTTTTCTGAGAAACCACCATACTGCATCCCAGAGTGGCTGAATTAGCTTACACTCCCACCAACAATGGAGGAGTGTTACCCTTGCTCTGCATCCTGTCCAGCATAGGTTGTCATTTGTGTTTTTGATTTTAGCCATTCTGACTGGTATAAGGTGGTATCTCAATGTTGTTTTCATTTGTATTTCTCTGATGGCTGAAGATGTTGAGCAATTTTTTAAGTGCTTTTCAGCCACTTGTAGTTCTTCTGTTGAGAATTCCTTTTTTTTTAGCTCTGAACCCCATTTTTGATTGGGTTATTTAGGGTCTCAAGTTTCTTGTGTTCTCTATATATTTTAGAGAATAATCCTTTGTCAGTATTTTTTACTTTCATATTTTGGGATAAGTGTACATATTTAATGACCTATGCTGGGCGTGGCTAAACATGGATTCATAGAGCAGACAATCCTGTGGGTCATTTTAACACAATATTTTAGGATATCTGTGTTTGGATCACAGCCTATTAAATGATGCCTGTTGTGGTATTTTCCTGTGGAGTTATGTTGGTGCCATATTCATTTTAGAATTTGTGATATCAGATGTTTACATTAGGGTTGCTAATATCATAATAGGTAACACTGTTAATAATGGTAGTGTTAAAATAGTGCTTTCAAAGTGAAGATATCATAACACTTAAGACCAATCCAGCAAATAGACTATCATAGTGTCTCTAACTTTGGACAGTTAATAAGTAGAGAAAGTGGCTGGAAAGATGGTTCAGAGGTTAAAAGCACTAGCTAAACTTGCAAAGGACTAGAGTTCAGTTCCCATCACCCACAGAGTGGCTCACAACAACCTGTAACTACATCTCCAGTGGTCTCATGCCCTCTCCTGGCTTCCATGACACTGCACTCACATGCATACACCCACACAGAGACACATACACATTCATGTTAAAATAAAAAAAAATAAAATCTTTTTTAAAAGGAGAAAAGAGAAATTCCAAGACATTTTTGAGAATTGCATAATTTCTGATACTTCTGTGCATAAAGGCAAAAGACATCTACCACTACCACCCTTCCACTCTCCCTAGTAACTCCACCTCATTCCCTTTTCAACTCCATACCTTCTTTATAAGTAATGATCCTCTCTAAAAAGGGAATTCTCAGCAGAGGAACTACGAATGGCTGAAAGGCACCTGAAAAAGTGCTCTTCATCCTTAGCCATCAGAGAAATGCAAATCAAAACAACTTTGAGATACCACCTAACACCTGTTAGATTGGCTAAGATAAAAGGCACAGATCACAGCCTATATTGGAGAGGATGCGGAACAAGGGGAACACTCCTCCATTGCTGGTGGGAGTGTAAGCTTGTTCAGTCACTTTGGAATGCAATATGGCGGTTTCTCAGAAAACTGAGAATCAATCTTCCCAAGGATCCAGCAATACCACTTCTGGGTGTATATAATGATGCACAGTCACACTCCAATGGCATTAGCTCAACTATGTTCATATCAGCATTATTTGTAATAGCAAGAACCTGGAAACAACCTAGATGTCCCTCAACTGAAGAATGGATTAACAAACTGTGGTACATCTACACAATGGAGTACTACTCAGCAGTAAGAAAAAATGATATCCTAAAACTTGCAGGCAAATGGATGGACTTGGAGAATATTCTCCTGAGCGAGGTATCACAAACTCAGAAAGATAAGCAGGGGATGTACTCACTCATTAGTGGTCTCTAAACAAACAAACAAGAAAAAAACCAAGCATGCCCAAGCTGCAAACCACAACCACTGAACAGCTTGGGATGAGAAACACCCTGGACTGACTCTTCAGGATCCCACTCCACCTAAAGGAACACCTGACTCACTCTTGAGGGAGGGGAGACAAAGCTGGATCTGCCAGGAGTGGAGACTGAACTAAGTAATATTGGGTCAATGGTACCATGGGACTCTCTGCTGCCTCTCCAGGGAGGGGATGGGGAATTGTGGAGAAGAAAAAATGATCTGATGTGGCGGGAAGGGGAAGGGACCTTGAATAATAATATACAGGGATAGAAAGCATGACTTCTTTGTTCATAATAATAATAATAATAATAATAATAATAATGAAAACAAATAAATAAAATAAGTAATGATCCTCTGAGACAAATTAATTGTAATAAGAGGTTTCTGGCCCATTCAACTGGTGGTCCAGACCCACAGACCTGCAGTCCCAGACCAACTAGCCCCAAATAATCACACAAAGTCTTATATTAATTTCATGCTGTTTGGCTTATGGCTCAGGCATATTGCTAGATAGCTCCTGCATCTTAATTCAACCCAGTTTCATTAATCTGTCCTGCCACGTAACCTGTCGCTTACCTATTTCTTTACATCTTGCTTCTTGGGCAGAAGGATCACATCTCTTTCTGACTCTGCCCTCCTTCCCCTATCTATGCTCTGATTTCCAGCCTACTTCTAAGGTGCCTGCCATAGGCCAAAACAGTTACTTTATTAATAATATTCACAGCATACCAAAAGACATCCCACATTAATTAATACTGCTAATGCATCAGTGGTTTTACCCAGAAGTGGACACTGAATACTACAATACTGATCTGCTAGGGGCATGACAGTTGTGGGGTTAACGAGCTGCTTACTGATTGACTATGAAGTCTGCAACATGGGAGAGAATTCATGCCTGGGCACTATAAGCCTGGTTAGAGAAATCATAGGCCCTAGAAGGAAACCTACTGTTGTTTCACAAGCTCATACCATCAAACTGCATTCTAAATATTTGTAGATATAAGTAGGTTTGTTTTTCTTTTTCTTAAGCTATTTTTTACTTTGGTTGAAAAAACTTCTTCATGTTGTAGATAGAGAATAATACAGAGACTCATGACAGGCCAAAGTACCAAGTATAACTAACTCTGAGTGCTCAGTTGTGGATAAGTCAGCTATATCAATCTCCCACCAAAGTTCAGGGAACATAATGAAATAGAGGAGATAAGAAAATGTAACAGATGGTAGATGGGGAAGAAAGCTGGGAAATGCTGATTTGGGGGCACAGCAAGGTGGTGGACTTCATCAACTCATAGTAGCAATGGTTACCTGCACAAGGTCAAGTCAGCCAAAACTCCATCTGTGATGGAGGCAGGGCCCCTGAGCCCCCACCCCTATTAGAAGTATCATTGGTTGTTTCAAATGGAATAATAACTCTCTTGAGGGGACACTGCAATTAGTAGGCTGTACATGTCCAAGTAGATATATATAAAATCATCCCACTTTCTCACTTTACCTCCCTTCAGATTATCATTCCCAAGAAAGTAAAGATTGTACCTTCAATCTTCTTTTATTAATGCCTATGGATGTTTTGCCTGCACATACACATGCAGTTCTCAGAAAGCAGAAAGGGAACCAGATAATCTGGAATTGACATTACAGATGGTTATAAATGCCATGTATGTGCTGAGAATGAAACCCGGGTCCCTTAAAAGAACAGCAATTAGTGCTTTTAACTGTAGAGTGTCTTTCAAGACCCACAGTTGAGTTAAAGATCTTCATTTAGGATTTCTTCTGAATATCAAAACACTTTCCTTTGGGTTGAAATGTTTCAATTCAGAGAAAACTTCTACATAAATACTAAAAGAAAAAACTGCTAAAATGAATTCAAGTGGTTCTTAAATAGTGACACAAAAAGAGCAATCACAGTCAAGAGGATGGGACATATATTATTCTCCTACTTTTACTT
Organism: Sigmodon hispidus; assembly: GCA_004025045.1. Taxonomy (NCBI): domain Eukaryota; kingdom Metazoa; phylum Chordata; class Mammalia; order Rodentia; family Cricetidae; genus Sigmodon; species Sigmodon hispidus. The sequence goes on from PVIH01002008.1 coordinate 18,677, forward strand.
TATTTCAGTGATATAAATTGGGGCTATTTGGTCAGAGATCAAATGGCATATTCTATAGTTCTACCTAATGAACTTCAGAACAGAAAAATCTTGGAGGAAGGCATGACACGAATTCTTTATCTTGAGTGATAAAGTGGCTAAAGTGTCCATATCCATATTAGTATGTGAAGGATGGAATCATGAATCACCTAAGATAGAGACTCACCTGAAGCAGCCCAGGGCAGATCAGCACAGGGACAGGGGACTTCTGATAATGGCACTGCAGTCACCTGGATGAGCTAGGGATTTGAGGAATCCTGTCTTCTTCTCCTACCCCCCCCCCCCCGACTCCACACACCCCTCACACCCCCCACACTCTGGAGCTCAAGATATTTTGCAGGGGATTAATTCCCCCAGGGATCAGCTTGCTCTAAACCTTGATAATCCAGATTAGTGGCTTAGTTCAGTTCCCCCTGGTTATCTCACACTAGGGCAGGAACATAGGTGTTTACAGGGAAGCAATGACTGCTTCTAGAAAACTGAGAAAACTCAACCTTGAAAGCCTCCTTCCTGAGTCATTTCCAAGGTGAGACTCATCAGGATCCTTATTATAGCCCTGTGACTGGTGGGACACTCTCTTGGCAAGAGAAGGAAATTGAGCTGCTCTTAGAAGAGCCACTGGGAAAGTAGGCTGTGTGTGAAACTTTTTGAAAGATTTTCTTTTCTTCCTTCAGGCTGTGAAAAAGTTCTCCACACCATCTTTTCCAAATGGAGACATGAAAGGAGACTCTGTTGGGAAACAGAATAAGGGAAAGATGTCATAACCCCTAGATTGTTTGAGTAGCAGCTGGGACCTAGTGCAATTCATATTTCTGTACATAGTCTTCCTTCTAAATTTGCTTCTATCCAAATCCATACTATGGCAAGTCCACTGCCACCCCCAACCCTCCACCCTTCAAGGGCTCCTGGAAATCCAGTCTCATGTTGACAAGGCAGCATGTGTCTGGAGCTTATTACCTCATCAACGAGACATCATCTTCACAAACTCTGTAAAAGAAAATTTCCTGTGAAGCTCTTCTAAAAGCAACTGGGACTACTTTGGGGAGTTTTTCCTGTATTTCAGGCAGTGACATCAATCTTTAGAAAATAACTTGAAATCTCTATGACACAATGTTCATAAAACATCTTTTCTTTTTCTTGTGTATGTGATATATGAACATATGTACAGGTGCATGTGCACCCACACATGCACATGAACTAGAGGAGGATGTCCAGTGTTCTCCTCTAATGTGCCAAATCTTATCTTTTTGAAATTGGGTCTCTCACTAGACCTGAGGCTCACTAGTTGTTTTAATGTATATTTTTTTGCCGACATATATGCCTGTGCACTACATGCATACAGTGTCCAGTGAGAACAGATGTCACTGAGACTGGAGTTGTAAACTGCCTTGGGTTCTGGGTCCTCTAGAAGACTAACACTCTTAACCACTGAGCCATATCTCCAAAGTCATCTCACCAATTCTTTGTTATGCTGATGGCCAGATAACTGCAATGAACCTCTGATCTCCACCACTATCCCCCCACCATTTACAGGCACAGGGCCATGCCTGAATTTTTTTCACATAAGTGTTAGGTATTGAAACTCAGATCCTAACTCTTGGACAGCAAATACTTTTACCCACTGAGCTATATCTTTAGCCTTTGTTCTATCTTTCAACCCTCCTGATGCTGTGTTATAAAAAGAAATAGAGGCTAGTAAGGGACATTGGCCTGTTTAAGATCAAGTGGACAGTGAATGGAATGCCCTGAATGAACAGATTGCCAATTACTTTGTCTAGAGGTAATGCCAGATGAATTTGCTTGCTCCTTCCCTTGCTTGTAGTTGGCCTAAAGATCTGTCTAAATAGCCTCACCTCCACCTTTTCCTCATTTTCACTGATGCACAAGGTACATCTGAGACTGATAAGATCACTGGGTACCCACCAAATATTCTAATTTTCCATTTGGGAACTTGTAGAGCAGATATGGCTTTTAAAAGACCCCTCTCAGTGGCTGGGGAGCTGGGTCAGTGGGTAAGATTGCTTGCTGCAAAAGTATGAATTTTGAATCCCTGGTACTCACAAAAAAAATTCCAGTGTACACCTGTAACCATAGTGTTGTGGGAGGTAGAAAGAGGGGAACTGCTGGGGTTTTCAAGTTACCAGCTTAGCTTCAGGTTCAGAGAGAGCCTCTGTCTAGAGGGAATAAAGTGGAGAGTGACAGAGATGGATACCCAGTTTCCTTCCTTGATCTCTGTGAGTGTGCATGCACATACATATTGTACACTGGCCTCACACAAAAACACCATCAAAAAGAAGAGGTGGACAGGAGATCCTCAGCTGTCCTGCAGCATGGAAACAAGCACAATAGAAGTTCCATGGAAAAGAACAAAAATGCTTAGAAGGCTTACAGTGATGCTTAATGTATTCAGGCAAGGCAAAGGGGAGATTCTTGGCAAAAGGTGATTGGTATGTGTCCTTGAGGGATGCATAAGTCTTAGAAGCGAAACAAGTGAAGAGGATGTGAGTTACAAAGGAAGAGAAGTTGAAGGATGTGCAATAGGAAACACATTTCCCCAGGGCAGAAGACAGGCATTGACTTGGGGGACAGACTACACATTTTGGCCCCATGTCTGAAGGCAATAGCTAGATTTTGAGTACTGTAAACCAGAGAATATCACAATTTAAACTTGATACAGCCAACTTATGCCTCCCTAGCATATAATCCCACAGTATACTAGTTTATAGTTATTATCAACTTGATATAATCTAAAATTGTCTAGGAAGAGGAAACCTCAAATGAAGAACTGTCATAGTTAGACTGGCCTGTGGGAATATCTGTGAGGATTGTTTGGTGGCAAACTGATGCAAGAGGTCCCAATCTACTGTGGGCAACACCATCTGTGGGCAGGTGGTTTCTGCATGAGAAAGCTATCCGAGCAAAGGCCAGTGAGGGAGCTGTTTTATCCAAGGAACAAAAATGAAACTAGAACATACCTTCAAATGCAAACTTGGAGAAGTATTAGGGAGTAGGTGACTTGAAGAACCACATGGGGAAGGAACAGATGTAGATGCCTAAATTTCTGCCCAGTGTATTACCTTCAAAGTCAACAGTGCCATCTCCATTGACGTCAGCCTCCTGTACCACCTCAGAAATCTCCCTGGGTGTGAGCTTCTCCCCCAGCAGCCTCTGCATGGCCTGCTGAAGCTCTGCCAATGTAATCTCTCCATCTCCATTGGCATCAAACTAAACAGAAGCAATGAGACTAGATTAACTTCAGAGGTGATTTCAGCCTCAGGAAAGGTGAGTTCCAGGTCACTCACTGGAGGTTCAGAACCAAGCTAAGTATTAAGGATATATCGTCCACTGGAATGTTGGCTCATCGAGGACAGAGCTTTTTTAAAATTTGTATCTACATTATTTTTAACATCTTTATTAGGGTGCAATTGATATACAAAGAGCTATGTATATATAATGCACACAACTGGTTTAGTTTAGATATGTGCTTAGATTCATTAAATCATAACCTAGTGTGACCGGTATATTCATCATGGCCAGGAGGTTCCATGTTTCTTTTAGCTTTTGTTTGTTTTTCATATCCTTAAACAAATTATAACATTTGTTTGTTTGTTTATGTGCATGTGTATGTGTGGGCACTTGCATGCCATGGTGCACCTGTGAAGGTCAGAGGATAATTTGCAGAAGCTGGTTCTCTCCTTCCACTATGTGAGTCCTAGGGATTGAACTCAGGTCATCAGGCTTGGCAGTAAATGCCTTTATCCACTGACTATTTATTTACCCCATTCTTTTTATTGTCATATATCACTATATTTTACTATATCACATTATCACTATATTTTTATAAATTATGAGTATTATTATAAATAAGTAATATATTTATTAAATCATAAAGAAAATTTTAATTATGACATTTGTAGGAAGATGGGTGATACTAGAAGCCACTGTGTTAAACAAAATAAGCCAAATACAGAAAAACAAAAATCAGATGTTCTCATACACAGAACTTAGATTTAAATTTGAGTAGGTATGTATATGCATGTGTATGTTATGATACTAGAAAGCAGACAATGAGAAGAAAAGAAGGAGATTTTAAGGGAGGAGAAAAGAGGAAAGGGGACAACAGAATACAAGTGATATGAAAGCCAAAGAGGGAGCAAAGCTTTGCATACACTACTGTTCTACTGAAAAACCACACTTCCAGCCCCTCCCTGGGGGATTATAGGCAGGGCTCTATCACTGAGCCACACCCTCAGCCCTCACTGGAAGATTCTGCACAAGTATTCTATCACTGATCCACACAACCAGCATCTTAGTAGGAAATTCTAGGCAGGTGCTCTGCCACTGAGAAATGTCACCAGATCCTGAAGACCTTGTCTGTTTCTTGTTATGCCCAGCACTAAGACTTGCCTCCATTCCACAAACGCCTCTGTACTAGAATCTTCCTTCCCTAGAATAGCTCTGCCCTTCTAGAAATATCAAACTCTTATATTCTTTCTTCCTGTTGCAAGAACCAAGATTAAAAGCCCTAGCATTTACCTTAGGAAACATGGGGTGTTGGATATCATTTGCAATCTTTGATCCTTGGTTTCTTAATATGTATAATGGGAATAAATGTGTGCTTACTCCTAATATTGTATGTAAGAGTCAAATAAGATGAATACATATTGCCAAATGTTTGGAATATGCTGTTTCTCCTCTCGGTATATAATCCCAACTAGCTGATTTTTATGGGCACTGTCTATGGTGTAGACTAACAAAACTAGCTCCTTGACTCTTGCAGTAGAACCACAGTTTATTCCTGGTGCATGAACTGACATCTCAAAGCTCATTCCCTATAGAGAAATACCTAACTCAGCCCTGATACTGGGAGGAGGGAATCAAAGCTACTTCAACTGGATATGCCAGACCAAACTGACTCACCTTGGGATTCCTTGCCCTCCCTGGGGAATGGATGGAGCTGGGAGAGGCTGAGGGAGGACTGGAAGGAGGGGAGAGAGGATTGGGAGGATGGTATTGAGAAGGAGCAGGGGTGGGTATGAGAAAAACTTTTAAAAAATGAAGATTAGATAGATAGATAGATAGATAGATAGACAGACAGACAGACAGATAACCCAATAAAAATTATAAGGTCTTCCTCACCCCTCTCTCAGCATTTTAGTGTTATTAACTCACCTCTTTGAAGGCATCTCGCATCTCCTGGACACCAATCATTCCTGCTGTCTCTGCAAGCAATTTGGGGGTCATCAGTTCCACAAAGTCTTCAAAGTCTACACGGCCACCGACTGAGAAAGAAAGAGCATGGTTAGTAAGCATTCCACAAGCTCTGAGCATCTATCCCTGTACTTTCCCATTTAAGTAAGAAATAGGTTAGCTCCCATCTTCCTGCATGCCACGAGGTTTCTTTGAGTCTCTTCCTCTTCTCTCAGCCAAGTCAAGCCCTCAGGTTGTTCTAATGTGAACAAACTTACCATACAAAGGATATATGTCTAACTGGGTGGTCTTCAGCAAATCTCCTTAATTTTTATCCATTTTAAATTCTGTGTGTGTATGCACATGATTGAAGTATCCACAGAGGCCAGAACAGAGCATCAGATTCTCTTGCAAGTGGAGTTACAGATGGCTATGAGTTGTACAACATGGGTGCTAAGATCTAAATGCAGGGCATCAGCAAAAACGGTAGACACTCTTAACTATGAAGTCATCTGTCCAGACCCACTCAGCAAATTTCTTACTGGTTTAAGGATAAGTCACCTACTATATTAGATCAACAAAAGAGATGTAGATTTAAATATGAACCAGTCTCTTTCAGTTATGATGACAACCATCATTTTACATCCACTAAAAACTGATGCTAGGGCATCCATGGTATATGAAAGCATGTTGATGTTCAAGCCCTTATCATGAGTGGCATAATATGTGTATACTGCAACTGCAGTCTCCCATATGCTCCAGTCAGCTCTAGATTATCCATTATCTGATACACTGAGATTCTCTGTAAATAATAGCTGTGCTATATTGTTTAGAAAACAGGGAGTAGCATAAAGTACTTATGTGTTTAGTGCATATACGGTTCCTTCCTAAATATTTTCTATTGGCACTTGCTTGAACCTGCAGATATGGAGCCAAGATACAAGGGACTAACTACTATTATAACATGTAATTAAATCTTTTTTAATTAACCAAAAAATCAAAGTTTATACATATTTTTAAAATATGAAAAATATATACATGGATAAAAGATTAAAATTTAAGAGTTGAGAGTAGCTGCCTCTGCAAAAGAGGAACTATGTGCAATATCTGGTATTTTTGTTTTAAGGAATACGTTTTTCACAATGTAAACAACTATGTGATTGCTCCTGTCTTAGCTTATGTAGGTGTATGTGCGTGTGTGTGTTTCTTCCTGCTAAAGCGTACAGTTGCACGTGGAGGTCATAGGACAACTTGCAGGAGTCATTTCTTCATGTTGGTCTCAGGGATTGAACTCAGGTCCTCAGGCCTGGTGGCAAGTGTCTTCACCTGATAAGCCATCTCACTGGTCTACTTACTATCTGCTTAAACCTAAACCATGAGCCATGACTTCCAAAGATAGATTTGAGCTCTCAGGTTGCTCAACTTCACACACTCAGAAGGGAATTAAATCTTGTTAACTCAGATCCATGCTCAGGAGCCAACCTAATTCTGGATCAATCACAGAATCAACTTAGTTTTCCATTTAATGATGCATTGCTGAGCAATGCTACTCAGTGACACTAGATCCAAGCCCATGTGTGTATTCAATATCCATCAAGCTCCACACCAAGATACTCTACTGATAAAAACCTATATATAGTAATGGCTCATTGAAAAATATGACCTTTCCTCAATGGCAACCTTTCTACAACACAATAAATAAGTAAGCCATAATTGTATCTTTACTTTATAATCAGGAAACTGAAAACCAGAAATATTCTAGAATTATTCAACTGTTCAAAATAACCACAATAAGTAAATAATAAAAGTGGGACTCATGAACCAAGAAGACACATATCAGGTAAAAAGCATTTGCTACCCAGCTTAATGACATTGAGTTTGATTCCCAGGACTCACATGATGAAAGGAGAGAGGTGACTCCTGCAAATTGTACCCTGACCACTACACAAATGTGTAGCATCTACATGCACTCTCTCTTCCATTGACACACAAAATATATAAATACAACTTAAAATTTTTGAGTGAGAAGCTGGACAGGTTGTCATTAAGAATATAGTCTGCTCCTACAGAAGACCTGGGCTTAGTTTTCAGAACCCACATGGTAGTTCATGATTGTGTGTAACCCCAGTTCCAGGGAATCTGACACCTTCTTCTGAATTTTACAGGTGCCAGGCACATACTTGGTGCACACCCACACATATAGGCAAACCATTCATACAGACTTTTTTCATCTCTAACATTTTTAATAATAAAAAGTGAAACTGGTATCTAGATCCATCTTTAAAAGTCCTCTTTCTAACCACTTCAAACACAGCACAGTTCAAGCTGCTTTCTGGCAGACAGCTCTTCCCCTTAAATACTTTTCTATTTAAAGTGCTACACTCAACACCTTTCTCATTTCTGCTTGTCCTAACTCCGGCCATGTCCCCAACCCCTGTCCTCACGGTTCATGCGGATTTGCTGGCCCAACTCAGTCAGCTCCATCTCTGTAGGCATGTAACCCATCGTCCTCATGAGATTGCCCAAATCCTTGTAAGAGATGAATCCATCTCGGTCCTTGTCAAATTCAAGAAATGCTTCCCGGAGCTCTAAAAATTAAGAGAGAAGAGCTGTAGAGTAACTTGAAATAGTCAGTGGTGAAGACTAGTATCTCCAGAAACTATCAATAATGGCACAAATAGATTCTATGAAGAATACATTTAATGAGCTAAATGACTCATTTAAATAAAACAGGAATACATACAATGTACTAGTGAAGAGATAATCCCCAAAGTCTTCAGACTCTTAAATGAAGTTACAAGGGATCTCAAAACCAACCAAAAAAATATCAACTTTTTTTTTTTAAAAAAATCACTCAAAGCTTGCATCATTTCTGAGTTTCTCAGACACATGCAAATGAGACAGACACCCTGTTAACATTCAGAAAACAGAGCCTAAAATGACATGGAAGGAGCTATGCAAATCACATTTAGCAGAGAGAGGAGGGAAGAAATCTTCATATGAAAGAATTTACGGGGGCTGGAGAGATGGCTCAGCGGTTAAGAGCACCGTCTGCTCTTCCAGAGGACCCGGGTTCGATTCCCAGCACCCACATGGCAGCTAACAACTGTCTGTAGTTCCAGTTCCAGGCAAACACCAAGGCAAATAAATAAATAAAGTTTAAAAAAAAAAAAAAAAAAGAATTTACACAGAAATGCAGGATGGGGCAGTAATGGTGGCTAACATGGAAGGGCATTTAAGCAAGGCGTTACCATCAATCTCGTCCTGTCCCAGTGGTCTCTCCTAGACGGAACACAAAGGGAAGAGATTGTAAAAGTCCCACATCCCCAAACAGGCCCAATGTTCTGTCAAGCTTTCTGGTCCTTCACACACTTCCTCTAATGCTCACCTTCCTCCTTCCACCTCCTCTTCTCATCTCCAGCTCTTCTCTGGCCACCCTTTTCTCCCCTCCGCTCCCATTTTCTGTCTCCCATTCTTGCACCTTCTCTGACTGTCCCAAACATGAGGAAGTTAGAACCTCTTTTCCAGATGAGGTTCTGTAGAAATACAATATATCTCATCTACTGTGTTTAGAGGGATGTCTGTGTTGAGCCCTTTCATTGTATTTAAACCTGAGAACCATGTCAGTGAGGTAGACCCAAATATTCTCAACTTACCCATGAGAAGCTGAGAAATGGAGAGATTAATGAGCCAAAGTTCACACAGCTCATAAATTAGAAAATCCCCTTCCAAGGGAGAGATAAATCAATTAGTCCTGTTTTTCTTTCATTTATTTGCCTATTTGTTTAATCATTTTGAAATGCAAGCACTTGCAAAGTACTTGTGAAGGGTCAGAGGATAATGTGAGACAGCTATTTCTTTCCTTCCACAATCCTAGGGAAAGAACTCAGGTCATCAGACTTAGTAACAACTACCTTTACCTGCTGAGCATTCTCACCGGCACTTATTTATTTATTTATTTATTTATTTATTCTATTATTTATTGAGAAAGAGTCTGATGTAGCCCAGGATAGAAGCCAAAAATGACACTGAACTTTTGATGCTCCTGCCTCCATCTCCTAGGAAATGGAATTACAGAAAAAAAACTATTACACCCATTTTTTATAAAGCTGGGAATTGAACCCAGGGATTTATATGTGCATGATAAACTCTACCAGCTGAGATACATACTCAACCACTTCATCCTATTAAAAAATGAATTTTTGTAATAACAACAACAACAAAAAAATAGGCTTACACTGGGATGTTGTCAGACATCTATATCATTGTCCTTGGCTGTCTTTGGTACCGCAACCACATCTAGTACATGTTCTCTTCCTGGTCCCATCTCTTCCCTGAAGAAATCCCCTCTTCTGCTTTTATGACACACATACTCTTTTGAGGTCGCTCAGAGGTCAGACACAGGGCTGGGTTTAGGATGTAGAACTCCTGACTCCCATTCCAAATTCTTCCTACTACATCCCACTGACTGACTCCAGCACCTGCATCCTCATTCCCAGGATAAACATCCCCTTATGTGAAATCAGTGTTCAGGGTGGTTCATGAAGAATATTTGGTGTCAGTCTCACATCTGAGAATTGCTGGTCATTGTTCCCTACTCATGAGTATTGCTGAAGGTAAACTTGGTTAGCAGGAATAGTGCCTGGAAATTTACTCCTTGTCAACCTTAAAATTGGAGACCCCCTCACTTTGGATTCTCTTTCTTGTTTTCTTCCCATGCAAGTTCAGATTTTCCGTCTTCTCCATCTTCCCTTCACTTCCTTTCTCCTGCCTTCTCTTCCGTGCTCCACCTCGTCCCACTTTGACCTGTGACCCTTCTTTTCTATCTTCTCCCCTTCCTGCTCTAACCTTTCCTTTTTCTTCCCCTTTTTGGTGGTCTTAAAGCCTTATAAGGAGGAATGTGTTTCTAATGATCAAACAGGACTGAATAAATAAATAAATGAGTAAATAAATAAGTAAATAAATAAATCCTGTCACTCATTAACTGTATAGACTTAGAGCAAAATACTTCATGATTTAATGGTCTTAGTTTGCTCCCTTGTAAAACAGAAATGAAATTCTACCTAACCTCATGTGTGGTTCTGAGGACTAAATGTCATCAAGCATGTTAACCCTTTTGCTCAGGACTAAGCACACAGCAAGACTCAACAAGTAGTAGCTGCTGTTAATATCAGCAGCCTCAACACCATCACCATAATCATCACCATCAGAAGTAGTGCCACCACCATTAATATCCCCATTGTCATAACCATCTTCATCATCACCACTGTCATCACCAGCAGCAGCATTACCATCATCACTGCATGATTTCCCATATAAACCATGATGTTATCAACAATGGCTCCATCCCATTTTCTCTTCTCCATTTCTCCCACTCCACTATCCCCTCTTTGTTTCTGACTTCTGATCACTGACCCTTGTAAACACATACAGTGCTTCCTGAGCCCAGTTATGATCTGTCTACATACTCCCCTTGTTTCTTGGCACTGAAATATCTATTCCTTTTCCCCATGCCCCAGGTCCCTTTGCTCTTCCCAAAACCTTTCTGCATCATCCCCGCCTCACCCGTTGCTTCTCAGCAATGCCTTTTCTCAAAAAGATGCAGGCAGGGCCCATGGGAAACTGCATGGGGGTAGGTAGAGTTCACGAAGCTCTGATGTCAAGATGGCCCCTCCTTCCTCTGCAGCAAGCAGTCCAGCTTCCTGATTGTCACTGTCCTTTGCCAATTCTTCCTGCGTCTCTTGTCCTCTCCCTCAGTCCCTGTGACAGATCTGTGATGGCTCATGTAAAATCTCTAATCAGAAAGTGGAGTGATAGGAGCTCTTTCTATCTCCCCATCTGGCTGGAGTGAGATGGGAGGGGAGAACCAGTGTGGGTCTCTGAAATTCTTTTATCCCCAGAATGAAATTGGATAGTACATTTTGAAAGGGGGATTAGAGGGAAGCCTCCATTCATTTGCTGTTCTAACAAGCATTTTTAATGCTTACCTAAACCTGACTTTTGATGACTGAAAGATAGAAAAGATGTATTTCATGAGTCAGTAATGTGCTCAAAAGAAAAGGGTATAAAAACCCTGATACCAGAAGGTTATAGGCCTTAAGGGGAGCATATATACTATGGTTTATCTAAATAGGTATGTTGCCAAACTATCTTCTAAATATTTAGTGTTACACTTAACCCTCCCTGCAGTAGGCAGGGACAAGAGCTGATTCTAAGAATAAATGTCTGCTGAGTGCCAAGCTCTAAATGGGACATTGCCATCAACCCCTTCCTTGAGGCTCAGGAAACATTAAGGAGTAGGAGTTGAGAAATATAAGCACCAAAGGACAGTAGAAGTACTGTGAAATACTACTGTCTTCTGGGCATGGCATGGCCATTGCACTCACACATTTACTGCATCTACGGTTACTTGTATAAGGTCAAGTCAACAAGATCAGTTAGCAGTGGATTTTGAAACAGAGAAAGAGAGAAAAGGAGTATTGAGGAGTGTCCATAAGTAGTGGGAATGGGAAATTAGGTATGAATCTGCTCAATATATATTGTATACATATGTGAAATTGCCAAAGATACATAAAAATTAAGAGGAATCACTTGATATTAGGTGTTGTGTGATCTCCTAAGACATAAATACATGCCTTATATATTTATCTCCCTAAGATAAGGGACAAGCAGCCAACCAAAATAGGGATTCCACCCTAGCCTGACTAGGTGAACCAATGAGTTTACTTGGGTTGTCTACAGGAATATGAATAATGGATTAGCACCCAGATGAATCTGTATCACCAAAAAGCCTATCCCAGCACCAGTTCATTCATGAATGCCATATACTAAAAAAATTCCTACACAACTTGTATGCACCCTGCAGTGGTTTGAAAGTAAATGGCTGTGCTTCTGGGCATGCCTTTCCATTCTGGTCCTGTGGCCTGGACCCACAGTCCCACAGAGACACACACAATCCCACAGAATCACACAGACACTGTATTATTTTTACACTGAACAGCCTGGGGCCCAAGCATAGAGCTTGCTAACTCTTTACTTGAAAACTAACCCATGGTTCTTATCCTGTTCAGTCATTTGGCTCGGTACCTTTTCTCAGCAGCATTTCAACATCTTTCTTCTGCATCTCATCTCATCTTACTGGCATTCTCTAGCATCTCTACAGTGTCTGCTCCGCTCTGAAATATTCCCAGAGTTTTCTTCATCTGATAGCCCTGCCCATATTTCCTGTCTGTCTCTGGCCAATCAGCTTTTTATTAAACCAGTAGGAAGGACAAATACTTACAACATACCAACATAATCCCACTACAAATGGCTCCCAAAGGGAATGTCTCTCTTAGGAGGTGTGGCTGTGTTGGAATAGATGTGATCTTGATGGAGAATGTGTGTCACTGTGGAAGCAGGCTTTGAGGTCTCATATATGCTCAGATGTACCCAAAAAGACAGAATACTTCCTGTTGCCTGCAAGATGTAGGACTTTCAGCTGCTTCTCCATCACCATGTCTATCTTCATGCCACCATGTCATCACATGATAATAATGGACAGACCTCTGAACTGTAAGCAAGCCACCACAATTAAATGTTTTCCTTTATAAGACATTTATGTCATGGTACTGTTTCACAGTAATAGAAATTCTGACAAAGACATGCCCTTACTTCTATAAAATGCTTACAACTTATATAACCTTTAAGAGGAATCTTACGGATCATGTAATGAACGGTCTGAGATGCCCAAGATTTGTAAGTTTCATGAACTTCCTGAGCCTCATAGATTTGATACTTTGAGTCCTTCCTACCTTCAGAAGAAAACTGCTACACAACACTAGGTTCCAAGTGAATATGCATAACAAGAAAGACACTGCACTCACTCATCCTCAGCTCATATATTCAATTGTTCATTCTGGAAGCTTCAGGGGTGGAAGCAAAGTAAGTGATGTAAAGGAGGTGAGGTCCCAAAGGTGGTGAGAACACCCATACATGTTGGGTAGGGGTTATGTGATATGGAAATACAGAGCTGTCAGACCAAATAAGGTAAAGGAATTCCCTACATAAGTACACCATGATACAGAAGATATTATGATTCCATAAGGATTCATGTGCTTGAGAGCTTGGTCCTCGATGGCAAGTCATGATAGACGGTATCCTTAGTAAGGGGTTAATGTATTTCTCATAAGAACTACATTTCGTTCCCTTGGAAAGAAAACTATTTCTTTTTAAAATAATGAACCTAATCACTCCTCAGTCTCATGTTTCCTGTCTCACTCTTCTCTACATATGTCTGTGTGTGTTTCTCTGTGTTTGTATTTGTCTCTTTGTCTAACTGTGTATGTCTCACTCCCATACATTCTCCTTCCATTATCTTATCTACCAAGTGAAGCAATCAAGGAGACCCTCACCAATTCCAAGGCTATGAGTACCATGCCTTTGAACATCCAAAATTTGAGCTATATAAGTATATTTTCTCTATTCATTTTCTAGCTTCAAGTACACTATAAAAGTAATTTTTAAAAGACTAGTACATGGGCCCTAGAAATGTGAGGGTATGGATTATGTGAAGGCAACATCCAAAGTATGGCTTATACATAGTCACCTAGGAGAGAGTCTACCTATATAAATTTTGCATAAGATATGATATATGCCTGCTCATGGTGGTAATATGATTTGAGTGTTTGTTCTATACTATAGTGAGAAGGGTGTATCCACAGGAGTGGGAAGGCAATGCAGAAGACAGAATGGTTATATGTAGTAATTATTAAGAGAACTAGCTGTTAAAAATGAATGCAGGTTCAAGGAAGGGAGCAGGTATGAGATTACCCTTTGAAGGGGCTTTATTAGGAGTGTAACAGGCTCATGGCTATAGGCAGTCATGATGGAGCCTTCAATAGGAAAGCAAAAAAAAAAAATATCTTGACCATAGGCAGCCATGATGGAGCCCTTAACAGAAGAGATAGATGACCATAGATAGCCATGAGATATGAGAATCTCTAGGTCCCTCCATTCTCAGATCCTAAACAAAAGGAGTTTCTGTTTAATAGATTTGGAGAATGGTGGGAAAGCTTCATATCATGTGACCTACCTGTTCCAATTTGTTTTCCAGTGGCTGTGATGTAACATCTAAATACTATTAGCCACTAAAAGGAACCAAGGCCCCTTGAAAAGTGGTAAAATCCATGTCCAGAAAAGGAAATGTGCAAAAGAAACCTGAGGCATCTTGTGCCAGAAAGCAAGCAAAGTATCAGTCATGGAACATGTCTGATCAACCAATAATTCAGCAGCAGGAATTCCATGAGTGTGCTGATAGATTTGAAAATGATTTATAAATTTGGAAAAATCTCTGCTGGTCCCATCTTAAGTGATAAGAATAAATATCGTGACTGATTTAACCAGTCAGAATGATGTATCTTCTTATAAGATGCAAAAAGAACAAAGTTAAAAGAGAAATGGCTCAGCTGATAAGAACACTTTCTCTGCAAGTGTGATGTCAGCACTCACATAAGAAGCCAGGCATGACCTCATGAATGTTTATGAGCCCAGTGCTGTGAAGCACAGAGAAGAAGGATAACTGGAATTTGCAAGCCATCAGTCTGGCTCCAAGTTCAATTGATAGACCCTATCTTAAAGGAATGATAGAGAAGAGTACCAGATGTCCACTTATGATTTCTATAAGCACATGCATAAAGACATTTTTTTGTGTGACACAGCATTCATTTTTTTATGACTTCCATGAATTCACTTATAGACAGCTACCAAAACTACAAAACCAACTCTCTGAACCCTTCAAAATTTCAAGGTCACACAGTGAAGAAAAGATTGAGAACCTCACTGAACTTAGAGACCAAGAAAAATATGGACAGTGCAACACAGAATTCTGAGCCCAGACCCCTTTACCTCAGATGTCAGTATTGTAACAACTGATCACACTGGCCATTTTTGATATTCCTTGCCTTGTGTGTGCATCATAGCAACCTCTGCCTTCATGGTCTCATAGCGTGGTGTTTAAGTGCACATCTGTCCACATGTTCAAATTCTCTATGAGGACAATGTTGATAATGGATTAGAACCCACCCTAATCATTTCATCTCAATTTGTTCACATCTTCAAACTGTGAATTTCCTTTTAATGTCATACATACAGCACATAAGGTATGGCATTGACTTTTTAAAAGAAATAAACAATTCAACTCATAGCTGTCTTTAGTGTTTATTGAGCCATAAAGAAGAGTGAAGTTACATTGTTTGTGGGAAATATACAGACCTGAATTCCATTATTTTAAGTAAAACAACCCAGCCTCAGAAAGACAAGTATCATGTTTTTCTAAGTATAACAGCTATCTCAATATCTACTTACTATTTTGCAGTCATCTATTTATCATGTATCCATCTTAACGATCTCCTTGTATCTATCTACTAATCATCTATATAACTCATATCTACCATCTATTGTTCACATGACTATCTTTATCTTATATCTATATATTACATACATTGTAAAGTAGAAGGGGAACAATTTGGTGGAAGGAAAGAAATTTAAAGAGATGAAAAACAAAAGGAAAATTAGGAGAGAAAAAAGACAAATATTGCATGCCTTTTATATGTAGAATTTAGGTTAAAATACATATTTATGCACACATAAATATGACACAAGAGCAGAAAGGGATTATTTGGAGGAAGGAAGAAGGCCCACCTGAGAAGGAAGTACAGCCAAACAAATGTAATGGGGAGAAAATATTAACAAAGTACAATTATCTATGACTATATAAAGCTATTATAAACTAAATTATCCAGAATGCCATCTAAAAATAATAATGTTTTATACAAAAGGACAAAAGTGGCTCAGGGAAAATAATGAATAATGTCTCTTGAAAACCTTGCTTTGGCCAGTGTTGGTGTATGATCTTAGGACTTAATTCATATGAGCCTCCCAGGACCCAGATACAATTATCTATTCCAAAGATGACGAAAGTAGGGCCCAGATGTGAAAGGACTTGCCTGTCTTCTTACAATGAGCAAATTGTGGGAACAAGAATCAAATTAGATGTGGAGCCATCAAGCTTGACCATTGACTTACAAGTGGAAGGTCAATGGAGGAGAAAGCGGGCAAGCAGAAAGGAGGGGTGAAGCAATACATAAAACAGCCAAGGAATGTATTTATCTAAAGCATATTGAAGGGAAGATGTTGAGGGAAAAAAGTTTAGGAGGCAAGACAGATCAGCATAGCAGGAGATGAATAAGAGATACTTCATGGGTAACACAGGATGCAGGAGGGTGCTGAGGAACTAAGAAATGTGTCATCTATCTGGTGATCAAAGCAGAAAGAATATTTGTCTTCTTGGGGTTCCTTGGCTCTGTAAAGATGGACCATGATTTCAGCTGAGATCTCTCCTTTTACAGAGCCAAGCAATCTGACTAGTGGTGTAAAATGAATAACTATGGATGAATGAGAGAAACTTTTAAGGAGCTTTGGTCTCAATGACTACATCCATTTTAGCCACATGGATGTTGGACATTGTGGCTCTGATAATCAAGGAGTCGTGTTCTAGCTTCAGGGTCCCCTGAGGGATCTGAAGATCATACTTCGCTCCCTTTAGCTCTGGAGACCAATTGCCCTGCATGATGTCATCAAAGATATTCTCCAGGTCTCTGGAGACTGGCTCAGTTATGATGGCTAAGGCAAACTCAATTCTGTGAAGGGAATAGTTGAAGGGAACAGAGAACAGCAAGGCCAAGTGGACACTTGGGCCTTGGTAGACCAGTATGCCCACAGTGCCCTGAAAACTGGAGCTCTTCTTCACAAAGGAACAGCTGATGGTGGACTTTGGAGACAGCACAGGTGGTGGGCTCACTAATACATTCCCACTCTGCAAGTAGTGTCTAGGAAAGAGAAGTTACCAGTCACTATTGTTCTAAGCAGATAGTCTTGCATGTTGGAGAAGAATAAAAGATCTGGAGGCCTCTACAGACCATGCATGGGTCTGAAGAAAGTTCCTTATACCACATTTTAATTCTACATTTAATCTCAGCTCTACTGCTTGAGGGGTGTTCCTATCACCTATGCTTATAGTGCAATTATTTATTTATCTAAAAATGTAAAGCCTAGGGACAACTGTTCAAATCCAGGAAAGGAGTTAATGATTTAGTCTCCATCAAATATTAGACCTGTCAAAATCCACATCATATTTAATTTTGTGTTTTCTGCATGTTCCTACTAAGCCAGCACTAACAACTTTCTTCCCACTTATTCAGTAAGCTAAAGTCATTTTACTCCAGATTCTTCACATGTGGTTTTCCTTTAGATGGAATTCTGTTCCCACGAATATCATGACTAGCACCTTTTCCCTGTGCTTTGAAACCCTGATTCACCCATGCATCATTTAAGTGCTTGATAACAAGAAAACCAATTTCATTGCCTGTGATCACAGGCAGCTTTGAGAAACCATGTTCAGCTCTGCCACATGGCATGGTGCCCACACTGGGGGAGGAGCTTTCCAGAATCAAGCCAGTGGCAACTACATCCAGTTAAAGAAAACCCACAAGAGGGTGAAAGACAAGCAAGTTCCCAAAAGATAAGATTTTTCTAGACAGAAATACTGTATTCATGCACTCTCAGCAGCACAAGATCAAGTCAGTCCATAGCCCCTAATGGGCTACAGAGGGGCACCCAAGCCCACATCCCTACATGAGGTACTACTTACAAAACTGACAGCTTCTAGTAGATATAGAGTCTATTTTCTTTAAAGATGTCAACTTGGTAGCTCTACAGACTGAGCTCCAGTGTATAACCCCACACTCACATACATATGGGTAACACCAGATGAACTCAGTGGGTTATTTTAAAAAATGTACATGAAGTCTGGAAGGGGACCTGGGGGCAACAGGAAAGAATTTGAGGGGGTTTGGGAGAGTAAATATGATCAAAATATGTCATACATATGTATGTATTAAATTCTCAAAGAAATAGTAAAAATTATTTTTTAAAGTAAGCATTTGCTGCTCTTTCAGAGGACCCAGGTTCAACTCCAAGTACTCATATAACATCTCGCAATCATCTGTAACTCCAAAATCCAAAGCCCTTTTCCAGCCTCCACTGACACTGACACAGTGCATGGGCATACAAGCAGGACAAAATACTTACATATATAAGATAAATCATTTTTTAAATAAGATCATTATAAACTTTTACCACACATAGTGTGAAATCCTATAGAAGAGGAGCTGAGGCTTAAACTAGCTATATCTATCTGATCTGCCATCACACACAAAGCCTTGTCTCTGAGCTGGAAGCCTCTGCAGAGATGTCTACTGATTACATAGGGCATAAGGTCAACTGAGGGCAGGACTTTGGAGGACAAGACAAAGATGAAACTCACAAGGGCTCCTTAAATGTTATATCTGTTTTGTTGGATATCTTGATCTCCACAGTCCGAGAGCTTTGGACATCCAGTACTGTGCCTTCCAAGCAGTCCTCCTTATTCATCCCTATGAAGTTGCCAGGTTTCCTGAGCATGGAATGAAAAGTAGCTCTGAATGTCATCTGATAGACATTTCTGAGCCCAGGGGCAGTGAGTAGGTACTCAATATTGGTTATGAAGGGCTGCGATGGGGTGGCTATTCCGTGCATACGCTTCTTATTAGAAAACCCTCAGCCATTTGGCCCCGAATATGGCCCCAGTAGCCATAGCAACCTAATCCACTCCGCTTTGTGCTTTAGGAAGCCACTCATTCTAGTACTGCTCACTGACTATATTCTCCCCTACATAGATGGTTAAAAAAAAAAAAGTTTGTTATTTTTAGTACAGAGGATGGAACCCAGGATCTCATATATACTGAACAAGTACTGTAAAAGTGAGCCACACTCCCAACCCCTCTCTAGAGAATTCTAGGCAGGGTATCTACCATTGAGCCACACCCTGACCCCTGGAAGAATTATAGGCAGGAATTCAATTGCCAACCACATCTACAACCCTCTCACCAAATGTACTGAAAGCTAGCTCTGCAACAGATATTCCCTAGATCCAACTCAGAGGTCAGGGCAGCTACAGTTGCTGATATAGCCTGATACTCACCCAACCACTTTCCTCATCTCAGTGAGGATATTATCTATGTTTATCCGAACATTCATCTTAGACATCCTCAGCAAATCTGTCACCAGGTCTGGTGTGTAGAAGTCAGAGAGTTTCATTGTCTCATATTTTTTTCTCCATGTCTCAATATCATCTGAAATAGAACCAAACCAAGAAAAACATGTGTCATGTTTGGATTGTGTGCATTTATGTCACGAGTAAATAAACTATATTTGTGACCTCAATCCAGCTCGCATACTTGGCTTTATAAATAAAGAGGTGTTGGAATATCACTTTGTGAGATGAAGCTGTGTTTTTTGTTTTTCTTTAGTTTTTTTATTTTATGTGAATTAGTTTTTGCCTGCATGTATAATTGTGTAAGGGTATCAAATCTTGGAATTACAGACAGTTGTTAGCTGTCATGTGGATGCTGGGAATCGAAGTCAGGTCCTCCAGAAGAACAGTCAGTGCTCTTAACCTCTGAATCTCTCCAGCCTGTGAAGCTGTGTCTTACTATTAGTTTCCATACCTACACAAAAAAGAAAAAATTCCTCCTTTTTCAAATTAACATGTATTGCTGGGAACAATGGCTGATGTAAGTAACTAATAAATACTTGTTAAGAGAAGGAAGAGAGAGAGGCTAGAGAGATAGTTCAGCAGTTAGGAGTAATAACTTCTCTTCCAAAGGAAATGGGCTCAATTCCTAGCACCCACACTGTGGCTCACGTTCCAGAAGATATGATGCTCTCTCCTGGCTTCCTTGGGCACCAGGTATGCACATGGTACACATGTATATAAAACACCCATACACGTAAAATAAAATAAAAATAAAACATCTTTTCAAAAAATTCAAGAAGCAAGAAAGTACATACACTAGCTGGGCATGATAGTGTACACATATCATAGTAACAGTTGAAGACCAAGGCAAGACGATTATGAGTTTAAGCTAAAGCTAGACTTCATAGTGATACTCTGTCTTAGAAAAATAACAGGGGCTGGAGAAATGGCTAGGCAGAACTCATACTGCTCTTTCAGAGGACTAGAGTTTAGTACAGAGAACCCACATCCTGTGATTCATAACTATCTGTAATTCCAGCTCCAAAGGATCCAATGTTTCTGTCCTCCTTGGACATTTGGAGTCATATGCACAGACAAACACACACACACATAACTAAAAATAATAAAAATAAATCTTTAAAGCAAAACAAAGGTCAGCAGTTAGGAACAAGTAAAGCAATGTGTGCAATGTCAGCATTTGGAAAGTTGAAGGAAGGGGATTCTGAGCTCAAAGCCAGTTTCAGCAATCATAGTGAGATACTATCTACGGAATAAACAAGCTTTGTACTTTATCTTTTATAGATAATTTCACTCCAAAGGCAGAGTAGTAGAGAGCTCCAAAGAGTCCAGTGGGATAAACAACAGTGCTGAGACTGACAGGATCACCATGCTACATGCTGAGACCCACCTAAAACTGTTTGCTTAGGACTGCATAATAAATGTGGAATGCCCAGGTGGAAGGAACCAGTCATCCAGCTAGGACAAGAACATCACAAATGGACAAAATGGGCAGAAATGTCCAAGACAGAAACAAAAAATGACACCCTTTTGGAGACCTCAAAGTGGGCAAGATGAGCTTTACATGTTGAAGTGTGAACCACTAAGATACAACCCCACTCAGCCTGGACCCCAAGGCTCCTTACCCTGCTCCTCTCACACCTACCTCTGATGTGAAATGTCTTTCTGTATGCAGTGAATATCATTGGTCAATAAAGGGAATGTTTTGTCCTATGGCAAGGCATCTTAGAAATAGGTGCGAAATCCGAGCATAGATAAAGAAGGAGGATGGAGTGAAACAGAGACTTGATCTGCCCAAGAATCAACATGTAAAAGAAACACAGGTAAGCCACAGGCCATGTGGCAAGACAGATAAATAGAAATGGGCTAAGATACAAGAGGTAGCTAGCAATATGCCTGAGCCATAGGCCAAGCAGCATGTAATTAATATAAGCATCTGAGTCATTATTTGGGGTTAAGCAGCTGTGGGCAGGTCCAGACCATGGAGCTAGATGGGCCAGAAACTTCATATTACCTCCACAGTTGTTTTTGTTGAAAAGAGTAAAGTGCATGACAACAGGTCCAGTTTCCCCTCTGAGGATATAGCAGCTCTCTGGGGCTTTGGCCCACTCCTTTAGTTGATCTTCTCTCACTTTAGGAAAGGGAATTCCATGGCATTGGCAGTAGTCTGCTGTGCTCCTGATGGTCTGAGAAGGTGAGAAGAGGGTACTTGAGACACACTGGAACCTCAGCAAAGACCTCAAGAAGAAGCTAGAAAGTGCATGGTTGTTTGGGGTTTTATTTTGTACAGAAGACATTTCTCATTTGCTGTGGATCAATAAATACTTTCCTCGAGGCTTGAAATAACCTTGGGGTCTATATGAAGGAAGATGCTCAAATGAGGGGACACCCACAGACTCTTGGAACCAGCCAATTTCATTTCCTCCCTGATAGACTCTTTAACATCCAAGTCACAGGGACAAGGAGATGGTGACAGAGAAGCTAGTTCCCATTACTGGCTAACAGAAATGGAAAGTCAGCGTCAGCCATGCAAGTGCTTTTAAATAGCCTAATGGAAATCAGTCAGTCCACTTTCCATTACGGTAGCAAACACTCAAGACAACTGGATAACAAAGAGAAAAAGTTGGTTTGGCTTCAAGGCTAAGAGGTTCCAGGCCATGATCACTTGGTCACGAGGTGGAAGTATATGACAGAACAAAACTGCTCACCTCACAAGGCAGGTAAATAGCAGAAAGAGAAAAGACCATGCTGTCCTTTAAGAGCATGAGTCTAGTGAACTAAGGAACCTCCCACTAGGCAAGGGTTTCTCAACCTGTGCATCTTGATACCTTTAGATTGAATGACACTTTCACAGGGGACACCTAAGATCATCAGAAAACACAGATATTTACATCAGGATTAATAACAGTAGCAAAATTATAGTTATGATGTTGCAACAAACATAATGTTATGGCTGGGAACTGTATTAAAGGGCCACAGCATAAGAAAAGTTGAGAACCACTGCACTAGTCACATCTTCTCAATCTTTTCATGCTCCCCAATCTCTACACACTAAGAATCAAATTCAAACACATGAAATAGAAGTTACTAAATTCTGGGGTACATTTCTGACCCAAATATCACAGCCAGAATTAAAAACATAAATGTTAAATATAAATCTCTTCACCTACCAGCATTAAGGCTAAACAGGTAAATGCATTTGCCACCAAGTGTTTATCAAACATAAATATACTTTTATATATCTGTAAACATTGCATAAGAGATGCAAACACATATTATGTAAGTATGTATGTATATTTTAAAGGCAAAATATATAAACCCATATTAAATGTACTTATTGCGTGTGTGTTTAGGTGTGTGCATGTGTGTGCTACGTGTGCATGTGGCATCAGATGATAACTTATGAGATCCAGCACATAGGTATGTATAGATTATGGAATTCAGTTTGGCAGCAAGCACCTTTATCTGCTGAACCATGATGTTGCTAGCCAGCAAGAATCTTTACATTTTTTTAAATATATGATTATTATGTGTCTATGCATGATGTAGGGTGTGTGCACATGCCATAGTGCTCTAACACAATAATTGTCCAATGTTCACTTTCCAACCAGATCCTGAGTTCCTTCCTGCCCAGCCCCATCTCTGCCCAAGGACATCTCATCTCCTTCCCTAAAATACATAAGTTTCTTTTCAGTTACCTCTAGTGGGTCCCCAGCACTGAAGTCAAATGAGAGGATGAGGTGAGCTTCACGAGCCGGAGGCAAAACAAGTGGATAGGGAGTGTTGATGGCTAAACCAGCATCTATCAGATGCAGGAACTCCCGGGTCTGCATGACCTCATCTGTGATGTTACCTAAAACCAGGGGGGAAAAAAGTGTCTAATCTAAGATCAGAATGGAGGTATAGGAGGCAGTCTGAACAGACAGAGCTATTGTCTCAGAGAGGAGAGTGGAGATCCATGTTTAGCAAGGGTTCATTTCTGCTGTTGTTTGGATATGGTTTGAGTGTACTCCTCAGAGAATCCTCCACTGGAAGACTGGTCTGAAGTATACAGTATTCATATGGAAGAACCTTTTAAAGGACAGACCTATTTGAAAGTGGAGTCACTAACCTTAGAATGGATTTGTGCTGCAGTAAATTAGCCCTAGAGAGAGCAAAGTATTTATACAATAAGGCCCATTCATCAGGGACTATGTCCCTCCTACATGTGGCTTCTCCATCAAATTATGTTGCAACCAGGGACACCAACACAGAGGGTGAACAGATGGGGCCACCTCATCTTGGACTTCTATCTTCTAAGGCTATGAGTTAAATAAACCTCTTTTCTTCATTTATTAAGTACACATGAAAGACCCTTAGAGGAGACCCCAGCCCCAAGAACTGACACAGATCACTGGCTGCAAATAACAAGAGGTTTTTAATACTCACACAGGCGCCTGCCAGCGATCAGCAGCTTCAGCTAACTGAGCACGCAGGGCCCAAAGAACAGTCTCTTTTTATATGGAAAAAGGGGTCTCATCAGTTTAGGCATAGCAACATACATCTCATTGGCTACTTTGAAATACATACAAAGTTCAGCTAAGGGGCAAGGCTGCAAATCATATACAAAGTTCAGCTAAGGGGCAAGGTTGTAAAGTTTTTGATCCTGGAGAAGCCACGAACATCTGGTTTGGGTTAAGATTAGCACTCCCGGTCTCTTCACCCTCTCGTGGCCTTCCTTATCTTTTTCAAAGGACTCCTAACTGCCGGTTTCTTGATTTACTGAAGCTTGCCCGCAATATGACTTCCTGCTAATTGGTCAAATGGCCTTCAGCTGACAACTCATGGGTCTAATGAGGCTTGCCCTCATGTTGACCTCTTGCTAGCTGGCCTTGTGGAAAATTTGCACTGTTTTGGGTTTGGGGTCTTTCACACAGCCTGAAGAATTTTGTTATAATCAGCGAAAAATAAGAGTGATACAACTTCTCAAGCCAGGTATGGTGCTGACTAAGCTAAAAATATTGTGGAACTCATCTTCCTAGGGAACTTACCTTTTCTCAAACTACAAAGGCGTTAAGGCACAAGATGTTGGTGGCATGTAGTCTTATCACAGAGGAGTAGTAAGTGTACTTTAAATGTTTTTGGATTGGCAGAGTCTTGAAAGAAGTCATTCATAGCAAGATGACAGAAGTTTGTAAAAGCTATAAAGTGATCTGAGAGTACCCTATAGGCCAGTGTCTATTTTATCTGAATGACAGAGGTCAGATCATGAAAGGAAAAATGATAGCGGATGTCAATACCTTTTCAGTCAGAAGACAACACCAACATGCCTTCTAATGATAACAAAAAGACTATATGTCTTTTTCACTGTGAACCATTACCATGGAGAAACTCTATCATTCAGACCATTGAGTACCATGCCATCCTCACCCGCACACCTTCAGGAAAGGGACAAGCTGAGATCACTCATACCTCTAGTCCTCCACAGCCCACCACAGCCCATGAGATTAAGAAGATAAAAGAGGGCGCATTCTCACCATGTTTATAGAGGAAGTTGTAGACTGTTCCCCACTCCCACCTCCAACAACAAATTCCAGTTTTACACAGGAAAGTAAAAGTGTCCTGGAGTAAACCTAGATGTAGAAATTGAAAGGTTCAAAGTAAGGATCATGGGACAGACATGTGTTTGCACTCCACCAAAGTCCTGTGGTGAAACATGGACCTTCAAGGTGACAGAGGGCTTTGAGTATGAAAGACCCAACTTAAAGCAGACAGCAGTATCTCAGGAGTTTGGGTCCCAGACCGAATAAATAGGACAAAGTAAGCTGAACACCAGCATTTCTTTCTCACTTTTTCTCTGTCTCTCTCACCCTCTCTCTCTTCTCCCTTATCTCTTTCACTCCCTCTCTGTCTCTCTTACTCACTATTTCTCTGTTTCTTTCTCCATCTTGCTCTCTGTGTATGTCTGTCTTTCTGTGTGTGTGTCTGTCAGTCTCTGTCTATAAGTCTGTTTCTCACTGTCTATCTCTGTGTATCTCTCTCTTTCTTCCCCCACCCCTCTCTCTCTGGATGTAGGACAATGTGACCAGCTGCCTCACACTCCTTCTGGTGGACAGTATCTCCTTCAACTGTCTCTCCCTCTCTGTCTCTCCTGGGTCTGTCTCTATGTGTTTTTCTGTCTTTCTCTCCCCTCTCTTGCTCCTGTCTCTTGTTCCCCTGTATCTCTGTGTCTGTTTCTCTTTCTCTCACTCCATCTCTCTCCCTGTCTCTGTCTTATTGTCTCGCTGTCTCTCTGTTTCTGTCTCCCTCTGTCCCTGTGTCTGTCTCTTCATGCTTCTGTATCTATGTGTGTCTCTGTATCCTCTGTCTTTCTCTGTATCTGTCTCTCTGTGTCTGTCTCCCTCCCTTCTCTCTTCCCTCTCTCTCTCCTTTGTCTCTCTCTGTGTGTCTGTGTCTCTCTGTCTCTCCCTCTCTTTCTGCTTCCTGACTGGGGCAAGGGGAGAGAGCAATGTGATCATCTGTCTCACACTCCTTCTGATAGACAATATGCCCTTCAACTGTGAGTCAAAATAAACCACTCTAAGTTGCTTATGTCCTACAATTTATCACAGGGATGATAAGATATGATGGAAACCAGTAGGAACAAGACAGGAGGAGGCTGATAATGCTGGGACTTACCCCTGATCCAGCTCATTGGGCTGTACACAGCAATGTTATGATGCCCTTGTGTCTTTGTCCCGATGCAGCAATACAACAGATATTCTAGAAACTGTTCCTTCTCCTTGGGGGAGATCTCATTCCATTTCTGGACTATCTCAGCCAGCCACTCACCAAACTCATCTGCTGCAAGAAACCCAGATAATTACTTCAAGACTCACCTGTGCCATCTCCCAAGAACCACTGTTTAGCTCACTCTATCTTATCTCTTGTGGTGACCTGGCAATGACTGTGTTGTACAGAAATTGCCTCTGAGAGAAAACATTCCATTCTTCAGGGAAGCCTATGAAAACCCAGGAAGGATTGGACAGCAGAGCTTAGTGACACATGCATTCACTTACATAAGGGGTCAGAGGAGGGAGAAAAGAGGGCCACATCTTCATGACAGGCTGCCTGGCTGTGTCAACTCCATAGTATCCACATAGTAGTTTGTAAGTGTGCTCTCATACACAAACCTCTCTTAGCACTCAGAGCCTGCTGCAGGGCCTGGAGCTTATCCCTGATGCTGGGGTCATTCTGATCTTTGACATAAGCCATCATTAAATCCAAGAGCACTTCATCCACCTGCATCTCTGGTGATTCCATATATCTTGCTGGTCCAGTCTCTGCTCAGAGATAAAAGTAGCCTCCCATGAGAATGTGGGGATACCATCACTGCCTTCCCCCACAAAAATCTGCTTGTCACCCCATTCCTGACACTGCTGTGTAAATCTAGCTCAGCTTTCATGTGTTTTACTTTAAAAGCTCCCACATGCAATTCAGGGACCTGGATGTTCCTCTCAGGACCACCTTGGCTGGCAAATGGCAAGTACGAAACAGAAGGCCACCTCCTGTGTTCCATACAGCACGGAGGCATGAGCCATCTTGATGAGGCTTCTTATCTTTCTCCCATTATCCCTTTACATATTATTGTAAAAGTAAAAAGAACACAAACACATAGACACACACACACACTTTCAATTGTGATTTCTCTGTCAGCCCAGGTTCCTCAGTTGCCTCATTTGTCAAAAAACTCCTGAGTGGAGCTGGGGAGATGACTCCATCAATAAAACACTTGCTACTCAAGCATGAGGACCTGAGTTCAGATCCCTAATATCCACTTAAAAAGTCATGCACAGGGGCATACATGTGTAATTAGCAATGATGGTGGAGATAGAAGCACCCTGGAGGCTTGTTGTCCAATCAGCCTAGCTCATTAATAAATATGATGTTCACATAGCGTAGAGAGTGATAGAAGATGGCACCAGACATCATCTTCTGGCTTCCACACATATACACAACACATGTACATGCATCACATACAGAGAGAGAAAGAGAGAGACAGAGACAGACAGAGACAGACAGAGAGAGAGAGAACACAACTGAGCAGATGAGCTAAAAATAGCACTTCACAAGGTAACTATGACCATAATCTTGACAGTCTGCAAGGGGCTGGCTTATTCACCTTCTCATCCATATCCTCATCAGTGATTCACAACAAAGCAGGGCACTTACCTGTTATATGCAAATGTTCCTGCTTCAATTTTGCTCTCAGTTCTGTTAGCATGTCTGCAAGAAGGTAAAAATGCAGAATGCTTAGCTGTACAATATAGCCACTGGCTGTGGTGTTAAATAAATATTTCTTTTTCTTGTTTTTGTTGTTTAGTTTTCTAAGACAAGGTTCTCATATTGCCCAGACTAGTCCCAAACTCACTGACTGGTCCCAAACTCACTACATAGCTGAACATGACCTTGAACTCCTGATCATCCTGCCTCCACCTCCCCAGTGCTAGGATCACAGGCATGAACTCCTGGTATTCAGTATGTCAAAGACAAGTTTCTCAAGGGCTATTCTTTTATAAGACTGGCCACAGCAGGCTGGAGTTTGCTGATGCTGAATCTCAAGACCGAACTCTGTGCCTCTCTTCCAACTCTACCTCCAGTGAATATATATTGGTAAATTGAAATTAGATGGGACAATACACACCTCTATATATCAAGGTTTCGTCACCAGAGAGCAAGACAGTATACCCACCAAGAAAATGAAACATGACCTAACCTTCAACTTTAGCCATAGGAAAGCAAGAAAGAGATACTTTATTTTTTGTAGTTTATTTGTTTGCTTTGTTTTCAAGACTGTGTTTCTCAGTATAACCTGCCTGTGCTGGAACTCTCTGTAAACCAAGCCTACAAGGCTAGCCTGGAACTCAGAGATTCACCTGCCTCTACTTCTGAAGTACTGAGATTAAAGTAATGAGCTACCACACCTGGCTCTAGACTAATTGAATGTTCTTTTAACCAACAGATTAATGTTACTTCCAAAGAACAATGTTAAAACACAGATCTAGAATATGTTTGGCTCATGGTATTAAATAAAGAATGAATAGTTATGAGCATAAACTTTTTAATTATTTTTACTATTAGCAGCTACCTTAATGAGGCAGGCATCCTTGGAGGTCAACAGATTCCTATAGACATAATTCACATTCAGAATATTCTTTGCTTTGGCTTCAGCTAACATCTTGAAGTAAGAATCCCCTTTGGGACTTACATCAGGTTAGCTTACAGAAAGTCAACAAACAACTGTCCAGCACTGTGACACTAGGTGAGGCCCGACATATTTACCATAAAAGCTAGCACTCGTGGTGGGAGGGGGAAGAGACCTTGAATAAGGATACAGGGATGGAAAAAAAAAATTCAGAGGGAAAGCTGAACACAAAGAAAATATATGTGTAGCAATCTTATTTACATTTTCACCCTTGATAAGCCATGCTTATGATTCTTATCCTCTGTATAGTTATTGTTAACTCTTCCGCATTTTAAATTCTTTTTACTGTATTTTTGATAAATACAAAATAAAGAAGGAAAAAAAAAAAAGCTAGCACTCTCAGGGCATCCCTACCCACCATCTCTAACCCAAGCTTCCTGTACCCAAATGTTCCATCCTTCCCTCTTGACCTTTAACCCTAACCTGCTAAATATGCTCAACATCATATATATAATTTTTCTCTTTTTTCCATTTTTATGTACATAGTATTGATGTTTGCCAATGAGGGGAACATATGAAAGTACACATAATGTGTGTGTACATGTGTGTGGTGTGTGTGGAGGCTCAAAGGTGATGCTGGGAATCATCTTCTGTTGACTCCTACATTATTCCTTGAGGGTGGGAGAGGTCTCTTAATCAAACACAGAGCTAACCAATATGGCTATATTAGTCGCTAGGTTGTTCTAGGGATCCCCTGTCTCTGCTAGTCAAGGTTGGATTTACAGGCAGGCTGCCATGTCCATCTGGTTATACATGATCTGGAGATCCAAACTCTGGTCCTCACACTTGCATGGCAAATGCTTGAACCACTAAGCCACTACTACAGCCCTACATCTTAAATCACGTGTGCCCAAGTATGTAAACACTCTTGAAATGTCTTCCCAAATAAATGCTCACAACTTCCCCAAATAAGTCTTTACATTTCCTTTGTTTGAAGAGGGAATCAGTTTGTTTGAAGAAAGCATCACTCCTTACCCACACAGTTAATAGGTTTCTTTCTTTCTTCTACTGTGTCACCTCTTGGCTGCGAGTTTTGGCTTCACACTCACAAAGATGCAGACTCATTCTCTCTGGTTACATCATTATTACTATATATTTGTGAGACATTATTACTATGGTGGAGGCTCTGTTTTAAGTACCATACATACATTAGGTCATTTAAAATTCATCTCTAATACATGAGAATGTGGGGGGTGATATGTCTCAGTTATAGAAGGTACAGAATCACAGAACATTTGGTTGGCCATACCATAGTATTATACTGGTCATAGCTGTGATATACCTCCAGGCACAAACTAACATCTATTACTACATCAGTGCTTACGTGACAATAAGAGCATACAAGTAACTCAGCATTCTTATGACTCAGTGGCTCTCATAAAAATTCAAGTTGAAGGATGGGAAGATGATTCAGTGGTTAAGAGTACTGCCTACCCATCCAGAGGACCTAAGCTCAATACCTAGTACACATTTCTCAACCATGTATAACTCCACTTCCAGGGAATCCTACGGGCTAATCTGGCCTCTGTAGCCACCAGGCACTCATGTGGCATACATGCAAACAAAACAACCATATACATAAAATGAAAAATAAAAATTGAGACAGGCTCTCTCAATGTAGTCCTGGTTGTCCTGGAACTCACTATGCAGACTAAGCTGGCCTTGAACTTACAGAAAATTTCTGCCTCCTAAATGCTAGGATTAAAAGGTGTACACCATAGTGTCTTGCAAAATAAACAAAATTTAAATTCAGGTGATTGTAGCATCCATTCCTGGATGCTGTAGTAAGGATAATGTAATATAAAAGATAATAACTACTATTGTTTTCTACCAGACTCTATCTTTAGTACTGTAGAGGAATACACTCTCTGAATCCGAACAACTACTGCTACCATGTCTTAGTGGTATAAACAGAACAACTAAGATGCAAAGAAGGTGGGAAAAAGAGGTTACATGTGACACGACAGCCGGGTCCCTGGTGCCTGGGCTCATAGCTGACAGGTGACAGATCAGGGAGTGACGTCCACTTCCTGAAATGGGCAGAACACAGTCCACTCAGAACATGGCTGGCATAATAGCAGCAAGGGAACAGCTGAGGTCCTAGGCTTACAGCTGAGAAGTCAGAGGTCAAACTGTGACTTCCGCCATCTGAACCCAGGCCATGAGATGGGCACTCAGCTACAGCTTGGAACACAGTCTGTCCAGAACATGGCAGGAGTAATAGCAGCAGGGCACCACACAAGTCCCTGGGACATAGCTGAAAAGTGAGAGGTCAAGTGGTAATGACTAGCATCATTGCACTGCAACCTCACAAGAGCAGCCAACACTCTGAATATAGAGCTGATTAAGAGCCCCTCAGACCAACAACCCACTAAGAGCCAACCAAGAACTAACCAAGAGAGAACTGAGGAAGCAATGGACATACAGCAATGCAAAAATATATACAACAATACATAGGTTAACAAGACACCACCAGAAGAAGCAAGTAGTTCTATAGCTTCAAGAACTGAACATAACAATGAAGCGGGAACAGAAAAAAAAAAATGAACTTAAAAAGAGCTTTATGAAACTAATAAAAGCCTTAAAAGAAGATTTTAAAAAACCTTTAAAGAAATAAAAGAAAATACAAACAGAAAATTAGAAGAGATGAACAAATCCCTGAAAGAAAATAAAGAAAACCAAGACAAAGAAAACAAACAGGTGAAAGACATTTACCAGGAATTAAAAACTGGAATAGAAGGAATAAAGAAGGCACAAACCGAGACAAAGCTAGAAATAGAAAAACTGAAAAAAAGACCTGAAGACACAGATTCAAACATAACCAGCAAAGTCCAAGATATGGAAGAGAGAATCTCTGGAGTGGAAGAATCAATAGTGGTAATAGATACATCAGTTAAAACACTAAAACCAAAAAAGTCATAATACAAAATGTCCAGGAAATTTAGGACACCATGAAAAGGCCAAACCTGAGAATAATTGGAATCAAAGAGGAGAAGAATACCAGCTCAAAGGCACAGAAAATATCTTCAACAAAAACATAGAAGAAAACTTCCCCAGCCTAGAGAAGAGAATGCCTATAAAACTAAAGAAAGTCAACAGAACACCAAATAGACAAGACCCACATAAAAAGTTTGATCGGCATATAATAATGAAGCCACTAAACCTACAGAACAACAACAACAACAAAAAAAAAAATACTAAGAGCTGCAAAGGAAAAAGGCCAAATCACCTATAAAGGCAGATCCATCAGAATAACACCCGACTATTCAATGGAAACAATGAAAGCAAGAAGGTCCTGGTAGACATTATACAGACACTAAAAGTACATGGATGCCAACCTAGACTACTGTACCCTGCAAAACTGTCAGTAAACATAGATGGAGTAAACATGATATTTCATGACATAACCAAAGTTAAACAATGCTTAACCATTTATCCGGCCATAAAAAAAGACATAGGGTAAATTTCCAACCTAGGAAAAAAAATAGAAACACCATGTAAACACAAACAAGCTCTCAGAAGAAAGCCACCACCCCCTATAAAAAAGAAAATAAAAGCTACTCCTAAAAATGACAGGAAATATTGATCATTGGTAATTAATATCCCTTAAAATCAATGGACTCAATTCACCTATAAAAAGGCACACCCTACCACAATGGATACAAAAACAGAAACCATCCTTCTGCTGCACACAAGAAACACATCTCAACTTTAAAGACATATACAGGTACAGAGTAAAGGGTTGGGAAAAGACTTTCCAATCAAATAGCCTTAAGAAAAAAAGCTGGTGTAACTATTCTAATAACTAACAAAATAGACTTTAAACTAAAATCAATAAAAAGACACCAGGAAGGTCACTATTTATTCATCTCAGGGAAAACCCACCAAGACGAAATTTCTTTCTTTTTTTTTTTTCTTTATTTATTTTGTATTTATCAAGAAAAACAGTAAAATGAATTTAAAACGCTGATAAGTTAACAATAACTATAAAGAAAAAAATCATAAGCAAGACTTATCAAGGGTGATAATGCAAATAAGTTTGCTACTAATAAAACCAAGACGAAATTTCAATGCTGAATATCTATGCCCCTAACACAAGGGCACCAACATACACAAAAGAAACACTACTAAAGCGCAAATCCCACATCAATTATCACACTCTAATAGTGGGAGACTTCAATATGCCACTTTCACCCTTGGATAGGTCAACCCAACAGAAACTCAACAGAGAAATAAGGGGACTAACAGAGGTTATGACAAAATTGATTTAATAGATATTTACAGAGGCTTCCACCCAAACAAAAAGGAATATACATATTTCTCAGCACCCCATGGAACTTTCTCCAAAATTGACCACATACTAGGTCATAAAACAAATATCAACAGATATAAAAAAATGAGTATAAGTCTTTGTACCATATCAGATCACCATAATCGAAAGTTAGAGTTCAACAACATCAAGAATCATAGAAAGCCTACCAACTCATGGAAAGTAAACATCATTCAGCTGAACCACTTCTAGGTCAAAGAAGAAATTAAGAAAGAAATCAAAGATTTCCTAGAATTTAACTAAAATGAATACATGACATACCCAAAATTATAGGACACAATGAAAGCAGTCTTAAGTGGAAAATTCATAGTACTAGATGCCTACATAAAAAGACTAGAGAAATCCCACACTAGAGACCTATCAGCACAGCTGAAAGCCCTAGAACAATTAGAAGCAAACGAGTTGATTCCTTGAGAAAGTCAACAAGATAGATAAGCCCTTATCCACACTAAGCAAAAATCAGAGAGAAAGATAGTATCCAAATCAACAAAATCAGAAATGAAAAGGGGGATGTATCTACAGACCCCAAGAAATCCAGAGAATTATTAGGTCATGCTTTAAAAATCTATACTCCACAAAAATGGAAAACCTAGAAGAAATGGACAGCTTTCTGGACAGGTACCATTTACCAAAACTAAATTAAGATTAGATTAAAGACCTAAACAGTCCTATAACACCAAAGGAAATTGAAGCTGTCATTAAAAGTCTCCCAAACAGAAAAAAGCCCAGGCCCAGGTGGTTTCATTGAAGAGTTCTACCAGACATTCAAAGAAGAATACACCCTACCAATACACCTCAAATTATTCCATATAGTAGAAACTGAAAAAACATTGCCAAACTCTTTTAACAGGCCACAATCAGCTGATACCCAGATACTCAAAAGAAAGAATTACAGACCAATGAACATTGATGCAAAAATTCTCAACAAAATTGTGGCAAACTGAATCCAACAACATATAAAAAAAGTTATTCACCATGATCAAGTAGGTTTCATACCACAAATGCAAGGATAGTTCAACATAGGGCAAACTGTAAATGTCATCCATCATATAAAAAAAGTGAAGGAAAAATACATGATCATCTCTTTAGATGCTGAAAAAACCTTTGACAAAATCCAACACTCCTTTATGATAAAAGTCCTGGAGAGATCAGGAATACCTAAATATAATGAAGGTGATTTAAAAAGGCCGACAGCCAACATCAAACTAAATGGAGAAAAACTCAAAGTAATCCCACTAAAATCAGGAACTACACAAGGCTATCCCCTTATCTATTCAACACAGTTCTGAAAGTTTTAGCTAAAGCAATAAGAGACCACAAGAAGATTAAGAGGATACAAACTGGAAAAGAAGAAGTGAAACTATCTCTATTTGCAGATGATATGATTGTATACATAAGTGACCCACAAAATTCTACCAGGGAACTTCTACAGCTGATAAATATATTCAGCAACATATCAGGATACAAAATTAACTCAAAGAAATCAGTAGCCCTCCTATACACTAAAAATAAAAAGGCTGAAAAAGAAATGAACAACACCTTTTATAATAGCTGCAAATAGCATTAAATACTTCTGTGTAACTATAACCAAAGAAGTATCAGGTCTGTTTGACAAAAATTTTAAATCACTGAAGAAAGAAATTGAAGAGGATATCAGAAAATGAAAAGATCTCCCATGTTCCTGGATAGGTGGGACCAACATAGTAAAAATGGCAATCTTACCAAAAGCAATCTACAGATTCAATGCACTGCCCATCAAAATCCCAACACAATTTTTTACAGACCTTGAAAGAACAATACGCAATTTCATTTGGAATAGCAGGAAAGCCAGGATTGCCAAAACAATTTTACTCAACAAAAGAACCTCAGGAAGAATCACTATCCCCAACACCCAGTTATACTATAAAGCTACAGTATTAAAAACAGACTGGTACTGGTCTAAAAACAGACTTGTGGTTCAATGAAATACAATTGAAGACTGTGACATTCACCCAGATACCTAGGAACACCTGATTTTTGACAAAGAGGTCAAAAATATATTTGGAAGAAAGATAGTATCTTCAACAAATGGTGTTGGCATAACTGGATGGTAGTTTGTAGAAAAATGAAAATAGATCCAAACCCATCACCTTGCAGAAAGCGCAAATCCAAGTGGATCAAAGATCTCAACAGAAACCCAGCCACACTGAACTTCATAGAAAAGAAAGTGGGAAATACCTTTCAATGCATTGGCACAGGTGACCACCTCCTAAATATAACACCAGTAGCACAGACACTAAGAACAACAATCAATAAGTGGGACCTCCTGAAAATGAGAAGCTTCTGTCAAACCAAGGACACAGTCAATAAGACAAAACGACAGCCTACAAATTGGTACAAGATTTTTACCAACCTTACAAGTGATAGAGGACTGATTTCTAAAATATATAGAACTCAAGAAACTAGAGCCCAAAACCTTGAATAACCCAATCAAAAAATGGGGTTCAGAATTAAGAAGGAAATTCTCAGCAGAAGAATTACAAATGGCTGAAAGGCACATGAAAGAGTATTCAACAGCTTTAGCCATCAGAGAAATGCAAATCAAAACAACTTTGAGATACCACCTTACACCTGTCACAATGGCTAAGATTAAAAGCACAGTTGACATCTTATGCTGGAGGATATGGAACGAGGGGAACACTCCTCCATTGTTAGTGAGAGTGTAAACTTGTTCAGTCCTCTGCAATGCAGTATGGCGATTTCTCTGAAATCTGGAAATCAATCTCCCCAAGGACCCAGCAATATCACTTTTAGGCATATAGCCTTAGAGATGCACAATCACACCCCAATGTTCATAGCAGCATTATTCATAATAGCAAGAACCCGGAAACAATCTAGATAACCCCTCAACTGAAAAATGGATTAACAAGCTGTGGTACATCTACACAATGGAGTACTACTCAGCAGTAAGAAAAAATGATATTATAAAATTTGCAGGGAAATGGATGGACTTGGAGAATATCCTCCTGAGCAAGGTATCTCAAACCTAGAAAGATAAGCAGGGGATGTACTCACTCATTAGTGGCCTTAAAAAAGAAAAAAAAAAAAAAAAGAAAAGAAAGAAAAAAAAGATGTTATTGTACAAGAGGACAATGCTAGATTGGATTGAGCTGCCTTGCAGTAATTTAGTTTTTATCTTATGCCTTACAGTTTTATGTTCTTGTAATAGCACTTGCTTTCCTTTCTTTATTTAATTAAATATATCTTATTTCACAACTAAAAAAAAAAAAAGAAGTTACATGTAACTAAGCAGAATTGTTGCCAAGGTGGCCTTTACCCAGCCACTCTGCAGCCATCCTGGCTACCCCAGTGGAGGATGCACAAAAGGCAGTAATATTAGGAAATATAATTGTATGGACAATGACAGTAGTCTCCTCTTCTGTCCCATGAAGAAAGCTAAAGATAAATTTCTTTACATAGCATATCTAGCTCTAGGCTTTGGTCTCTATGTTCCTTCCTCTGAAATACTCACCCCAAATATGTTTCTTAATGTCTTCAATATCAGCTAGAGCACTTCCCCATAAACCTATAAGAAAAAGAGAAATAATGAGGACTTCCTGTAATTAAAGTGAATCAATAGGATTAAATTACACTTGTATCCTGTTGCCTGTAATAGACAGAAGCAGAATGAGAATGTGGGGGAACAGCAGAGAAGTTAGCAGTTCTAGTGTTGGACAACGATAGCTCCGGTGGGTGCTGCTGATTGCTGGTGGGAAGGAAGGGGTATGGATGGATTTTAAAAACCCAGAAATGAAATGCAGAGGACTTTTAGCCAAACAAGACATTATATATAATGAACAGATGACATCAAAAGACTCTACTTCAGTGACTAGATGGCTGAAAGGGCCATTTTTGGTGGAGGGTGATGTAGGGGGAATAAAAGGTTCAGCTCTGTTTCTATCTAATGCAGAAGGAAGCATCCATGATGGACTTCATAGTGTATCTGAAAATTATACACTGACTGGGTATGGTGCTACACACCTACAATCCTAGTATTTGGGAGATGGATGCAGGAGAAATAGGAGTTTAAGGCTAGTCTCAGGCACACAGTCAGTTCAAGGCCAAAATGGGAAACATGAGACCCAGTGTAAAACAACAACAAAAATCATTTGCTGAATAAATGGTGATTTTACTATGTCTGAATTGCTACCACATGCTGGGTACAGTGCTGAGTGTTTTATTTGTGGAACTGCATATAAATCTCATACCCACTTTCAAGTCTATTTACTAATTAAAAACTATAACCTTTGATTCAGGTGCATCCTGAACCATTTAGTAAGCTACCAGTTTATCTGTCAAGAAAGGGAGTCCCTGGGAGATGCTGAAGGCCCTCCTCTGGAAACCCCAAGACCTCTCCTTTTCTCCTAGCAATGAAGAAGCTTGGCAGAGCTAGACACTCACAGAGGTTATTCTTGCCCAACATCCACTTCCCAGCCCCTCTGAATTCTCCATCTGATCCCAGTACTAACCTCTCAGGTAAGTTAAGTCTCTCTCAGGCTCATCTTTAAGCAGTTTTCCATTCTCAAATCTGCTTCCAAACTGTGTGATGGGGATATAAGCTCCAAATGAAGGGTAGCCTGCGTGGTGAGGAGTGAATTCAAACCAGCACCCTGGGAGAGGCAAATACAAAAGTAAACTACAAGCTCTAAGCCTGGAACATGAGTGTTGGGGGAAGGGGATCCACAGAGTAAGGAATGCCAAACAATAGATTTCTATATAGAGATAGGCTGGCTGATTTCAAATATTTGGGGATCTTTTCCCTATGCCTCTGAGAGCCTATTCAGATAGAAGCAATCCATTATTTAAAAAAATGCTGTTTCTATTACTTCCCTAAACTAAGCCTCACCTCTGCCTTTCTCCTCTACTTCATCACAGATACA
Organism: Sigmodon hispidus; assembly: GCA_004025045.1. Classification (NCBI taxonomy): domain Eukaryota; kingdom Metazoa; phylum Chordata; class Mammalia; order Rodentia; family Cricetidae; genus Sigmodon; species Sigmodon hispidus. The sequence continues at coordinate 56,509 of PVIH01002008.1, forward strand.
ACTTCAGAATGTGGGAATGATGAAAAGTCTAAACTCATTGTGATATGAGGGCTATCTGGGGCACTGTAGACTGAGTCTGCTATTTATTGTTAAGAGGGAAATCAGATGATCATGTTTGTTCCAGAAATTTCTATTAAGTTGCTATGGAGGGAAAAGTTGATAAGGTTTGGGAAGACAAATGAGGAAGTAATTACAAGAGTCCTCAAAAGACATGATGACACTTGGTCCGTAATGTACTCAGGTTGTGGAGAGTGGTTAAAATATGGAGGGTAGAATTAGAAAAGGCATGGACTACAGGTCTCAGTCTTTAGGGAATAACTGAAAAGTGTGCAGCTATTCATGCATTCTTTATTGAGTAACTGTCTTCCTCTACGAGAAAACCATCCGTCCTCTCCAAACCAATACATAGCTCAGAAGAGACACACAGGAAGTGGTAGGAAGGAAGGAACTTCCTGGGTAGCCATCCATATCAGTCAAATCAACCTTGATAATCAATGGAGTGGCAGATGATACAGCCAAATTACCACTGGACTGCTGGGGGAGAGTCTATGAAAATGAGGAGGGTCAGCACTACCCACTCTAGTGGAAAAACTATACAAGGGGTATGCTGATTAATTTCAACTTTCAACTTGAGATGAACCTGATAAAAGAGTCTTAATGGGTAATAGATTGAGTTAGCCTTTGGGAATTCTTGATTAATAATTGAGATAGAAAATTCCAGCCTGTTGTGGTTGTCACTATTCCCTGGGCAGAATCAGTATAAAGGGAGAGTATAAAAATAGCCCAGAGCAAGCAAGAAAATAAAAATACATGCACATATTTCTTTCTGCTCTTGACTATGGATGTGATATGTAAGTTCCTGACTTGACTTCCATGAAATGAAATAACAGGCCATAACCTGAAATGTAAGCCAAATAAGCTCTTTCTTCCATAGCTTGGTTTTTTTTTTTTTTTTTTTTGACAGTAACAGAAATAAAACTAGATTACTGGGAGAATTAGCCCAGAGACTTTTGAGCTTTGGAATACTAGGGTGAGCAAGCTCCTGGAACATGGTGGAGCAGATATTGAGAAATAGGGGCAAACTCATCTAACAAATAAATGTATTTTATATGTAGTAAATTGGGTGAGGAATTCTTGTTCCCAGGGCAAAGTTGTGGCTTAAAAGAAAATTAGGAAAGCCTTCAGCACTGGGGTGGTTATTGAAACCATGGAGAAGATAATAGTAGAGAGTCATGCTGATGTATCTCCAACCTGGTTCCCTTACCTCACCCACAATTCTATTTCCTTGGTCAAGTATAGGCCCTCTGGTGGCTTCTGGGATTTGTCTGCTATCTTTGAGCTGAGTATACTATTCTATCCTGACAACCAATTTTTGCTCCTGGGCCTCTCAAAGGTACAGACTAGCAGAAATATCCATACATTTCACTCAAAGCCTTTCTGTGGGAATTGAACTCAGAACCCCAAGCATTTAAAGCAAACACTCTACCACTGAGCTATACCCCATCCTGGACCTGTTCAGTGTCTTCCATTCCCCTGCTACTTCCCCTTTCTCCATTCTTCTGCTTACTCCGAGTTTTCCTCTTCTTCCAGTCAGGCTGAAGGTCACCATCAATGGCTGCAAAGATTGGATAGGGCAGCAGGCCTTCTTCCACTTGCTTCTTTATGCTGGACAAATTAGAGTTCTGAAGCTTTGAAGAAAAAGTACCCAGACTGAATGGGGTCAAAGCACAAAGGTATGGTTTAGTCTCCCCCAGACTCTTTTTATGTAGTGTACCTAGTTCTGGAATATTATTTCCTTCTCCTTTATCTATGAATCCCCTTTTCACATGTATGGAAGTCAGAGAGCAATGTGGAGTCACTTCTCCTTCTATGATGTGGATTCCAGGGATTAAACTCAGGTCTTCTGGGCTTGACCACAGGTATCTCGACAGCCCTCCGTTCATACTTTTTAGTGTAGAAAACAAACAGAGCTCATCTACAGAGGAAGGTGGAGTAAACTCAGAGAATGAGAGTGGAGAAGAGTCGGAGACACCACTTCAGGGGAAAACAGTCTCACAGAAAGCTAAGAGTGAAGAGATCATGTCCCTATTCATCTGGTAGAATTTTATCCCCTTCAAGCAACAGTTCTCATTTGTCTCTGCCTCCAGGTGCTGACCACCACCATTCTGTTCTTCATTTCTATGGGTTTTGCTATCTTAGATGCCTCGAAGAAGTGGAATCATATGATGAGCTTGTACTACTGATCATAACTGAAGGAGCACAAAAAATTTCTGTAGAAGATGAATGCTTAGCATTTTGATCATGACATAGTTCACAGGTAAATGCATGTGTTCAAACTCATCAAGATGTGTTTGAAATATATATGTATGTTCAACTGTGTATATCAGTTATACTTCAAACATCTTTAAAAAAAAAAACCTAGTAAATTAAACTGTGAGGTGGTATGAGAGAGAAGTATAAAAAGAGGACAGAGAGAGAACTGAAAAGATGTCGCAGAGATTAAGAACACATGCAGAGGACCAGGGTTCAGTTTCCAGCACCCATGAGGCAGCTCACAACCATCTCTAATTCCAGTTCCAAAGGACCTCTTCTGATCTCCATGTGCACTGCATACATGTAATGCACATACATAAATTCAGGCAAATGCTCATATACAAATAAAATTAAAGAACAATTTTAAGAGAGAGGAGAGAGGAAAAAAGGAACAGAAAGGAATGAGGAGAGAAGGAGGGAAAAGAACAACAGACATTGTGCATCCCTGCTCTACTTTGACAGTTCTGAACAGCATTTAACCCCTAAAGCCCACAGTCTGATAGAAATTCCAACAGCATAATTTGAAACATCTGTTTTATCTCTTTTTATTCCTGTATCATAGTTCTGGCTATGACTGTCCTTCTCATTTCTAAGAATGGGGCAATGTTCAACCCACCAACCCCCCCCGACACACCCACAAAAAGAAGAAGAGAAGGAAGAGGAGGAGGAGGAGGAGGAGGAGGAGGAGGAGGAGGAGGAAGAAGAAGAAGAAGAAGAAGAAGAAGAAGAAGAAGAAGAAGAAGAAGAAGAAGAAGAAGAAGAAGAAATAGTCCACTGAAGAAAGAATTCAGTTGGGGCTGAGTTCCCACTGTCATTCTAACTATCCTATGAGTAATGTGTCCATGATGAGTTTATCCTGGCAGTCACAGGTATTTGGATCATAGTAGCCGTCTGCTCTGAACAGAACCGACCAGACAACCTGGGGCTGGATCCTAGAGCCAGCTGGCTAGAGCATCTGCAGTGAACACACTGGTCTGGGAAAACTTTTCCAACTAAGAAGATAGAGATGCAGAAAACTCTAGTCTTTCTGGGAAGAAAAATAAAATATGAGTACAAGGAGAGAGAAAAGTAAATTTAAGAAAAGAAATGAGCAAGGACAGAAAGAATAGATGCCTTGGGACCTTTTGCTTTTAGATGGTCCTAGATGTTTCTGATTGTTTCTACTTATTTTGCTGCACAAATGAGTCAGGGTCTGATTCTTCTATTTACAACCAATCAACCATGGCATATTTTTAGTCTTGAGGTAAAAGTTCCAAGTGCCCAGATTTGGAAGAGCTGAAAGAGGATATTAGTCAAGTCTTTTGGGACCTCACACCCTCTGCTGGGGATGGCTTACCTCTCTGGTTTGCCTGGAAACAACAAAATATGCCCAAAAGTCAGTCATGGAGTAATCCTCCCTCTTTGCTGCCTCAATGACTTTCTTTAGGCTCTCTTCAAAGTCCCACTCACTCTCCTTATATCGACGTTTCAGATCTTCTTCCATCCCTTCCATATTTCCATTGTTGATATAGAATGAAGACAATGCCCTGGAGACAGACAGAAGAAATGGGGTGAGGATCAGAACAGTGACACAAGAATGCCATTAACTCTATGTCTCTCATGTGATGAACAAGGGATATGATGATTAACTGTCATTTTTAAAAATGGTATTGCAAACAAGGACTCCAGTACATAGAGGACTCACACAGCCCTCTGTGTGATTCTCCTTTTTAACAGATAGGACAAGGAGAGCAAGATGGAAGAAATATACCATGATTTAAAGCTTACCCTCCAGATCAGATTGCTGCCCTGCCCATCATACAGATACAGTCAGGTGCCTACTAAGAGCACAGTCTGTGAAGATCTAGGTAACATATTTCCAAGTACTAGCATCTGTAACCTGAGAAAGTGAGTTTACATTGAAGAGGGTACAAATAGACATACATCCTGTGCACCAACTGCTTCCATGATGGGGAATCAGAAAGACTGACTACAAGATCATGCTCAAACCTCCCTCTGAGACCTCTAAGAAGGAATCTAATTCTATCATGTGAGTCCTGATTCGTATTTAGAGCACCAACCATGTTGTCTGTCTCATGGCTGGACCCTGAAATTTGCTGTCAACTGTGTAGTATTGATAGCATTAATAACTGATGGTTTGATTGAGAATGTCCTTCATAGATTCATGTATTTGAACTTGGTCCCCAGTTGGTGGCACTGTTTGAAGAGGTTCTGGAACCTTTAGGAGATGGACACTTGTTGTAAAATACATCACTGAGGGTGAGCTTTGACAATTCACGTTACTCCATTTTCAGTTCCTTCTTTTACCTTGTGTTTGCATTGAAGATGTAATCCCTCTAGCTCCTTGTTGCTATGCCTCTCCCACCACTACAGACTCTCTCTTAGAAACCATAAGCCCAAATAAACTCTTTCTTATACGGTCACTTTGGTCAGCATATTTTATCACAGCAATAGAAAAATAAATAAGGGCTGGAGAGATGGCTCAGCGGTTGAGAGCACCGTCTACTCTTCCAGAGGACCTGGGTTCGATTCCCAGCACCCACATGGCAGCTAACAACTGTCTGTAGTTCCAGTTCCAGGCAAACACCAAGGCAAATAAATAAAGTTAAAAAAAAAGAAAAATAAATAATATTGTACTTCTGATAAAATTTTAACCCCAACAATCCACCTCAGTTTTAGCCTGAATTCTACCTCTGAGACTGAATTTCAATCATACAGGTGAGAAACAAATAGTATTTTTTAATTTTTTTCAGATAAACATCTATCAAGGATGTGACTATTACATCGATCTCCTTTGGTGTCTATTGCTGTGATAAAATGCTTACCCAGACGGCCAATCGGCTTTGGCGTGGAGCACAATCCACTCAGAACACAGCTGGCATAATGGCAAAGGGAGAATAGCCAAATCCCTGGGACATAGCTGAGAGGTGAGAGGTGAAGAGGTAATGACTGGCATCATTGCACTACAACCTCACAAGAGCGGCTCACCCTCTGAACACATAACTGGTTAAGAGCTCCCAGACCAACAACCCACTAACAGAGGACAAAGAACTAATCAAAAATGAACTGAGGAAACAATGGGCATACAGCAGTGCAAAAATACATACAATAATACAAAGGTCAACAAGACACCACCAGAAGAAGCAAGTGTTCTATAGATTCAAGACTTGAACATAACAATGAAGAGGGAACAGAAAAAAAAAACCTGAAAAATAGCTTTATGAAACTAATAAAAGCCTTAAAAAAGGATATAAAAACCACCTTAAAGAAATAGGAGAAAATACAAACAGAAAATTAGAAGAGATGAACAAAGCCCTGAAAAAAAATAAAGAAAACTAAGACAAAGAAAGCAAACAGATAAAAGACAGTTATCAGGAATTAAAAGTTGGACTAGAAGCAATAAAGAAGGCACCAACCAAGACAAAGCTAGAAATAGAAAATCTGAAAAAAAGATCTGGAACTACAGATTCAAGCATAACCAGCAGAATCCAAAAGATAGAAGAGAAAATATCTGGAGTAGAAGACTCATTAGTGGCAATAGATTCATCAGTGAAAGAAAACACTAAAACCAAAAAAGTCATAACACAAAATGTCCAGGAAATTTAGGACACTGTGAAAAGGACAAACCTGAGAATGATTGGAATCAAAGAAATGAATACCAACTCAAAGGCACAGAAAATATATTCAACAAAATCATAGAAGATAACTTCCCCAACCTAAAGAAGAAAATGTTTATAAAGGTACAGGAAGCCTAACCCACATAAAAAGTCTGATGGCCATCTGATCGCCATATAATAATCAAACTACTAAACCTACAGAACAAAGACAAGAATACTGAAAGCTGCAAAGGAAAAAGTCCAAATCACCATTAAGGGTAGACCGATCAGAATAACACCAGACTATTCAATGGAAACAATGAAAGCAGGAAGGTCCTGGTCAGACATTACACAGACACCAAAAGTGCATGGGTGCCAACCTAGATTACTGTACCCAGCAAAACTATCAATCAACATAGGTGGAGCAAACAAGGTATTTCATAGCATAACCAGATTTAAATAATACCTAACCACAAATCTATAAAAAGTCACAGAGGGAAATATCCAACCCAAGACAACCAGAGACACCCATGTAACCGCAAACAACTGAAAGCCCACAGAAGAATACACTCAAAAAAAGAAAATACAAGCTACTACCAAAAAAGACAGGAAATACTGATTATTGATCATTAATATCCCTTAATATCAATGGACTCAATTTACCTACAGAAAGACACACCCTAGCACAACGGATACAAAAACAGAAACCATCCTTCTGCTGCATAAAAAAAACAAACCTGAGCTTTAGAGACAGACACAGGCTCAAAGTAAAGAGTAGGTAAAAGACTTTCAAATCAACTGGCCCTAAGAAACAAGCTAGTGTAGCCATTCTAATATCTTTAAACTAAAAACAATAAAAAGAGACCAGGAAAGTGACTACTTATTCATCTCAGGAAAAATACACCAAGACAAAATGTTAATCCTGAATATCTATGCCCCCAATACAAGGGCACCTACATATATAAAAGAAACACTACTACAGCTTAAACCTCATATAAAACCTGACACACTACTAGTGGTAGACTTCCATAACCCACATTCACCCTTGGATAGGTCAACCAGACAGAAATTCAACAAAGAAATATGGGATCCAGCAGAGGTTATGACCCAAATGGATATAGTAGATATATACTGAACCATCTACCCAAACAAAAAGGAATAAAAATATTTCTCTGCACCCCATGGAACTTTCTCTAAAACTGACTACATACCAGGTCATAAAGCAACTATCAAAAGGTAAAAGAAAACGGGTATAACTCTTTGTACCATATCATATCACCAAGGTCTAAAGTTAGAGTTCAACAACATCAAGAATCACAGAAAGCCTACCATCTCATGGAAACTAAACATCACTCAACTGAACCACCTATGGGTCAAGGAAGAAATTAGGAAGGAAATCAAAGGCTTCGTAAAATTGAACAAAAATAAATTCACAACATACGCAAACTTATGGGATACAATGAAAGCAGTCTTAACGGGAAAATTCATAGCACTAGATGCCTACATAAAAAGACTAGAGAAATCCCACACTAGAGAACTATCAGCACGGTTGAGGGCACTAGAACAATTAGAAGCAAACTCACCTAGAAGGAATAGATGGCAGGAAAAAAAATCAAACTTAGAGCTGAAATCAACACAATTGAAACAAAAAGAACAATACAGAAAATCAATGAATCAAAGAGTTGGTTCTTTGAGAAAGTTAACAAGACAGATAAACCCTTATCCAAACTAAGCAAAAAGCAGAGTATCTAAAGCAACAAAATCAGAAATGAAAAAGGGGACATAACTACAGACCCCCAGGAAATCCAGAGAATTATCAGTTCATACTTTCAAAATCTATACTCCACAAAAATGGAGACCCTAGAAGAAATGGACAGCTTTCTGGACAGGTACCATTTACCAAAATTAAATCAAGATTAGATTAAAGACCTAAACAGTTCTATAACACCAAAGGAAATTGAAGCTGTCATTAAAAGTCTCCCAATAGAAAAAAGCCCAGGCCCAGATGGTTTCATTGCAGAGTTCTACCAGACATTCAAAGAAGAGCTAATACCAATACACCTCAAACTGTTCCATATAGTAGAAACTGAAGAACATTGCCAAACTCTTTTTAATAGGCCACAATCAGCTGATACCCAGATACTCAAGATTCAACAAAGAAAGAGAATTACAGACCAATTTCCCTCATGAACATTGATGCTAAAAATCTCAACAAAATTCTGGCAAACTGAATCCAACAACATATGAAAAAAAGTCATTCACCATGATCAAGTAGGATTCATCAAAGAAATCCAAGGATGGTTCAACATACAGAAAACTGTAAATGTCATACATTCTACAAACAAATTGAAGGAAAAAACCCACATGATTATTTCCTTAGATGCTGAAAAAGCCTTTGACAAAATTCAACACTCCTTTATGATAAAAGTCCTGGAGAGATCAGGAATACAGGGCAAGTATCTAAATACAATAAAGGCGATTTACAAAAAGCTGACAGTCAACATCAAACTAAGTGGAGAAAAACACAAAGCAATCCCACTAAAATCAGGAACTACACAAGGCTGTCCCCTCTCCCCTTATAAATTCAACATAGTTCTCCAAGGTTTAGCTTTAAAGGAGATTAAGGGGATACAAATTGGAAAAGGAGAAGTGAAACTCTCTACTTGCAGATGACATGATTGTATACATAAGTGACCCACAAAATTCTACCACAGAACTTCTACAGGTGATAAACACATTCAGCAATGTAGCAAGATACAAGATTAACTCAAAGAAATCAGTAGCCCTCCTATGCACTAAAAATAAAAAGGCTGAAAAAGAAATGAAGAAAACAACACCTTTTATACTAGCTGCAAATAGCATTAAATACCTCGGTGTAACTATAACCAAACAAGTATCAGATCTGTGTGACAAAAATGTTAAATTTCTGAAGAAAAAAATTGAAGAGGATATCAGAAAATAGAAAGATCTCCATGTTCCTGGATAGGTGGGATCAACATAGTGAAAATGGCAATCTTACCAAAAGCAATCTACAGATTCAATGCAATTCCCATCAAAATCCCAACACAATTTTTTATAGACATAGAAAGAATAATACTCAATTTCATTTGGAATAACAGGAAAACCAGGATTGCCAAAACAATTTTGCTAAACAAAAGAACCTCAGGAGGCATCACCATCCCAGACTTCAACTTATATAACAGAGCTACAGTAATAAAAATATCTTGGTACTAGCCTAAAAATAGACTCGTGGATCAATGGAATCGAACTGAAGACCCTGATATTCACCCACACACCTATGAATACCTGATTTTTGACAACGAGGCCAGAAATATTCAATGGAAAAAAGATAGTATCTTCAACAAATGGTGTTGGCATAACTGGATGGTAGTGTGAAGAAAAATGCAAATAGATCCAAACCCATTACCTTGCACAAAAATCAAATCCAAGTGAATCAAAGACCTCAACATAAATCCAGCTACACTGAACCTGATAGAAAAGAAAGTGGGAAATACTCTCCAACTCAGTGGCACAGGTGACCACTTCCTAAATATAACACCAGTGGCACAGATACTAAGAACAACAATCAATAAGTGGGACCTGCTGAAACTGAGAAGCTTCTGTAAGGCCAAGGACACAGTCAATAAGACAAAACGACAGGGTCCAGAAAGGGAAAAGATTTTTAACAACTCTGCAAGTGACAAGAATTGATCTCTAAAATATATAGAAAACTCAAGAAACTAGAGCCCAAAACCCTTAATAACACAATTAAAAAATGGGGTTCAGAACTTAAAAGGGAAATCTCAGCAGAAGAATTACAAATGGCTGAAAGGCACATGACAACGTGCTCAACATCTTTAATCATCAGAGAAATGCAAATCAAAACAACTTTGAAATACTACCTGATACCTGTCAGATTGACTAAAATAAAAGACACAAATGACAGTCTATGCTGGAGAGGATGTGGAGCAAGGGGAACACGCCTCCATCATTGGTGGGCGTATAAACTTGTTCAGCCACTCTGGAATGCAGTATAGCAGTTTCTCAGAAAACTGGCAATCAATCTTCCAAAGGATCCACTAATACCACTCCTGGGTGTATATCCTAAATCTAGATGTACATTCGCACCCAAAATCATTAGCTCAACTATGTTCATAGCAGCATCATTCGTAACAGTAAGAATCTGGAAACAACTTAGATGCCCCCAAATGAAGAATGGATTAACAAACTGAGGTACATCTACACAATAGATCACTACTCAGCATTAAGAAAAAAATGATATTCTAGAATTTTCACACAAATGATGGATGTGGAGAATATCCTCCTGAGTGAGGTCTCACAATCCCAGAAAGATAAACAGGGGATGTACTCACTCAGTGGACCTTAAAGTGGGGGGAGGTCATTGTACATAAGAACTCAAGGCTAGAACATAGCTAAATTACATAAGTGCCTCACTTCTGCATTGATGGCCTCTGGCAGAGGTGTGAGTGGGGAAAGACTTGTTTTCTTTAAAGGTCTGGCCACAGGAAGTTTAATTATGCCCCAGTAAGTAAATGAGCAGTGTGAACTGGTGTTTTTTAAAAGAAGAGATCTTAAGAAACAGCATGATTCTGAGAAGTCTAATATCTGAGTTTGATGAGGTGTATGATGTAAAATCACCAAATTATATATATAATTAAAAGCATTAAGAACAGCATTAAAAACACCCTTCATGACAATGAAAGAAGGAAAGTGAACAAGAGAAAAATCCAAAGAGTTTCAACTATATTGGCAATGTCTGATGCCTTAGCTAAGATGATGGTCCTAAAAGCATGTGTACGGAGTTCTAATACTATTCAGTATAACTGAAATATTTTATACTAAATTCTAAGTAAAATCACTATCTTTTTATGATCATGTTTTAACAAGATAGCTTATTTAATTTTCATATTGTTTCTATGAATATTTTCATTAACTACTGATGGGTTTTCCAGGGAATTAATTATATAGCTGAAAAACTAATAAAAAAATTAAAAAAATGCTGACCCAAACCCACTTCCAGAAGAGACAGTTTATTTGGCTTCAGGCTAAATTACAGTTCATCAGTGAGGGAAGTTAAATCAGGAACTAGAGCAGGGAAGGAACAGATCAAGATTTCTTGGAGGAATGCTGGATCTCCATGGATTCCTCAGCTTGCTTTCTTATGTAACACACAGGACCACTAGCCTAAAGGTGGCTGTAGCATTTACCTAAATTGAACTAGTGGAGTGGCAATCTACTGGCCCAGCTCTCCATGTTTTCCTGATCCAAAAGCCACAGAAGTCCCCCTAAGCACCTCCTTCTCTCTTCCTGTCCTTCTTTCTCTAACTTCCTCAGTCTTCCAACAATTCTATGGCTAGTCCTGGTCAGCCAATTGCTGACTCCACCTTTGATTCAAGCTGACTTTATTGGCACAATGCAAATAATTGTACCCCAACACGTGACATTGCCTACAGTAGTCTGGGTCCTCTCAGACTTGTCTACAAGTCAATCTGATGGAGACAGTTCCTCAACTGAGGGTCCCTCCCTCTGCATGCCAAAAATATCAACCTGCCTTCATAATTAACCATCAAAAGTGACAAGATCATTCTCAGTTTAAAGAAACAAAGAGAGACTAAGTGTCTTCCTTAGCATCACACAGGTATTGAAAGGAAACTGGATTTGTTTTCAGATAACCTACCACCTTCATGCTTTTTTATGTTCCTTATCTGAATTTATATAAACAAAGTGAGAACATGCCTAGACTAGGAGAAGATTTCAAAGGAGAACTCCTTACCAGTTTCAATAAGGAAATTTGATACCAGCTGATTCTGTCAGTATAATTTTTAGATTTTTTTTTAAAATTTGTATCTCTATGTATGTGTGTATCTGTAGGTATATGTATGCACGCACATATGCAAGTGTCCATGGCACAGAATGAAACCTAATTTCCTCAAGTTACATTTGTCAAGTGCTTTTTAAATTTATTTTATTGTGTTTCTGTGTATGTGTGTACATGTGCATGCATCTGTGCATGTGTGAGGGTACCCACAGGATCCATGAGTGTCATTTTTTGCAGCTAGAGTTATGGGTGTTGTGAGCCTCCTGAGGTGGATGCTGGGATCCAAACTCCAGTTCTCATGCCTGAGCAGCAAGTGCCCTTAATCACTGAGCCATGTCTCCAGTTCCATTTGTTGAGTATTTTTCACACAGCAATGAGAACAAGTAATTAATACAATATGTGGTTAATATGATTAGAAATTGGTTCCCTATTCAATTTAATTTTATCAACTTTAATTTAAACATTGCCATTCCGTTCCATTACTGGGAAGCCGATACACATGAAAAATAAGCTTCTCTGACCTTTGCACACATGTCATGGCACACATATGCATTTGTGTGCTTAATGAACAAACATAATAAAAATATTTAAAATGTGTATTATATTGCCAAGACCTGCTCTGACAAAAGAAATGTCAAATAGATGATTAATTACTTGTATTACATGATGAAATAAAATGTGTCAGACACCAGGAGGAAGGAGAGTCATTTTTCTTTTGGGTGTGGCCACTAGCGAATCTCCTATGTCCTAGAAGAAGATCCCAAACTCATGTGCACATGGTAGTACTAAATGGACTAAGTCATAATTTAAAAAAAATAGGAGGAGATGAAGTTGGGAGGGAATTGTGTTGGGGAGTGCCTTGGAGTAGTGGGGAATGAATATGACTAACATATACTATATAAACATATATATATACATAATTTGCAAATAACTAAAAAACTATTATTCAAAAAGAAAATGTATCATTACAACTGACATCAGTGTATCCTTTTACTTTTTTAATGGAGCTTATAGAAAATCAGAAGAGACAGATGTAACTTATATTTCTATTAGATGCTCTTTATCTAGATGCTTTCCCTGTAACAGCAACCCTGTAAGAATAGATCTGTAATCCTAAGAGCCCAGGAGACAGAGACACATAGATGTGACACCCAGGCTTATAACAGCCCTAAATGGCTCACTGTAAGAGTTCTATCAACACTGTTGGCCTACAAGCCTATTCCCCTACAGGCTACATCATGCTTAACCTTAAAGTCTGTAATTTCTATTTCAATTGCACCTCCTAGAGTTGAGACATAGGAAGTATGGATCAACTCCAAGCAACATAGTAAGAAACAAAGCCCCTTCTCTTGTACAACTGATCTACTATTTCTTTTTTTTAAACTTTATTATTATTATTTTTATGTGAATTAGTGTTTTTCCTGCATGTTTAACTGTGTAAGGGTGTCAGATCTTGAAATTACAGACAGTTGTTAGCTGCCATATGGATGCTGGGAATTGAACTCAGGTCCTCCGGAAGAACAGTCAGTGTTCTTAACCACTGAGCCATCTCTCTACTATTTCAAGAAGAGCTTTCAGTCTGGAGAAATGGCTAAGTAAATGTGTCTGCTATATAAGCTTGGAGACCTAAATTTGAATCCACAGGACTCATTTAAAAGGTAGGTATGTGGTATCTCCTGTAATCAGATTGGTAACTACCTTAATTGTCACCAGAGAGCCTTCATCTGCTGACTGACAAAAAAAGATGCAGAGATCTCCAACCAAACACTTGCCATGAAGAGAGGGAGGAAGGACCGTACAAGCCAGGGACATCAAGGTCATCACAAGGGAACCCACAGAAACAACTAACCTGGGTTCACAGGAGCTCACAGACTCTAAACTGACAGCTAGGGAGCATGCATGGCACTGATCTAGGACCTCTACATATGTGTGATTGTTGTGTAGCTTGATTTGGGACTCCTAGTGGCAGAAGCAGAGCCTACCTCTAACTCTTTGGCTGGCTTCCAGAAACCTATTCTTCATACTGAGTTACTTTGTCCAGCCTTTCATACAAGGGGAGGTACTCAGTCCTATTTTAACTTGCTATACCAGGCTTTGATGATATACATGGGAGATCTGCCTCTCCCGGAACAGAAACAGAAGAGTAGACTGGGAGGAAAGAGGAAGGGGTCAGAGAGAATTGGAAAAGAGGAGGGAGAGGAAATCAGTTGGAATGTAAAAGGATTAATAAATTTAATTAATAATTTTAAAAAGCAGGCATGGACGAACATGCTTGCACCTCAAGCACTAGAAAGTAGAGAGGCTTTAAAACTTCATGCCCATCCAGAGCGAAGCCGAAGGTGAGCAGATCCCAACCCCTGGACCACAATCTAGAGAATTCCTCTCCAAGATCAGGCTTGAACTCAAGGGTCCGATCTCAGACTCATCCCAGCAGAAAGCTCTCATCCTTGCCCAACTGTGCCCTATCTCTAGGGTGAATTGTCACCAGACAAAGACCAAGGGCTTTGAAACTTCATTCCCTGGAAACACAGTTGCCTGTCCAGAGCAGAGGCAAAGACCAAACAGACTTCTTGCTCAGAACAGACAGGAGACACACAAGCCTTCTTGCCAAAACTGACTAGAAGCTGACTAATCGTGAACCACTGAAGCCATGGGCAGACGACAGTGCAAGAATACATATAGTAACATAAAGAACAACAAGGCAACACCACAAGAAACTGATGGTTCTACAACTACAAGAGCTTAACAGAGAAATGAAGAGGAATCAGAAGGAAACAACAGCAAAAGCACCTTTATAAAGCCTTCAAAGAGGATATGAAAAATTCCCTTAAGGAAATAGAAGAAAATACAAACAAAAATTGGAAGAGATGAACAAAATCTTAAAAGAAAACCAAGAAAAGGAAAACCAAAAAATGAAAGAAACATTCTAGGAAATAAAAAGTGAAATAGAAGCAACAACAAAAAACAAACAAAAAAAAAAAGGCACAAAATGATGCAAAGGTGGAAATAGAAATCCTGAAGAAATGGAACTACACACACAAGCATACCCAACAGAATCCAAGAGACAGAAGAGAGAATCTCTAGAGTGGAAGACTCAATAGCGGAAATAGATATATCAGTCAAGGAAAACACCAAAACCAAAAAAACCATAACATAAAACGTTCAGGATATTTGGGACACCATGAAAAGACCTAGCCTGAGAATAATAGGAATAGAAGAAGAATTCCAGTTCAAAGGCACAGATAATGTATTCAATAAAATCATAGAAGAAAACTTTCCACACTTAAAAAAAGAGATGCCTATAAAGATACAAGCAGCTTACAGAACACCAAATGGATTTGACCCCCAAAAATAAAGGCTGTTCGCCACATAATAAACAAGCCACAAAACAGATAAAGCAGGAAAAATTATAAGAGCTGCAAAATAAAAGGGCTAACTTACCTATAAAGGCCAACCCATCAAAATAACACCTGACTAATCAATGGAAACAATGAAAGCAAGAAGGTCTTGGGCAGAAGTTATACAGACACTGAAAGAGCATGGCTGCCAACCTAGACTACTGTACCCAGCAAAACAATAAATCACCATAGATGGAGAGAACAGAATATTTCATGACAAAGTCAGATTTAAACAATACCTATCTACAAATATGGCCCTATAGAAAACACTAGAGGGAAAATTCCAACATAAGGATCCCAGATACACTCATGAAACCACAATCAATTAATAACCCTATTGAACAAAAAGCACAGAGAAAGGAAATACATACAACCCACCAAAAAAAAAAAAAACCAGGAAATATCAATCAGCAGTCACAAATATCCTGTAATATCAATGGACTCAACTCTCCTATAAAACGACACACACTAACAAGATGGATACAAAACAGAGCCATCATTCTGCTGCATACAAGAATCACACTTCAACCATAAAGACAGACACAGGCTCAGACTAAAGGGTTGGAAAAGATTTTCCAAACAAATGGTCATAAGAAACAAGCTGGGGTTGCCATTCTAATATCAAATAAAGCAGACATCAAACTAAAATCAACTAAAAGAAACCAGGATGGAAATTACTTATTCATCTCAGGAAAAATTGGTCAAGATGAGATTTTAATCCTGAATATTTATAACCCTAATATAAGGGCAACTATCTATGTAAAAGAAACAATACTAAAGCTCAAACCCCACATCAATTCTCATACTCTAATAGTGGGAGACCTCAATACCCCACTTTCATCCTTGGATAGGTCAACCAGACTGAGACTCAACAGAGAAATAAGGAGTCTAAAAGAGCTTAAGATGCAAATGGATTGAATACATAGTTACAGAAGCTTCTACCCAAACGCAAAGGAATACACATATATCTCAGCACCACATGGAACTTTCTCTAAAACTGACCACATAATTGGTCATACAGCAAATATCAATAGAAACAAAAAGGTAAAAATAGTCCCTTGTATCAAATCAGACCATGATGACCTAAAGTTAGAGTTCAAAAACATCAAAAATCAAAGAAAGCCTAGAAACTCATGGAAACTAAACATCACTCAACTGAACCATCTCTGGGTCAAGGAAGAAATTAAGAAAGAAATCTAAGACATCCTAGAATTGAACGAAAATGAATCTACTACATACCCAAACTTGTGGGACACAATGAGGACAGTCTTGAGAGGAAAATTCATAGCACTAGATGCCTATATGAATAACCTAGAGAAATCCCAAACTAGAGAACTATCAGCACAGCTGAAAGCCCTACAATAATTAGAAGCAAAGTCACCTAGAAGGAGTACATGGCAGGAAATAATCAAACTCAGAACTGAAATCAATGCAATTGAAACAAAAAGAACAAGACAAAGAATCAATTAATCAAAGAATTGGTTCTTTGAGAAAGTCAACAAGATATGTAAGTCCTTATTGAAACTAACTAAAAAGCAGAGACAGAGTATCCAAATCAACAAAATCAGAAATGAGAACAACAGACCCCCAGGAAATCCAGAGAATTATCAAGTCATACTTTAAAAATCTATACTCTACAAAAATGGAAAACCTAGAAGAAATGGACAGATTTCTGGACAGGTACAATTCACCAAAATTAAGTCAAGAGCAGATTAAATACTTAAACAGACCTATAACCATAAAAGAAATTGAAGCTGTCATTAAAAGCCTCCCAAGTAAAAAAAAGCCTAGGTCCAGATGGTGTAAGTGCAGAGTTCTACCAGATATTCAAAGATGAGCTATTACCAATACTCTTCAAACTGTTTCACACAGTAGAAATTGAAGAAATATTAACAGACTTTTTATGAGGCCACCATTACTCTAATACCCAAACTGCTCAAAGACACAACAAAGGAGAATTACAGACCAATTTCCCTCATGAACATTGATGCTAAAATTCTCAACAAAATTCTGGCAAACCATATACAACAGCAAATAAAAAATATCATCCACCATGGTCAAGGAAGCTGCTTCCCACAAATGCAGGGATAGTTCAACATATAAAAAAAACATAAATGTCATCAATCAAATAAACAAACTGAAAGAAAAAAACACATGATCATGTCCTTAGACACTGAAAAAGGCTTAGACAAAATCCAACATTCTGTCATGATAAAGGTCCTGGAGAGATCAGGAATACAGGAAAAATATCCAAATATAATAAAGGCAATAAACAAGAAGCCAACAGCCAACATCAAACTTAATAGAGAAAAACTCAAAGCAATCCTACTAAAATCAGGAACTAGACAAGGATGTCCTCTCTCCTCTTATCTAGTAAATATAGTTCTCGAAGTTTTAGCTAATGAAATAAAACAACAAAAGGAGATTAAGAGGATACAAATTGGAAAGGAAGAAGTGAAACTATCTATTTGCAGATGATATGATTGTATATATGTAAGTGATCCACAAAATTCTACCAGGGAACTTCTAAAGCTGATTAACACATTCAGCAACGTAGCAGGATAAAAGATTAACTCAAAGAAATCAGTAGCCCTCCTATACACTAAAGATAAAAGGGCTGAAAAAGAAATGAGAGAAACATCACCCTTGATAATAGCTGCAAATAGCATTAAATACAATGGAGTAAATATAACCAAAGAAGTAACAGATCTACTTGACAAAAACTTCAAATCACTGAAGAAATTGAAGAAGATTCAAAAAATGGAAAGATATCCCATGTCCCTGGATACCTAAGATCAACAGTGAAAATGGCAATTCTACCAAAAGCAATCTACAGATTTAACACACTTCCCATCAAAATCCCAACACAATTTTTTACAGGTATTGAAAGAACAATACTCAATTTCATTTGGAATAAAGGAAAGCCAGGAAGGCCAAAACAATTTTGCTCAACAAAAGAACCTCAGGAGGCATCACCATCCCAGACTTCAGGAGGCATCACCATCCCAGACTTCAACTTATACCATAGAGCTACAGTATTAAAAACACGTTGGTACTGGCATAAAATCAGACTTATGGATGAATGGAATCGAACTGAAGATCCCAACATGAACCCAAAAACCTACAAATACCTGATCTTTGACAAAGAGGTGCAAAATACTCAGTGGAATAAAGATAGTATCTTTAACAAATGCTGTTGGCATAGCTGGATGATAGTGTATAGAAAAAGGCAAATAGATCCAAGCCTGTCACCCTGCATAAAACTCAAATCCAAGTGGATCAAAGATCTCAACATAAACCCAGCCACACTGAACCTGATAGAAAAGAAAGTGGGAAATATCCTGCAAAGCATTGGCACAGGTGACCACTTCCTAAATATAACAGCAGTAGCACAGACACTAAGAACAACAATCAATAAGTGGGACCTCCTGAAACTGAGAAGCTTCTGCAAAGCCAAGGACACAGTCAATAAGAGAAAACGACAGCCTACAGAATCAGAAAAGATTTTCACCAACCCTGCAAGTGACAGAGGACTGATCTCTAAAATATATAAAGAACTCAAGAAACTAGAGCCCAAAACCTTGAATAACCCAATCAAAAAATGGGGTTCAGATCTAAAAAGGGACTTCTCAGCAGAAAAATTACAAATGGCTGAAAGGCACTTGAAAAAGTATTTAACTTCTTCAGCCATCAGAGAAATGCAAATCAAAGCAACTTTGAGATACCACCTTACACCTGTCAGATTGGCTAAGACAAAAGGCACAGATGACAGCCTATGCTGGAGAGGATGTGGTTCAAGAGGAACACTCCTCCATTGTTGGTGGGAGTGTAAGCTTGTTCAGCCACTTTGGAATGCAGTATGGCAGTTTCTCAGAAAACTGGGAATCAATCTCCCCAAAGACCCAGCAATACCACTACTGGGCATATACCCTAAAGGTGCACATTCGCACTCCAAAGCCATTAGCTCAACTATGTTCATAGCAGCATTATTCGTAATAGCAAGAACCTGGAAGCAACCTAGATGTCCCTCAACTGAGGAATGGATTAACAAACTACAGTACATCTACACAATGTAGTACTACTCAGCAGTAAGAAAAAATGATATCCTAAAATTCACAGGCAAATGGATGGGTTTGGAGAATATCCTCCTGAGCGAAGTATCACAAACCCAGAAATATAAGCAGGGGATGTTCTCATTCATTAGTGGACTTTAAACAAAAAGCAAAGCATTCCCAAGGGGTAAACCAAAACTACTGAACAGCTTGGGATCAGAAGCACCTTGGACTGGCACCTTGCATCCCATTTTCTACATAGGAACACCTAACCCAGTCTTGATATTAGGTTGAGGAAATCAGACTTCCCTGGAGTTGTGGTGGAATGTTTTCTGTATGCTGTAAATAAAGGAACTGTTTTGGTCTATGTGCAGCACAGTAGAACTGGGTGGAGGATCAGAGGACGGGCAGGTAGGAGAAGGGCAGAGTTAGCCAGTCTCTATCTGACCCCTGAGGAGGAAACATGTAACAAATCCACGTGAGCCATGGGCTGGGCCATGTGGCAGATAGATTACTAGAAATGAGTTGAATTAAGTTGAAAGAGCTAGCAGGTAATGTGCTTGAGACATGGGCCAAAGAGTATGAAGTTAATATGTGTCTGATTCATTACACGGACCACGTCCAAACCCCGGGCCCAAATGGGCCCCAGAAACCTCCTACGACATGGAGTGGATGCTGAATTTAGACACCTTGAGACCTTGGGACCCCTACTGCCCTTGTTGGGCAGGTGATAAGGAGATGGGAAGAAGAGAAAGTGACTGAGAGGGCAGGAATGGGAAGAAAGTTTGAACAAGGGGATACATAGATAATTACTTATGTATTTTATGTACTTATGTACTAAATACAAGAATTAATTCAAAAATAAATACAGAATTAAAAAAAATAGAAAGTAGAGACAGGTGGATCCTGTACCCAGCCAAGTCAAAATTATGATCTTTAGCTCAGTAAGAGGCCATGTCTCACAGCAATAAGGTAAAGACCAACAGAGATGGACACATGCTCTGGCCATGGCAGCCCTCCACAGGAGCATGTACTCAACATCCTCACATGCAACAGTAAATCTGTGCCAGGGTCTATGAAGGTATCTACAGAGACATTTAAATTATAAGAAAAGACACATCTAAATGTGATCCCACCATTCCCCAAGCTGTACCCAGACAGAACAAAAAGAAGCTGAGCTGAGCATCATCATCCCTCCCTCTCTGTTCCACAAAGTGCCCTTAATGTCATGACCCACAATGCTCTCAAGCTGAGAACCAAAGGAAACTTTTCCTTTCTTAAATTGCTTTTGTCAGTTGTTTTTATGACACCAAGAAAAGTGAAAATACATGAGTGAACAACTATTTATATATAATCCAAATATTGAAGGAGCACACCACACAACATAAAATATACCCTGTCTTCTGTCCACTCAAGAAATGGAAAAAGCAAAGACAGCATACATATTTGGTGTCTGAAGAAAAATACTCTCAATTCTGATATTAGAAAACATGGTGCATCCTCCTATCCCCCAAACAACACTTACCAAGTGGACCCAGAGACCCCTGCAAGGTATGTGACGGCATCCAACAGGCCACGTTCTTTCATCTCACTCAGTACTCCAAGACAAGCAATGTAGGCTCGCAGCCCACCACCAGAGCCCAGGACAGTGATAACTGGAGCCTGGAAATTAGAGAAAGGACAATTAGAACCAGTGGACAATATAATGAATAGGAGGATATCCAAGGTCCTATTGCGTAGGGTGACATCTGTCCCATGTTGCTGCTCTACCAAAGTAGGTCCATACCTACTTACCTACCCTTTTTGTCCATCCTGGATAACTGGAGTTGCAGAGCCTAGGGACAGCAGAGGCAATTCTACCAGTATGATGCCTCACTTCCACTTACCTTGTCAGCCTCAATGTTGAGCTTTTGCAAAGCCTCCAAGACCTTGGGGCTACGTTTGTTTACAGCTGCCTTCTCTTCCTCCTGGGGTCCAGTAGCAAAGTAAACCCCAGAGCTTCCCAAGACAAAGAGAAAAACAGAAAGCATCAGGAATTTTGCAATAAGTAAACACAGAAATTACCTAGCATCCTGTCCTTCAAAGAACTATCGACTAGCTGCAGGTTGCTTAAGTAACAAATGTGGACAAGGACTCTGAGTCGGATATTGAAAACATAAACTAAAGAGCAGCCCAAAGCCAGCCAAGATAGTTCTGCAGGTAAAAGTGCCTGCCAACAAGTCCAGTGAGCTAGCTGAACCACACAGTAAAAGCAAAGAACTGACTTCCCATAGTTGTCTTCTGACCCACACACGTGCTATGGCATTCACACACATACATAAAAATAAATAAACAAATGTAATTGTTTTAAAAGGGCTGGAGACACAGGTTGGCAATTAAGAATCTTGCTGCAGATAACCAGGTACTGGGAAAACAAGTTAGATATCCTACAACAAAAGAACAAATAAAGAAAAGATGTTCCATTTACATAATGGGAGTATTACTCAAAAGTATAAAATATAATGACATAAAATCTGCAGACAAATAGACATAACTAAGAAAAAATCATCCTGGGCTGGAGAGATGGCTCAGCGGTTAAGAGCACCTTCTGCTCTTCCAGAGGACCCGGGTTCGATTACCAGCACCCACATGGCAGCTAACAACTGTCTGTAGTTCCAGTTCCAGGCAAACACCAAGGCAAATAAATAAATAAATAAAGTTAAAAAAAAAAAAAAGAAAAAATCATCCTGATTTAAGTAACATAGACATAGAAAGATAAACATAAACAGCTAATATTACCTATAAGTTAATATTAGCTGTTAAAGATAGTTACACTACAATCCAGACCCAGAAGGGCTAAGCAAAAAAGGAGGGCTCAATGGGGTACATAGATCACTCTGTAAAGGGGAAATAGAAGAAGTTTTGTGGATAGACTGGGAGCAGGTAGGGATGGAGACAGGAAGATCAGGTTGGAGAGGGATAGACAGAGGGAAAGAAAATGAGAGAGACTATCAAAATTGGGGAGCTTCAGGGCAATTTGGAAACTAGTAGAAACACCTAGAATCTATGAGGAGGATACTAGTGAAAGGTATGGAGTCCTTTTTTTAAATTTTGATTTCAATATAATTTATTAGTTTATGAAATTGTATAAAACATTTACATAGACTATGCTCTTCTCAGTGTTGAAATATATAATTATCTCTGCTTAGGAAAATATGTTTATGATCTTTGTTTAATTTATAAAAAGAAGTCCTTTTATTTCCATGTATCTCCCTGCTCCCACTTAAGGGAGGTATGGAGTCTTAACTGGCCATCTTCTACAACCAGGCAAGTCTTCCAGTGGTTGGCCTGGGACAGCAACCCAGTCACAATTCCTTCAACCTACAACCTGTCCTGCCTACAAAATGTGCTGGACAATGGTGGCTCAGAACTTGTAGGAGTGACCAACAAACCACTTGGTGTAATTTGAGGCCCAAGCCATGAGAGGGAGACCATGGCTGATACTGTCTGGATCACCAAGAATCAGAGACCTAGGATAGAACTAAATAAGTCTGGGGGGGGGAGTTAATAAAATGATTCCTAATAATATTCTGCTACACTCAGATCAGTGCCTAGCCCAGTCATCATCAGAGAGGTTTTTCTCCAGAAGCTAAAGGGCACAGATGTAAAGCTCCACAGCCACACATTAGGGGAAGCTTCGGGAACCCTAAAGGAGGATTATAGGAGCCACAGAGGTTGATGATACAAGGAGAACATGACCTACAGAATCAACTAAGCAGAATTCATATAGGCTCACAGAGACTGAGGCATCAATCACAGAACCTGCATGGGTCTGTGCTCTTCTCTCTGCATATATGTTGTGGTTGTTCAGCTTGGGGGCTTTGTGGGACTCCTAACAGTGGGAGTGAGAGTATTTCTATTTTGCCTGCTCTTGGGACCCTTTTCCTTCTACTGGATTGCCTCGTTGAGCCTTGATATGAGAGTTTGTGTCTAGTCTTATTGCATGTTGTTATGCTGGGCTCAACAGCTATCCCTGGAAGGCATGCTCTTTTTTAAAGGGAAAAGAAGTGGATCTCAGGAGAGGAGACATACTTGGGGGACTTGGAGGAGTGGAAGGAGGAGAAGCTACGTTTGAAATATTCTGTATGAGAGAAGAATTTAAAAAGAAAAAACAGAATGCTTGCTGCTCATCCAGAGGACCCAAGTTCAGTTCCTAGCACCTATATCAGGTGGCTCACAACTGCTTCTAACTCCAGCTTCAGAAGAACTGACATCCTCTTTGGGTATCCAAACATCCACATAATGTTGGTGCCTATGTCAAAGGTGTCCTTTGAAGTTCAAGGTGTCAGCCAACCAGGAGGAAATTCTCTGATGGGTCAATCTCAGTTAAGCAAGGGCCCCTAGACCACAGACCACAGAATGGCTTTTGGTTCTGCTATGCCTTTATATGTTTGCTGCTTCCATTTTTTCTGGTATCTAGCATGCTGTAAATGAGTGTGGGGAGATTCCCCACTGCCTGTAATGTAGTATGATTATTTAATGTGAACATTCCATTCTACTGGGCATTTTAATCTGTGGATTATTATGAACATGATTTCTTCCTAAGCTATACTATATAAATGATAATGTTAATTTAAATAGAGTTTTGATGATAAAAAAATAAAACAAGGAAGTGTCACATAGCTAGAACACCTGAGTTCCCATTGAGTAGTCATATAAACTGTGGCTTAGGTTAATGATTAAGGAAAATTTTTGAGTCCCAGTTAGCCCAGCTATCTTAAATTCTTTTAACTTTAGTATTGGAAGATATGTTCGCAAATCTTTAGCTTTGTGTTTAGCTTTGAGGTGAAAAACAAATAGTCTAATGTTTTAGAAAAGCACACACTTGGATGAGAAACTAGTTAAGGTCAAGGAAAAAAACAAAGCAACCCAATTATTGTTAACTAATGTGCCTTTCTTGCTATTAGAATTTGTTGATGACCAAAGGTAATAAGACCTTGTACCCATTTTTGCCCTAAATATTCTGATATAAAAAAAAAATATTGATGAGTGGGTATGAAGTCTAAAAAGTAGAGCTGAATGATTATTTTTCATACATAAAAGGTTATGTTGGTGATTCCTTTAAGATTCCTTATAAGATTACCTTTCAAGATAAGTAATAAAGCAACTGGCTGGTTCTTTGTAACTGGAAAATGCAGGCTGCCAGGGAAAGACCTGACTAAGATTAACTAAGATTAACTTTGTTTGCCCACAAGGTTAATCTATAACAAGTTGCTTGGGTATGAATACAAGTGAGTTCTTGGAATAATTTATCACCTGCAATACGTAAAATGTTTAATCATGTAAGGGAGATGAAAAACATATTTTACCTGTATTCATTTTAATCACTTACTTGAAAAATTGAATGTAACCACATTATGATTCCTATATTGCCTGAAAAAAATGTTGTTGTGGAATATAAGCTGTAGAAAAAATTATATAGTAGAAAGAACACAGAAAGAAATGAGAACAGAAGGAAACTATCAAGATAGAGTATGAGTGTCTTTTTCCCTAACCCACTCAGACAGAAAAGTTCGAATTCACACTGTGGCTTCGAGCCTTGTGCTGCCTGGAGGGTAGTCCCCCAGGTGACAATAAATAAATAAAAGTAAATCTTTCAAAAAAAATTTCAAAGAGCACACAATATCTCAGCAATAAATTTTGTCATGGCACGCTGAAATGCCAGAATTCAGAATATAATGACTATAGACCCCTTATGGTCCTTAGCATTTTCAGGGTCTGCTTATGCAAATTTAGTAACCTCTGAGAAACTTACTGCTCCACTAAAGAGGCACAGATATCTTTAACAGTGGAATACCTATTCCCACAGAACTGGCACTTGTTGAGAACTGAAAGTGATTTTAAAAAGACCAAGAAGATGTGTGGGTCTCTGAAAATACCATGATATCTTAAAGAAGAGACCCGAGCACCTGGGGCTATGGGTGTCTGCAAGAGGTAGTGCTGGTCTGGGACCAATCTGCCATGGATAGTAAAGAGTGGCTGTATTTTGTGGTCTTAACAGCATGGTAGAAAACAGTTCAGCAGTTCTCAAAAATGTTGAACAGAAGCTGGCATGGTGGCTTATACCTCTAATCCCAGCACTCAGGAAATTGAGATAAGAGGCTAGATCAAGGCCAGCCTGGGCCTCACAGTGATGTTTGATCTCAAAAAGGCAAAAGAGAGGTAGGGAAATGACTTATTCAGTAAAATGCGTGCTGGGGAAACAAGAAGATTTCAGTTCAATCTCTAGCATACTTGTAACAAAGCCAGGCACAGCAGTATGTGCCCCTAACCCCAGCTCTGGAGAAGTGAGAATAAGACAAACCCAAGGACTTGCTGGCAATCTAATCTACTTAAATCCATAAGCACCAGGTTCAGCATGAGACCCTAAGATAAGGTGGAAAGCAATGGAGAAAGATATTTGATGTCAGTCTCTTAGGTGTACACATACACAGACAGCAAACAAGCAAACAGAATTACTATATGACCCAGAAATTTCACTCCTAGGTATATAATCCAAAGAATTCAAAGCAAATGTTCAAACCTTGTACACTAGCCTACATGTCTTGTTTATAATAACAGGCACAACCAACCCTAAACATAAACAAAATGTGATCTAATTGAGCGATGGTTTATCACACACTAATAGAAAGTTTCCTGTACATACTACACCATGGATGGACTTTACAAAAAAACTCTAAGTGACAGAGACTGACACAAAGGTCATATCTTATATGACCACCCTAAGTAAGACGTCAAAAGTAGGCTATAACACACAGTGATAGAAAGCAGGTCTGTAGCTACCTGGAGCTGGAGGGGGCTGAGATGATAATTAGGCAAGGGGTTTCCTTTTGGAGTGCTAATAATGTTCTGACATAAGACAGTGGTGGCACTTCAATTTCCCTGAAAATGTGATTAATTGCTACTGAATTTGATTACTTTCAAATTGTCAAGATGGTAAATTTATATTATGTGGTTTACTTCAATGAAAGAATTAAGTAGTTAAAAAGCAAACTTCACCTGTTTTGTTTTGGTGGGGGGATCATCACGATAACAATTGCCTCCAAGCCTGATAATCTGAGTTTGATTCCTGGGGCCCACAAAGTAGAAGGAAATTACTCCTATAAGTTGTCTTTGACTTCCACATATATACAATGACATCCTTTATACACACACACAAATGTGAAAAAAATATTAAAAGTTAAATTACACCTGTGACTGACTCACCGCTTATGAGGTTCTGATTTGGCAGACTCTTCAGGATTCATCTTCTCAAAGTCTTCAACTACTTTCAATGTTGCTTTTTTCCCTGTGGCACAGTCACATCCCACTTTGTGGTGAGTTGATGGGGTTCTGAGGTCAGTACTGGATCTAGCTGTGATTTCTGTATGAATTAACTTTGATGAATATTCCTTAAGGCAGATCAGTCTACCAGTTCAGCCTTACTTTATAGGGATAATCTGATAAATGCCATGTCATGGGTTGAATTCAAATAGCCATTTTTTAAAAGTTGAGGTGAGTCACAGAAAAGAGTAATTGGGACCTTGTGACAAGTTTGTCGAAGGTTCTCTGGCTTTGAACCAGACGATTTTGTCTCTTCATCCACTGGCATCTCAGCCCAGGAAGGTTCACTCAAATTGAGGTTATTGATAAGCTACTGTTAGAATGAGGCTAAGCTGGAGGACAAATACATATTGGAAACATACTACATTCCTGGAGGATAGTCCACACTGTTTCTCCTCCCCGTACACCCACCCTTAATTTGGAGACTCAACTCAAAAGACCAGACTCCTTGGTGAACACTGAGAAGTCTCCATGTGACTATATCCTAACCATTGAAGAGTAGTGGGTTCTATGACTAGCTGGGACTCCTGACCTCTCCCTGTTCTACCCCAATCTAGAAATTTCTTACTTCTGAAAGTGCTTAAATGTTTCAAGTCCTTGTAGAAGTTGCTGGAAGATAGACTGAGAGACCTGACACTTGTACCACTCTCTCCAGCTTCCCCATGCACATTCATCCACCAAAGACTCCTCCATCCTGTGGGATGAACTCATGAAAAGAGCCAAAGTTTGTCAGACAAAATTAGCTGTGGAGAAGAGTCGCTACTGCCAGTGACTATCAGTGGTAATATCATTCAAAAGTCCAACACAAAAATTGCTTTCAATGTCCAGGGGTTGCTTTTATTCTATTTATCTATTGATCCATTCCTATACTACCTGAATTTCTCCAGCAACTTAGCTAGTAGCTATTGTCCCCAGCAAGGACCAAGCTGCCTGTCAAGATGTCACAGTACAAATAGCTTCAATGACACAAATACATATAAGAGGAAGTTTGATAAAATACATAAAAAGTTACTTACAGACCTTAGGCGTACTCCACAGGCCTCTAGTATCTTTTTTTCTAGAGGAAAGATAGATGAGAAACAGTGGCAACCAGCAATATATACTGAGGGACTAGGTTATGGGTTGCTTCAAGTTATCAGGCAAATGCCTGGGTGGTGCATTTCAAGGAAACCCAGCCTGTGGAGGGAGAAAAAAGAAGTGCTTTCTAGTTTTTATCTGTGTTGCAAGCTGGCACCCTTTGGGTGTGGTAAAGAATTACCTAGAAATTGTATTAAAGGGGACTTACCTAGAAACGTTGTTCCTGGGATTAAAGTTGAACATTAAAGACAGACAGATATATAAACACTCATAATGGAGCTATGATTTTTTTTTTTAATGAGGGGTTTATTTTATATATATACTCAATTGCCTCAAAAGGGTACATAGGTTCTCCCACTTCTACCCCTCATTTCTCTGGTTTTTCAAAAGATTATTGGATATACATTCAGATTCTTTAAACCTTTCAATTCCCCCAGGCAGCTTTTCTGGGATAATAAAAATTTACATATTTAAGGTGGAAATGTGTGATTGTGCTACAGTTGCCAGTATAACTGAGATTATACTTTCTATTAATAAATTTTGTTCTTTTAAACATGGCTGGGAAACTTCACCCATGAAATCTCAATGAAATCTCATGAAATCATCCAAATAAGGCCTACATAATGAAAATTCAAGTTAACATGTACACATGGATGAGAGAAATCTCATACAGCCCCACTCCTTGATGAAGTGCTATAGGCAATTCATCAGTGGCTGCTGAGAGGACAGGCAGTCTTCTCAAAGGATGCACCAAATAGGCTGTCAAATTCTAAGTGGTCAGCCTTAAGCACATGGATATATAAGCAAGATTAAATAGGCTCAGTAGGGTGTGGGGGGCAATAATTACTAAAGAAGGTCAACTATTTCACGGAGAGATGCAGCAAAAATTAGAGATGTATAGGTGGAAATGATATAAATATGTGGTGGAATGTTCTCTGTACAATGTAAATAAATAACTGTCTGGACCCATGCAGGGCACCGTAGAAGTGGGTGGAGAATCAGAGGCAGCCAGGCAAGTAGGAAAGGGTGGAGTTACTCACTCTCGATTAGACCCCCCAAAAAAACCAAACATACAAAAATACAGGCTAGCCACGGGCTGTGGGCCACATGATAAAAAATTAATAAAAATAAGTTAATCTAAAAAAAGAACCTAACTAATAATATACTTAAGATATGAGCCAAACAATATAAAATATGTAAACATATAATTTCATTTCTTTTAAAAAATAAAAGCCACAAACACACAAACCAAATTCCAAACCGCCAGCGCCACACGCGCACCAGACACAAACCTCCAGACCCAAAACAATCCAAAAAAAAAACCTACTACAACAGATGGCACCCAACATGGCTTACATTAAATTCTCATTTTTAAAGAGTCCCTGGTAGGTTGACCATGGTTCAGTTGAAGGTCACAAATCCATGAACATATGAGAAACACAAATGAGACTTGATAGGTAGGGGAACATGAAGGAAGACACAAAGTTGGAGGGATAGAGAAGGGATGATAAATCTGAGAGAATTGAGGGTGAAATAGTCAAAACATGCTGTATAAAAATCTCAAAGGATAAAAAGTTTTAAAGTGATAGAGGACAGATCTCTAAGACATATAAAGAAGTCAAGAATCTAGACCCTAAATCCTTGAATAACTCAATCAAAAAATGGGGTTCAGCACTAAAAAGGAAATTCTAAGCAGAATTACAATGGCTGAAAGGCACTTGAAAAAGTGCTCAACATCTTTAGCCATCAGACAAATGTAAATCAAAACAACTTTGAGATACCACCTAACACCTGTCAGATTGGCTAAGAAAAAAGACACAGATGATGGCCTATGCTGGAGGGGTTGTGGAGCAAGGGGAACACTCCTCCATCATTGGTGGGAGTGTAAGCTTGTTCAGCCACTCTGAAATGCAGAGTGGAAGTTTCTCAGAAAACTGAGAATCAATCTCCCCAAAGACCCAGTAATACCACTACTGGGCATACACCCTAAAGATGTACATTCGCACTCCAAAGCCATTAGCTCAACTATGTTCACAGTGGCATTATTTGTAATATCAAGAACCTGGAAGCAACCTAGATGCCCGTTAACTGAGGAATGGATTAATACACTATGGTACATTTACACAATGGAGTACTACTCAGCAGTAAGAAACAATGATATTCTATCATTTGCAGGCAAATGGATGGTTATGGGGAATATCCTCCTGAGCGAGGTTTCACAATCCCAGAAAGATAAGCAGGGGATGTACTCACTCATTAGTGGACTCTAAACAAAAAAGCAAAAATCATAGCATGTCCAAGCTGCAAACCACAACCACTGAACAGCTTGGGATCGGAAACACCTTGGACTGACACTCCCTCTAGAGGAACACCTGACTCAGTCTGATGCTGGGGGGGAGAAAAACTGGATCTGCCAGGAGTGGAGGCTGAACTGAGCAATATTGGGACCTTGGGACCTCCTGCCCATGCTGGGGAGATGGGGAGATGTGGAGAAGAGAGTGACCTGAGGGAGTGCGAGGGGAAAGGGACCTTGAATAAGGATATACATGGATAGAAAATATGACTTTATTCATAGTTTAAAAAAATGCAGGACAAATGCAGATGAAATATCAGAAATTGCGGCACTTTCTTATGTCTTTCTTTGAGCTTCATCAGACCTGCTGATCATGTTTTGATTGTTTGGAAATTTTACCTGTTGTAGAAAGTTTTCCCAGGGCCCTTTTGGGCCCGGAGGTTTGTGACCTGGCCCACAGCCGAGGTTTGGAACCTGGTCCGCGCAGTGGCTTTTGTCCCCCAAAGAAATTAATCAGACACTTATCTACTTTATACTATTTGGCCCATGTCTTATGCACATTACTAGCTAGCTCTTTCATCTTAACTCAACCCATTTCCATTAATCTTCCCACCACATAGCTCAGCCCGTGGCTCACCTGTACCTCTACATGTCTGTCTTCTTCAGAGGCCCAATGGAGACTGACTAACTCCACCCTCCTTCTTCCTGCCTGCTCTCTGATTCTCCACCCACTTCTACGGTGCTGTGTATAGGCCAAAACAGTCTTTTATTTACAGCATACAAAGAACATTCCACCACACTTACCTTCTTTTTAAAGCCTCTAAAGGACAAAGAGTTTAATGTGTCAAGAAGCTAATGTTGGTCATTTTATGAAGTTGTGTTTCAAAGCCTCCTGATTAAAGAGTCTTGGAAAACTTAAAAAAAAGAAAAAAAAAGAATAAAAAGTTTTAAAACCTAAGTTTTGTTCTTTGACAACTCCATACATGCATATAATGTGTTCTAGATCCTCCTTCCCATTCTTTCATTTTCTTCCCATCCATACCATCTTCCTTTATTACTTACAAATTTTCTTTTCATATTTACTAATTTGGGGGTTTTAGTATTTATTGACAGAGAAGTGACTAACCA
Organism: Sigmodon hispidus; assembly: GCA_004025045.1. Taxonomy (NCBI): domain Eukaryota; kingdom Metazoa; phylum Chordata; class Mammalia; order Rodentia; family Cricetidae; genus Sigmodon; species Sigmodon hispidus. The sequence goes on from PVIH01002008.1 coordinate 87,567, forward strand.
AGCCCTATCACTTATTCCTCATCTCTTGGCAACAGAGTCCGGGAGAGAGAGTATCATAGTATCCATTGCATACACACTGTCGAGCACACCAGGCTCTGAGAGGCCCCAACTCAGGTCCACATGGACAGCCCTAGTCTAACTCTGTGAGATGGTATCTGATTGTACCTCTGCCTTCTCTGCTCCTCTCTCATGAAGCTCCCATCATTAAATCTCTCATATCATCTGATTCTCTTCTGCTCTTTCCCTCCCCTTTCTTTCTCCATCTTTTCTTAATGCCTTGCAACTCAGTCATTCTCTTGGTAGCACTCTCAGCATCTGCCCTGTTCCTTTTTTCTTTCTTTGTCCCATCTCTGTTCTGTACTTAACAGAACCCTAAGAAAAATGTAGGCCTGAGACCAAATGCTGGTTCCAGTGACACAGAGATAAATCTCAATTCCCTGCTTCTTATGGTTTCCTTGTGAAACATCACCACAGGCTCATGTTTTTCAATATTTAGTTCCAGTTGGTACCACTGTTTTAAGAGTGTGTGGAACTTTAGAAAATGGGACCTAAGGCTGGAGAGATGGCTCAGCCATTAAAGGCTAGGCTCACAACAAAAAATATAGAAAATGGGACCTAGTTGGAGGATGTAGTACCACCATATGGGCCTTCCACATTGCAGGCCAGCATCCCTTCTGTCCTCTGTGCTTCATGGGAAGATTAACTAGCTTGCACAATGTGTTCCAGCCCCCTAAGATGGGGTCCCAACACCATGCCTTCCCTACCATGATGGGTTCACATCCTTAAAGAGTGGGTCAAAGGAAATCTTATCAAGTTGATTCTGTCAGGCATTCTGTCACAACTCTGAGAAACAGTCTTTGACTTCAGATCCCTCATCTTGACAGTAGGCAAATGACTATGATATTCAAATGACAAATGTGAAGTCTGTCCCAGGATACAGCAGCATACTAAGATTGCCTTCCACCCCATTACTCCAATCTCTCCTGTTTACTTATTCTCCTGTTTTATTTCTCTTCCTTCTCCTTATTCTTGGCCAAACACAGCACCCTATAATGCCTTGTGTTTACAGAACAACATTATTAATTTCTGCAGAAAATGGTTACTTAACTTATCAGGGTCACTGGGTCATTGCCTGCAGATAAGGAAGTTACCCCATTCTGCAGAAAATGGTTATTTGCCAAGATCTCAAGATCACTGCCTACATAATGCGGATATTTCTTCCTGTTAATTTCTTTAGAAAATAATTAACTAGCCAAAGTCTTGAGAGTATCATCTGTAAATTGCAGACAACAGTATACTGGTATATACAATAAAATTAGTCTGAAATATCAGAGGACAAAATCACCCACAGCCAAGCCATAAATGTCAGAAAATGGTGATCCACACCTTTAATCCCATCATTTAGGATTAAGTGAGTTCAAGGCCTAACAACCAGGCAGTGGTAGCACACACCTTTCTTTAATCCTAGCTCCAGGAAAGTTGAACCAGGAAGTAAAATAGCTCGGTGAGGAAACAAATATAAGTCAGAAAAAGGTAGAGAAGCTCAGCATTCTGAGTAACAAGTCAGGCTGAGGACCCAAAGACAGAACTTACTCTATTCAACCTAAGGGGTTCACTGAGTGAGAATGGGCTGTGGTATGTTCCCTGTCTTTCTGATATTCCAGCATTTCCCCAATATCTGGCTCCGAGTTTTTAGTATAATACTAAATAGAATTCATGAATTGCAACAGCATCTGTCTTGTGGTGCATTTATAGGAGATATGAGTACTTACAACCTACCTTGCACACAGTAAGCAACATCTATGTGTAAATCATTAATCTTATCAGTTATTACAAGATGGTAGTAAAAGTCAAAATATGAAAAAGAGACTGATGTGAAATCTCCCTTCTATTCTCTGCTTATTTTAGGGGTTTGCTTAGTTTTTGTTTTGTTTGGTTTTTCAAGACAGAGTGTCTCTGTGTAGTCCTGACTGTTCTAAAACTCTACTCTATAGACCTGAACAAGCTGGCCTCATACCTGAATGCCTCTGCCTCATAAGTGCTGGGATTAAAGGCATGTTCCACCATGGCCAGCCTCTCTCTTATTCTTAAAAAATCTACATTTTTCTCTACCTTCAGGCAACTTGTTACTGCTTTTCTCATGTCTCTAAAATTAACATGGAAATTAACACATAGGAAATGCATAGCACTATAATATACATACATATACTATACATACTATACATACACACTATACAGACATACACATTACATATACGCACTATATGCACATAGATTAGCTATAAATGCACTATACATTTACTACATATACACACTATACATACACATACATACTACACATATACACACTATAAATATATGTACTATTTACATATATTCTACATATACACATGTATACACATACATATACAATGATATATACACCCTTGTATATTTATATCTATATTATATAAACATATAATACATCCACACTATATACTTAGATATATATATTATATATACATATGTAGATACACTATACATTTACAGGTATATAACATCCATACACAACTTCATACAATATATATCACTATATATTTAGATATGTACTATATCTGTATTTAGTGATATATACATATGTGCAAACATATATGCACAAAGTACATATACTATGTATTTACATCTATACACTATCTATATACATATGTATCACATATGTATACACTGTGTGTCTGCTGGTGTGCTAGTACACATTTAACAACTGTCTTTCTGTAGCAGGAAAATACTACCTAACTTGACCTGGGGGGGGGTACAGCTATGGAGGTACAGGCTATGACCTCCTCAGTTTTGTAACAGAGACCCTGACTTGCAGCACCTGGCAATTCCTGTGGTGTCAATTGTCTCACCACAGGTGATTTCAAGCTTTCATCATGAGGATCATGGAATTGGGAAGAGGGGCCAGTCAGAGAGAAAGAAGGACTCCAGCAGGAACAGATAGAATGGAAGAGCAGAGGGGAGGAGAGCAACAAAAATTTTGTATAGAAATGTCACAATGAAACACTGCTTTGAATGCCAATTTTAAAAAATAATTTGTCCAAGTCCTTTTATCCTTATGCAAGAGAAAATACAGGTGCTTAGCTTAGGAAATATGGAGAACTATAGAATTCTAGATGCTTGGCCAGTGATCCAGAATAGCGCGTGGGGAAACTTGGTGTCTAGTCATCTACTGATTTGGCACAGTTACAAAGTCTGAATGGGCCCTGACATCTACCAGTTACTCTTATTTTGGTACCACTCACCATGAAAGGGAAGAGAGATCAAAGGCATCCCAGGATTGCCAGTCTGCATTGATAGTTTCAAGCAAGCATTCCTTAAATGATTAACCAGAGCTGCTGGCCAAGAACTGGGTGGGGATTTTTTTCAGGAAATGTGCTCAGAGGTATTACCATGGCCAAGATCTGAGAGACTATAAAAACAGCTCTGCACACTGATCTCTAAAACCAGCATTCTGTACAGTCCATTGCATGCAAGTAACTATACAACTGAAGCAAGAGGGTTGGTTTGGGTTCTCCCCCAGTTTCATTAGCATTGACACTCTTGTTTTCTCCAGTCCAAATAAAGACTTCATTAAGAATGGGATTGCCACTCTGTAACAATGAAGAAATGGGGCTAATTCTTCCCCTGCCAATCTGAACTTGTCTCCAGTTTTATATTAGTTTGCCACAACTTTCTACTAAATCATTAGAAATATTTGTTACTTTCTATAGCTATGAAAACCTTGAATTTCCACTCAAATGATTAATGGTGTATTTCTCCTGCTATTTATGATTTCTTTAAGCCAATTTCTTTGTGATGTTTTCTCCATGGTGACAATAGATATTAATTTGACCAAGTGTGATAAGATCATTCACAAGTGCCATAAGGTCTATTACAAATTCATTATTCAAGATACAGAGTAGAACTCATTTTGAAGGTTTGTTATAACGGTATCCAGGAGCCAGAGGCAGTGATTCCTATTTCCAGCCCTTTCCTTCCCATCACGTTCCACTCACTCCTGCCAACAAAACCTATTACAAGTAAGGGGCATTTGTCTGCAAGCAGTGAATAGAGAAAGGGGCCCCCTCCTTTGCTTCTTTGCAATGAAAACTTTAAAAATGCATGTCAGTATAAAAAATTTTTTTCTAATAGATTCTCAGCTTTTGACAATTTAAAGAAAACCCTGAACATGTATTCTAGGACACACTCATTTTACTGTGTTCCTATCTGATATCCCACTTAAGTCTGGGTAACCATTGTTATCACCCTGTCCTTTTCCTCACCTTAAGTACATTTTATGTATTTACTCATCTAATTCTCATGACCCTTTGTGGTGACTTTTGTCACCACAAAATATGGTCTTTTGTCCCCATTTGCAGAGAAAGAATCAAAGACAATAAGTGACTTGTCGATACAGCATACTGCCACCCACTCCACATGCTCAACACTGCACATAATTCATCCAACTGAAATTTCATACTCACATCTACTGCAGGCATGATTATCAACTTATATGTAAGAAAAATGGGGTTTTAGTGAGATCACAAGACTCACCCAAACCCTCCACAGGCAAGCAGCCCAAAGACATGTTTCAATTCATGAGAGTCAAGAATTGCTGCCCACCCACAGTAACAAACACAGGATGGAATCAGAACAGAACCCGTAGTTGCAGATACCTGATTTTTGACAAACATGCCAAAAACATAGAAATGAGCTCTTCAAAAAACATTACTAGAATTACTATGTGTGAATCCAAATGCAAAATAATGAAGCTAGATCTCTACCTCTCACCTTCTACAAAGGTATGTTCCAAATGGATCAAACATCTTTGTAACACAAGTGAGGCAGAGAACAGACAAGCTCCATCCCAACAGGCTGAGACTGCCTTACTGGAACAGCAAGGGGCCCCAGCCTTTCCTCAGAATGAAGGCTGATTGCCTTTACAGGAGCTGGGGAACATGTAGCTATATATAGGTACCTAAAGTTGTTTCTGTAGTCTGACTGCAAACAAGGTGAGTTGTTTTCAATATGCAAACATATTGTTTCTGCTGGTGGAGGTGACTGAACAAACAGGCTTGGGCTAAGCAATTCTTCATGGCTTGGAGCTAGCAACTAATACACCCTGACTCAATTCTTCAAAACCTAAGGCTATTAACCAACAATCAAAAAACCTGAAACTCATGTTAGAGGAAAAAATGAGGGTAATCATTTCAAAAGATACAGGAATAGGCAAGGACATTTTTAAAATAATTTCAGATACTCAGAAAATAATGCCAAGAATTAAAAATGGGGTTGCAAATGTTAAAAGCCGTGTATAACCAAGAGTTGAGTGAAAAGACAGCTTGAAGAATTAGAAGAAATCTTTGCTAAGTGCACCTCAGATTGAAAAGAGCATCTAAAATACATAAAGGACTCAAAAAACAAATAGTAAGAAATCAAAATGAGCAAATGAACAATTCTCAAAAGAATCATAAAGAATCAAGTAATTAAAAAGTCCATCAGGAGCCATTGGATAAATGCAAATTAAAACTACATTAACTCTCACTCCAATCAAATGGAAGTCATTAAGGAAACAAGATACAAGGTTGGAAGGACTGTAAATTAGTCCAAGCACTACAAAAATCAGTGTGGAATTTGAAGAAATTACACACACACACACACACACACACACACACACACACACACACACACACACACACAAACAAGACAGATCTACCCTAAGACCTAGCTATACCACTCCTGGGAACTTTGCTGAAGGGCTCCACAGACACTTGCACATAGTGTCCACTGTAGCACTAGTCATAACGAGTTACAGAACAAGCCTAGGTGTCCATCAGCAGAGAGATAGATACAGAAAATGTGGTCTGTGTGTACAAAGAAATTTTATTCAACCATAAAATATAATGCCACTTGCAGGAAAAGGGCAAGAACTCCAGATTATGAGATAAAATCTCAGGTTCAAAAAGGCAATTATCAAGAAGAAAAAGCAGGGGCACAGAAAGGTAGGGTGAGAGGAACAAGGCCAAAATACATCACACAATGGTATGAAAATATTTTTATGGGTTTTCAGTACTATGTTCAATAAATAATACCAATAAAACAACAGACCAGCAAGATGGCTCTGTTGATAAAGGTGTTTGTTGCCAAGCCTAATGACCTAGGTTCATTCCCTGGGACCCAAATGGTAGAGAGAACTGACCCAAGTTGTCCTCTGACTTCCTCATGTATGTTATGGCATACATACAAACAAATGAATATCGTAAAAATGATTTTCTTCAGACCCAGGTTCATTTCTCAGCACCCACATGGCAGCTCACAACTGTGTGTAACTCTAGCTTCAGGGCAAAACACCACTGTACATAAAAAAATAAATAAATCTTCAAAAAAGAAAAGAATCCATCTTCTCTGTTCTATCTGCACTTTTTTGTTTGTTTGTTTTTTGTACTGCAGAAGAATGACAATGTGTTCAACTTATCATATAAAAGAAACCATACTGGAAAACGTTCTCACTGATGTGGAAGTCTAATAGGTCATGTGCAGAAAGGGGTCACTATAAAAATGCCATACAATGGTTTCTACTGAACACATCTAACTCTTTCACCAGCTTTGATATATATTGCCATCCTTAAAATTAATTGTCTTTACGTATAATACTATCCCCATGTCCTTCTCTAATTTCTTGTTCTGGAACACAAAAACTGGTAAATCCCAGTGAGTACCCACAGGATTCTGATATTCACCAGCTAGTCTGTGTGCTGTTGCATCATATTTACCTACAGTGGATTTTAAAAATAAATTGTAATGAACATTTTATACATACAATATAAATATTTTATAAATATATAAAATTTTAATAAACTTTTTAATAAATATGATATGTTACAACAAATGGTGTCAAGTGACTTGTCTGGTAGTGAAGTAAAGAAATATATATTAGCAGATAGCATGATACTGAAAACTAAAGAAAATTCAGTTTAAGACCAGCTTGGTGAGCCAATGAGTTTATTGTAGTAAATAGTAGAGACTGTGTCACCCAATCTTTCCTGAAAAAAAAAAAAAAAAAAAAAAAAAAAGGTTTTCTTCTCCATGCCCCTCCCCTCCCCCCGACAGGGGAGAAGAACTAGCCAGAACATTGGATTATTGTTTACAAAGAACTGCTTTAAAAGCATTCTCAACCTAAACCAGTGCTGACCCAGCAACAATGACTTTCTAAAAGCCAGATTAATAGTACAGTGGTGCATACCTGTCATTCCAGTACTAAGAGGACAGAGGGGTCATAAGAGGCCAGCCTGGACCACACAGCAAACCCAACTAAACAAAACAAAACCAGACAATAGGCCAGCCTCATGTCATTAAGCACATCCCTAAAAGTCTACAAACCAGTCCATTTTGGGGGGACCCAGTTTCCACAGCATTCTGGTGATTCCTGGGCCTTCCTGCACCTGACCACTAATTCCTAATCTCTCTTCTTCCCCAAACCCAAATGAGCTCAATTTTGTGCTTATGGCTCTACTTTTCTAGAGCTTTGTATTCTTTTGCTAAACAGCCTGTTCCTGTTTTTATGTGATGGTTCTACAGTCTTCAGCTTCTGGATGCTGTCTTCAGGAAGTTTCTAAGTCAAGTGGAAAGAGGGTATAACCTCTGCTATCCACTAGTCCTCTGTCAGTGGCTTGTCTTGCTGGAGAGAAAATTGGCCTGAGAACAGTCACCACATACCCATAACTAGTCAAAAACTGAGTGTTCCTGGCAGCAACCTGAGCTGTTGCTTTGATTTTGTTGCCAAGATGGCAAGGAACTTGAAAGCAAGGTGTTGGGCAGTGTGCCCAGGACAGCCATCTCTTCATGGCAAGCTACAATAAGAGCAGTGAAGGACAAGCTCCAGATAAAGGAATGGCACTTGGAAGCAGATACTCCTCCCAATGACTATCTCTGCTACCCGTTTAAACGCTCAGACATTTAGCAAACTAACTTACTTGTATCATTCGTGGGCTGAAAGGCCAATGAAGAAAGTATGATATCTTCAGCTAAGCAGAGAAGCCTATTTATATCACAATACATGATAAGTCCTGGAGGCTTGAAGGTACTGGTAAAATCTTAATCCCTTACTTGTTAGCTGAGGTTTATAGTAAGCAACAGTACCCTGATAAGGATAACATTTTCTTTTACTAAAAGACATAGAAAAATATGTGTACCCATAGAAAAGCTTCATGGGGGTGGATAAAGTCATGCAAGAGATATTTAAGACTAAATCTGACTCATTTCACATCCATATGGAAAAATGTGGTGAGTTCCATTTACAGTTGGGTGGCTTTAAAACTCCTTCCCAGCAACCTTTGCAGCAGGTGTGGTCACATGACTGAGATCTGATCATTCTGATTCCCCTTGAATTGTTTCTTCAGTATCCACATACTCAAGACATCAGCATGATTCCTTCCTTGTAGACTTGATTATGTCAAGTTCTATATTCTCCTGGGTGCACACAAGGCCCTCATGGCATACTTACTGTGATTATGTAGCCTGGAGCAGATAACCTAAACCAAATCCTGTCTCACTCCTCTCCCATCACCCAGTGCCTCAGAATTTCCCTCCACCTGTTAAATGTAGTCATTATAGGCTAGTGAGGCTCACTGGTGAGAATGTGAGAGGGACACCACTGGCAAGGCAGGAAGGCAAAAAACCACTTGGCTCAGGCTTGCACAACTGGATGCCCCGAGTGCTGTGTCAACCTGCCAGAGTGGTAGGAGTTCAAAGAAGTTAGAACACGAAGGCTTTCAACTACTGCTATTAAATGATTAGCACTGACCACATGTGGCTATTTAAAATAAAATGAACTCTTCTAGTCTTGGGACTAAGTGGCAATGGTGATTGATGTGTTGAGTGCTCCACAGCACAAGTGGCAGGAGGCTGCCAGACTGCAGGGAACAGGAAACTTGTCTAGCACCTGGCAAGGTGATATACTATACCCCGTGTGAGCTCACAGAGCAATGCCACAAAGCTCAGTGTGCACCTCCTCACCAAATAGGCATTTAACAGTTATTTATTGAAGAAAATGAGACATCCCAGCCTCAGTATCCCATCCCTATGTCTCCACACAGCAATCAAGATCAACAGGTGAACAGTACCCAGGTTCCCTCACCCTCCGCCCCAGGCCTAGGAGGCCAGAGGGTTAATAGCAGTCCTCAACATCGGAGTCCAAGTCTGAGCTTTGCTGGTTCTGAATCTGACTCTGCTTCCGGTACAAACAGGCCACCTGAGGAGAGAGTGGGAGGTATCAGTAGCTTCTCCCCAGCTACTCCTATCTTTATGGCTCATGGCAAGAACCAACCCCCCTCCCAGGACCTCACCTGGTCACTGGTGGTGGCCTGCTCCGGCTGCTTGTCTCCACGAACACGAATGAACCGAGGGAAACGAAGTGAGATTCCTTTCTCTTTGTCCACCTGTGGAAGAGGACAGTAGTGGGGTGGGGGGTGCTCTGTGAGACTCCAACTGCAATAAGCATACAAGTGATTCCCTAGTCTGTTCCTCTGGCCAGACCTGGGCCTTAGCTCAATGAGGCTGAGCAATGGGCTGTAAAGGTTAAAGAAGATGTCAGCAAGTCTGAAATCTTGTTAGCTGGTGTACTCTAACACTCAGGAAATACCAGCTGCTACAGTTATTTATGCAGTTAACATCCTGATAAGGACAAGTGCTAAAAAGGGGCTTCGATGACAGCTAACAGCTCTCAGGACCCAAGCAGTTATGAGCCAGTTACCTTAGCTCTCTGAGACACTCATTCTCACCTATAAACACAAGTACAAAGATGGACATTTCTGTAAGACTCAAATAGGTAATATCCCAGTTACTAAACTATGGTTGCATCATGGTAAGTTCATAGTAGGGCAAAGACCAGCTACTTGTTGCACTTGGCACTAAGGGCCCTGGCTCTCTAATATATAGTGTGATTTTAATTCCTAATTTATTTATTTTTTATGAGATAAATCAAGCCTGGCAGAACTTGCTTGCAATCCCAGCTGCTTAGGAAGATGAAGCATAATTTCAAGTTAAAGGCCTGTGTGGGTTAATGATAATTTGTCTCAAACAATAATAACAAAAACAACAAACAAAATCAAAAGAGGGCAAAAAATAGAGAAAAACAAAATGGGGTATGATAAAGTGTAACACATCACTGAGGGGCCAGGACTGTGACTCAGTAGTAAAGCACCTGCCTAGAATCCCCCAATGAGGACATGACCAGCAATAGAGAACTGACCTAGCATGTACAGGCTCTGGCTTACACAAAAACAAAAAAGCAGAAGGTACACTTTCCAAAATACAGGTCTGCTTATACTCAGAAGGTACCTGGCAGCCATGCTTCAGGACAGGAATGAAGATCAAAGGAAGAATCTTGAATTTGAGTTGTACTATCTCCTGTGTGCTGCCTACTGACTGCTATAGCCACCAAGCCTACATCACTGATCTGTTCTGATAGGGATATTAGCCACAGAACTACAAAGCCTTGTAGCATGACAACTAATTCTGGTGAAGTAGCTACTAGGGAGGTGCACAGAATTTTCACATAAGTCTGGGTTCTCAAGTTACTTTTGGAGATGAAAGTTCAAAGGAAGCAATGCTACTGTCTTCTTACTAGTGCTGAGAATAAATCTGACACCAAAATATATTCAAGGATTTTTAATTAAAACACAGGAGGAGCATGGCCCAAAGTACCCCGCCACCCATCAACTCTGCCTTCCCTCCTAAAGTCTCCTCAGACCCTAGCACTCACCAGGCCCCGTGCAGCAGGGTAGATGGGAGACAGGGAGAGATCTGCACACTTCACCTCCCACACGATACTTGGGTCCAGCCAGTGGTCTGGGGTCGCTGCCCCATCAATCCTCACGTAGGGGCGTGGGGTGGGCAATACCAGAGCCTACAATAAGCAAAGGGAAAGATGAGCTTAAACATCAAAGCCAGGGCCAGCACTTAGGGGAAAGGAAGAAAGGGAAGAAGATGCTTGTCTAAGTCTTTAAGTCAAAGAACTAGACATGAAGTATCCAAGAGAAATGGAAAAAGAGACACCACTGGGTCTGAGAATAGATACTAAAAGATACAGAGAGGCAGAAGCCCAGAGAGACATAGATAAACACACACACACACCACTCAAAAGGAGGGGAAGTCCTAAGGGAGAGGCACAAACCTAGCAAACAGAAAAGAGATATCCAAGAATGAGATGGGGTCAAATCTTAAGATACCAACAAAGACACAGGACAGAACTTCACACCCCAAAATGCCTGAGACCACTAAGAAAGATCATCCATCTCCTCTAGAGACATGCAGTCCCTTAGCCAACATCACCAAATAGTAGCTGGCAGATCTGGGACTTGAATCTAGATGTTCTCAGAATCCATGCAGCCAGAGCTCTGGCACAAAATATGATGAGAGGCACCAGGTGGTCATGGCACCCACCTTTAGGCTCTGGTGATGCTCTTCCAGCTCTTCATCGCTGAATCCAGTTCCCAGCTGCAGGAGAATATGGAAAATTAGAAGCTCAACTGGCCCATCAACCTAACCCTGCTCCTGCCACCAGAGATGAGGTTTGGTGATGCTACTGAGCATTTAGCCAAAACCAAAGAAGACAATTCCCTGCTCCAAAGACTGTTTGTCATGCACTGCCCTTTGCTTTCTAGAAAAGTCCATCTCCTCTGTTGTGTCTCTCCAATGTCTAGGCAGGGGCTCTACCACTGAGCCACACCCCAGCCCCTCACTGGGGGATTCTAGGTAAGAGCTCTAACACTGAGCTACACTCCCAGCCCCTCACTGGGGGATTCTAGGCAGAGGCTCTACAACTGAGCCACACCCCAGCCCCTCACTGGGGGATTCTAGGTAAGAGCTCTAACACTGAGCCACACCCCAGCCCCTCACTGGGGGATTCTAGGCAAGGGCTCTAACATTGAATCAGACCCTCAAACTCTCACTGAAATAGTCTAAGCAGGTGCTCTACCACTAAGCCATACCCCCAGCCTCTCACTTGGAGATTCTACACAAGGGCTCTAACACTGACCCTTATACTCTCAGCCTCTCATTAGGGGATCCTAGGCAACAGCAGTTGCTGAGCTACATTCCCAGCTTCAGACCCAGTATGGCACTGGACTTGTGACTCTCCTACCTTACAAGAGCTAGGATTACAGGTTTGTACCATCACTTATCACTCCTACTCTTAGCCCAACCATTAAACTTAGAACTTAACATTTAGGAAATGCTAAAAAGGAAGTAGTAATTAACTCTGTGATGGCAGCTATCTTTAAACTGCTTATGTGAGTTTCTAACTTTATGTATTGGTAGCGTTCTCTTCTAACAATAATGCTTTTAAAACTCCATTCTAGTTAAATATTGAAAAATGGAAAATACTGCAAAAAATATTTTTGGCCACAGACTAGTGCCCAAAAATATGACAAATTATAAGCCACTTGATCACATGGGTGTTTAAACATAGGAGTTGCCAATCTTATTCAGAGCTGGTGGAGCCTGCACATGCACGATGACACAGGCACATCCCAGAATGTAACTACTTCCCTCCTGATTCTATGACGAGCACCCAGCCCCCAGGACCTTGCATATGGCCTGCAGTTCTTCACTCTCTTCATCATAGGCAGCCAACAGGAAGCCCCCATACCGGCCAGCACGTTTCCCCCGGCCTAGGTAGGCTCCAATCACCACGAGGTCCAGAGTGTCGCCCACACCATCAAGGTAGTCCTTCTTTAGCTGAAGAAGAGAAGTGAGGGATGTGACAGGAGAAGGGCACGTAAGACCTTACTACCAGAGGCTTGTCCTTGAGTACTTGAGAAGTTTGAAGAAGAAAGGCAAGGCTCATGAGCAAACTGCAGGTAAAAGGGCTTTTCATCTTCAAGCAAAGCAAATGAGTTGGAGGTATGTGTAGAAAATCATCTTTTATCTTTCCAGAGGAAGCTAGAATCTGGATACTCCTGCCTCAGCCTTCAGAGTGCTGGGGTTACAGTATATACCACACCCAGGCTTGAGGGTCACCTTGTTTCTCTCTTTGCTTCAGTCCTCAAATAGTCAAAAAGTTAACTCACTCAACCCACTCCTTCAAATATACCCATCCTCTCAAGAAACACTTATGAAGCTCAAGCTGAGTGCAGACATTAAGATTATAGGTACAGCCACACTGAACCTGATAGAAAAGAAAATAGGAAATACCCTCCAACGCATTGGCACAGGCGACCACTTCCTAAATATAACTCCAGTGGCCCAGACACTAAGAACAACAATCAATAAATGGGACCTCCTGAAACTGAGAAGCTTCTGTAAGGCCAAGGACACAATCAATAAGACAAAACGACAGCCTACAGAATGGGAAAAGATTTTCACCAACCCTACAAGTGACAGAGGATTGATCTCTAAAATATATAGAGAACTCAAGAAACTAGAGCCCAAAACCTTGAATAACCCAATGAAAAACTGGGGCTCAGGACTAAAAAGGGAATTCTCAGCAGAAAAATTACAAATGGCTAAAAGGCACTTGAAAGCGTATTCAACATCTTTAGCCATCAGAGAAATGCAAATCTAAACAACCTTATACCTGTCCGATAGGCTAAGATAAAAGACACAGATAACAGCCTATGCTGGGAAGGTTGTGGAGTAAGGGGAACACTCCTCCATTGTTGGTGGGAGTGTAAGCTGGTTTAGCCACTCTGGAATGCAGTATGGCAGTTTCTCAGAAAACTGGAAATCAATCTCCCCAAAGACCTAGCAATAACACTTCTGGGTGTATACCCTAAAGATGCACATTCGCACTCCAAAGCCATTAGCTCAATTATGTTCATAGCAGCATTATTCGTAATAGCAAGAACCTGGAAACAAACTAGGTGCCCCTCAAATGAAGAATGGATTCACAAACTATGGTACATTTACACAATGGAGTACTACTCAGCAGTGAGAAAAAAAATGATATCCTAAAATTTGCAGGCAAATGTATGGATTTGGAGAATATCCTCCTGAGTGAAGTATCACAAACCCAGAAAGATAAGCAGGGGATGTACTCACTCATTGGTGGACTTTAAACAAAAAAAAGCTTAGCATATCCAAGCTGCAAACTGCAACCACTGAAACAGCTTGAGATCTAAAGCACCTGGTAGCCCATTCCCTCCAGAGAAATACCTCACCCAGTCTTGATGATGGGATGATGAAATGGATTTGCCTGGAGTAGATGCTGAACTAAGCTACCTTGGGACTTTGGGACCTCCTGCCATTGCTGGGGAGGAGATAAGGAGATGGGGAGAAGCGAGAGTGACTGGGAGGGGCAGGAGGGGGAAGGGAGTTTGAACAAGGGGATACATGGATAAAAAAATGAGACTTTATGCATAATAAAAAAATTAATAAAAGTACATCAAATCAAAAAAAAGATCTCAGGTAATAATATAATTTGTCCTCATTTATTAACGATGAGAGCAAATTTGCATTCTAATGAGATGGATGACCTTGCTTATTTTTACATAAAGCAAATCTTGGCTGAAAATTTGAGACTGAAGAAGGTAGAACATTCTCAGTGTTTTCCAAAGCTGATCAATATTTTAATTTTATAATTGTCAATGCTGAGAATATTGCTTTGCATAAGTACAAAGAATGTTTAGAGCCATCTCAGAAATGGTTGGAAATTCTGCCCTAATCCCAAGCCAACATTCATTTAACAATTTTTTATGAAACTCAAGTATGCAGCTCAAATAGCAATTTTTGAAATCAAACATAGTAACACAATACCAATCTAAATATATACTAATCTGTTCCTTATATGCTGAGGAATGCTGAGAGGAAAGTCTTTCTTTTCTATAATTAAATCATTTTTACATCAACAGAAAAATGTAGATTTAAAAACACTGCAATGTACAACATTCCTCATTCTCTATTCTTAGGCAAAGTGTTTCAGGCACTGTTTGTGGGCCATGAGTAGGTTTGATGGAATACTTAGGGCAACATACATGTATGTCTTGTATGTTCAGAACCAAGGCTACTTCACTGAAATTAGGTTAAAAAAAAGATTACTAGTACAAGAGTGAATTTTTGCTAAGACAGGGAAGGTTTGCATACAATGAGCTGCTTCTAAATAGACCAGAGCCAAGAGGAAATGCACAGCAGGCCTAGCTTGCCCAGTTTCCAAGCGCCTCCATTTGTCATCTTATACCCGTTCTCATTTTTGCCCAATCATACATCACACTGGCTTATTTTCTATAAAGCAGCCAGAAGACCTCTACAAAGTGACACCAGGATCAGACTTTCTCTGAAACCCTGCTGGCTTCTTGAAATCTTCAGGAAAGAACTCAGTTTCATCTCACAGTGCCCAAAGTGCTACTTTCATCTCACAGGGCCCAAGGTGCTACACAGTCTACACCCTGCTCCCCTGCCCATCCTATATCCTAAAATACTGAACCTATACGCCTCCCTGAGGCCGTTGTGGCTCTTCAGCACAGCTGCTCCACCTGCATCTTCCTTCACATGGCCCACCACTTCCTGTTGCCCAGAGCTGGACCCAGATGTCAAGCTGGAGGGCTTTTCTGAACTCCCCAAAACCCTCCCTAACCAAGCTGACTCTTTCCTCATGAAGTCATCAGAGACAGTTTTTCTTGGACACAGCCTTGAGGACTCTCCTTTGTGTGTCTCATACAATAATAACACAAGCACAAGGAGGAGAGACCTGGCTTGGCTTCCTCACCATGATATTACGAAGACGAAGGCTAAGCAGTTCACAGTGAGTTCCTGGAAGAGCCATTAAACATGCTTTGCTGAAGCAAGACATCTATGGCATATTATAATGTGACCCATACTCAAATAGGGAGTGGCTAGAGACTCTAGTGCATAGTGGGGACACACATCCACACTAGGAAGGCCAAGCAGAGGCTGGAATCACCTTGAGCCAGTTGTGTGACCTCTTGGCAATCTCATAGGTAGCATCAACATCCAGGGTCTTCACCATCAGCCCTTCACAGGAGTCTGCAGGAAACATGGAAGTGTGGTGATATATTGTATATTTAATAAAATTAGTCTGGAACATCAGAGGACAGAGCAATCTTTCCAGTCTATGTTTTGTTTTTCAAGACAGGGTTTTCTGTGTAACAGCTTTGGATGTCTGAAACTTGCTTTGAGACCAGGCTGGCCTTGAACTCAGAGATCCTCCTGCCTCTGCCTCCCAAGTACTAGGACTATGGCATGTGCCACCACCGCCTGGGAAAACAGTGGCTAACAAGGGTGAGCAGGCAGGATTCCAAGCAAATATCAGGGGTTGGGAAATGGAAACACAGTCAGCACAGACTATAGCAAGGCTTCCGAGTCTGAGAAAAACGAGTGGTGGCACTTACCCTTCACCGACTGCTCCAAGAACTCAGCGATCTGCTCGATGTCCTTGGTGTCCAGAGAAGTGGCAAAGACAAACTCACCCTCTGTTTCCACAAAGTTTTCCCGTAGCAGCTGCCGGCGTCGAGACAGGGGCTGGCGAGCCAAAGACTGAGGAGAGAAAGTGAACAACACTGAGGAAATAAAAACTGCAGATAGAAGTCAAGACCTTGACAGTGTACACAGGGGCCACACATAACAATGTGGTTATGGAAAGCTTTAGGGTAGAAAAAACCAGCAGCCAGCAGAAATGTTAGAACTTTAAGGGGAAATGAAGGGATCAGAGAAAAGCAGACTGACCCCAATAGTATGCTGAACTCAGGATAACCTAATGAGAAGCCATCATCCACAGCTGGTACTTACAAAACATACATCTATTTAAAAATAGTGAGAAAAGAGGCACTGTACTGACTTATAGATAGTAAGTAGATCCTTTTTTTTTCAATAGGACAGAGACTGGCTTTTCCATTGCTTCTAAAATCATAGGGAGAAAACTACTTCATACAGATGTAAAACCACTTGATGAGTCCTCAAAATAACCCTGCAAGAGGTCTGGGGGCCTCTGACCTACTGAGCCCACACTTAGAAAGCCACTGGTTAGGCATTAAATCCCAGCTCAATGATGAAGCAGAGTAAGAAATGGCAACCAGAGACAGCTCCAAGCTCACTCAGGCAGGCTAAAAGGGCCAACCAAAGAAACCCACCTGGGCCCTGAAACCAAAGTAAGTGGAAAAAGCATGCCCTGGATCTGAAATCTGAGCTAGTGAAAGAAATACTTTATCTCTGAACCCAGAGCCAAAGAAATATAACCTGACTCTGAAACCAGTGACAAAGTAACACACTTTGTCTTTAGAGTCAGAGTCAGTGAAAGAAATATGTCCTGGCCCTGAAATTAGAGCCAAAAAAGTCAAAAAGAACCACTAAAGTAAACACACTTTGACCCTGAAATCAGAGCCAAATCTGTCTCTGACCAGCTAAGCAGAAAACTAACCAATCCCTGAGCAGAAAAACAAAAACAAAAACAAAAAAAAACAAAAACAAAAACAAACAAACAAAAAAAAAAAAAAAAATCCCTGAGCATGGGATCTAGTCAATCTGAGCTCAAGGACTAAAATCTGACCAATTACCACCCTGAAAATCTTCTCCCTGGAAAAACTCCATCCCTAAGAAGCTGTATATAATAAGCCTTGTGTCTGTTGAGTTTCCTGCTGCCTTTTCCACAGTGGGCAGCCATTCTCCTGGATTCTTTCCTTCCAATAAAGCTCTTGAATGAGGTTTGAGTAAGACCTTCTTATGCCGGAGCAGAGACTGAGCCTGAGCAGAGAAGAGCAAGACTGTAACACTTTTGCTAGGGAAACCTACCCAGCAGAGCAGTTTCCCAGAGCGGAAGAACTACAGCAACTTCCTGAGGAAAAATCTTTACTGTCTGAGCAAAGCTGTTACACTGGAGATCCTTTTGTTCAATAGAACAGAGACTGGAGCAAGGCTGTAAGCTGCTATGCTTGTTGTGACCTATGGTATTCTTTGGCTCCCAACTGCCAGAATACATTTCCATCTGAACTGTAACACTCAGTATTTTGAGGCTATCTTTCCATCGGAGCTGTGCTCTAACACTTACAATTGCAATTTGCCACATGTCACAGAGCAGAACTCACCTCTCCGTTGAGGTAGATGAGATCAAACGCATACAGACACACTTGTACCTGTATCTCCGATGCATCAACTTCCTAGTTGGAACAGAATAAAAACCAAGCATGAAGGAAGGGGAGTAGACTTTCTATGCCCTATCCTATCATATCCTATCTTCAGGCAGACATCTACCATTCCTCACTCCTCCCCTGAGGTGAGGAGGTCACACTACTGAGAAGGCAGCAATGCTGAAGCCATAGGCCTGATGGCTCCTGGGAAATTCTGACTTTATCCTCCTTCACTGTGTGATTTGCTTTTCAGTCTCCCTTGCAGCTAATGATGACAGAATGCCACAACACTAGCCAACTAGATATAAAAGGAAAGCCAGCTGAGGTATAGGATATATGACTTCCCCAACAGCCTTCCAGTGAAATGATAAATATTGGAAAAGAACCCTTCTATCTTTCCTAACTGGGGTGAGAATGTGATGACTGGAACGATGGTAGCCACTCTGCCAAAGCTAGAAGATCGACATCAGATTCACTCTGCCCCTTAAGGGGCCAGGCAGGACCCAAAGTCAGGACTAGGAGGAAAGAGACTGCAAAAGGAAGTTGATGGACTGATGCTACCTTGCGCTTTCGTGTGGTGAGCACTTGGAATGGTTGAATCTGCTTCTTTTCCCGGTCCCAGGCCACAGCCTCAGTATCCAGAATGAAAGATGTGACTGAGGGGAGTTTAATCTGCAAAGTGTGGGAAGAAGTCAAAAGAGAGAACAGGTCAATCAATTCCTTTTCCCTCCAGTGCTCTCATGAACCACAACCGACCTCAGTAAGACACAAGAACACAGATCCTCCTGAGTCCTCACCAAAGGGCACAAGCTTTCCTGATGACTTGATATTTGCTACAATTGATCAGACTTAGCAGCAGCACCCACAGAGAATCTTATCTCTTCCTCTCAACCACATTCAACTTCCCCTGAACCCAGAATTCCGCTCTCAGGTCTCTGAATCTTCTTCATCTTATCACACCTTGCCTCAGCCACACCAACTGCTGGTCTCCTATTCTGCACTGACCCCTGCAATAGCATCTCCAGCCAATAACCAAGGTGACTGTCACAAACCCTGATTATTACTGCTATGTTTACTAATAAAAATGGTGTGTTGGGCTGAAGAGATGGCTCAGTGGTAAGAGCCCTGGCTGCTCTTCCAGAGGTCCTGAGTTCAATTCCCAGCAACCACATGGTGGCTCACAGCCATCTGTAATGAGATCTGGTACCCTCTTCTGGCCTGCAGGCATAAGTGCAGGCAGACTACTGTATACATAATGAATAAATAAATCTTTAAAAATAATGGTGTGTCACTTCCTTGGGCTCTAGAGAAGTCTTTATCAGCCACTAGTTCTCTCTTCACTTCAGCACATTAGCTGGTCTATGTCTCTAAGGGGCAGGTGTCTCACAGCACTGGGCCTTTGCACATACTCTTTCTTATGCAATGCCTGCCTTCCTCCCTACTCACTTTGCTGTGGTTTGCCTTCTTTTCCCTCACATAATCACTGATAAATGCCAGAGGCTGCCTTTTATGTTGCATCCCAGAACTAGCTGTATGGTTTAAGACACTGCTTTCTTGACAATTCAAGAAAGTCCAATTAAAATCTATTTTTTCTTCACTTAGAATTCAGGTTCAGTGCTAGAACCTGAACATAGAGCCTTGGGCACTACATGCCAAGCAAGCATTCTACCACTGAGCCATACCTTCAGGCCTTCATTGGTGGACTCAAGGTAAGTGCTCTACTGCTAAGCCACATCCCCAGTTTCTCACTGGTAGACTCTAGATTGTATTCTGATTCCCAGCCCCAGTCAGTTATGGTTCTTAATCAGGGTACAGATGCTGAACCTTTCTTCAGAGTCTACAATGATTCCCTCTAATGAAGGCAGCAAGCCCTGGCTGTGCTACTACAGGCTACAGCACATACCAGATGCCTAACCAACATTTGTTAAGTGAATGAGCACAGAAAACATGCTGCATAAGGGCACTTCAAGAACAGCAAAACCAAGATGTGCTCAGTGGTTCAGAGAATTTCATGTTTTTGCAGAGGACCTGGGTTCAATCCCCAACATCTAGCAAGTATAGAGAAACCTCTGGGCCGAGACCCAGCCCTGCTCTGCTTCTGAGCTATTGTAAAGCTCCAGCTGCTCACAGGCCAGTGCCCTTTAGGTCTTTTCTTAGCCTCACTACTGGACTGGCTCCAGACCAATCCAAGATTCTACTAAGGACATTCATGGGAACCTGTGCTACCCAGTGTCTACAAAATGAAAGCATTAACTTCCCCATGAGCTGAGTAAGATATAGCCTGGAACCCTCTTTCCTTTGCTTCTGTGTGAAAACATGTCAGTTGCAAGGAGACAAGGATAGGATGACAGGCTAGCCAACCAAGGACACCAGACTGCAGAAATAAGCAGCATCTGCTCAGACCATGCTGAAGCAAGGTTGTTAGACACAGGTACACATTTTCCAGTCTCCTAATAAGCCCCACCCCAACTATACCAGGCTGGTCCAGAGGGGGCTGTACCACAACCCAGCAGGCAGACACTCACCTTGGGGATGCGGCTGATGATATCAGGGTACTTTCCTGTGTTGTCTTCCTGGTTCCTACTGAAGATCTTCACCTCTCCACCTTCCAGAACATGGATCTGTCATCACAGGAGAAGAGAGAGGAAGTCAGGCAAGCCTTTCTTGTGTCACACTGTCTTTACTGGTAAGTTTAGGAAGCTCAACAAGCTGCTGTATAGATGGGAGCAAATCATCTTAAATTTCCTGGGACCTACAACCTGTGTGTAGCATCTAGCATTTTTTTTAACCTTTATATATTGTGTGTATGCATATGCACACGTGTGCACATGTACACATACATACATACAAGATTTATTTTACTATTGAGTGTAGAGGTCAAAGGACAAGCTGAGGAAGTTAGTTCTCTCCCTCCACCATGTGGGTCCGGGGGATCAAAGTCAGGTCATCACGCTTGGTAAAGCATCGTACCTACTGAGTCATTTCACCAGCCTGGTGCCTGCCTTCATCGTTTGTTTCTCCACCTCCCTGTCTCTGAAAGTTCATCCACCTTGCTGAATGCAACACAAACCTGTCTGAATAAGTTGTGCTACAACTGAACCATTCTAGACTCTCCTGTTGGCTTAGTTGTTTGAATACTGTCAGGTCACAGGGCTTAAGCAAGGTTGTACATATGCCATCTCACATGTATGATATCTTTAACATATATATGCATATATGTTTATAATCATGATCATTATTATAAACTGTTTTTTATTGTCTTTTTAGTATTATTCTGAAGACTCACTGCTGAGCTTGTACATGTGGAATTCATTGCTGTGACTGCCTCAAAGCCCCAAGTCCACTCACCTTGTGTGCTATCCCTTCCTCATGTGCTAAACATTAAGCTAATTCCAAATTCCACCAAGACAGTAAATCCACAGCACACTTCATCAGCACCAATGCCTTGGTCCCAGAAGACACATGACTATCACTACACTGAGTCACACAGGGGCCTCCCAGAATGTCAACTATAAATCATATTGTATTTCCCAAACACTAAGGGAGTCAGCATCTCCTGATAACCCTTATGTAGGTCAGAACCTCTAGCAACCCCATTTTGCCATAAGCTCGAGGTGATGGGTACTACACTCACTGAACAGAGGGAAGACTGAAGCCAGAGAGGACTGTGCCATTCAGGACCTGTACTGAGTACCTTCCTCATACAGGAAGGGCTGTGCTCTACCCATACCTGTGCCCGCTGCCCATCGTATTTATATTCGCAGGTGAAGTCCACCTCCTCAAAGCGTTTCAGTACCTCGCTGACACCCCGAGTGGGATGGGCCAGCATTGGTTTAAGAGGGACCCCTGGGAGGGAAGAAAGCAAGTGAAAATTTAGGGGAAAAGGAAAGGGTCTCAGCAAAGGGAAGAAGTACTCAGAAGCCGACTGGATGCAGATGCTCACACCAGCTCAATGGAGGGATAGCTGCCCTGCTTTGAGGGCCCTTGGCATGGTACCTGGGCTCAACTTGCAGTGCTCTGGGAGACGTTCCAGGCCATGTTCCAGCAGCACAGGGATGATCCGATCCAGGTCAGGTACCTCACTAATGAAAGGTTAGAGAGAAGAAAGCAAGATGACAAGGTCTTTTGTTTTCTTCCATGGTGCTGGGGGAAGGGGTAAAACCCAGGGCCTTAGGCATAGGAAGTAAATTTTGTGCTGGGCCACACCCCCAACTCAGATCAGGATGTATCTAAACAGATACTTCTGGATTCTAGGTAGTAGATTCTAAGCAAGCACTATATCATTGAGCTATGCTTTTAGCCCCTCACTGGTGAATTCTAGGCAAGCACTAAAGTGCTAAGCCACATTCCTACTCCATGATTTTATGAGATAGGATCTTGCCATATACCTCAAGTTGGCCTGTAACTTGAGATCCCAAGTGAGTACTAAGATTTCAGGTGTGTATCACCACATCCAGCCCATGAAGGTTCTTTCTAGAACTTGAAAACTCTGTCTACATACAAGTGCAAATACAGAGATTCCCTCAGCCCATGACAGACCTGCACTCCTGAACACCTCTGCTTAACTATATGACTATATCCCTAATTTCTCATCACTATGTGTCCTACTCTCAGCCACCACATATCATGCTGATTTTCTCCATCAGCAAGCATCCTCCATCACCCCTTGCTCATGTTCTGAGAGCAATGACTGTGTTCCACTCAGGGCTATCACTGACTGATTCGGCTATTATGGACAGGGCAGGGTAGGTTGGATAGAGCTTGGCAGATGGTGGAACCTTCAGAGGCTGAGCCACCAAGAGGTCTGTAAGAAACGCATGACTGGTATGTTCCCAGCACTAGCAGACCCAGGTCAGGTGCCTTGGGAACATTTATGGAACTGCTCAGTGCCCTCTTTCTTCCAGCATGGTCACCAAGTCAAAGGTCCTAGGTCAGCTGCTAACCAAAGTTCCTCCATGTGGCTTACTATAGAGCCCTAATCCTCTCTGTTCCTGTAACACCTATTGTGAATAGTCACCAGCCTCTCTTGGGTCCCTTAGGGTTCTGGATGGAACTCTGGGCATGGTGTGCCTGCAGCTCCACATGCTGTCAGTGTCTGCCTCTCACTGCTCACAACCTAGTGTCATCCCTGTCTTGATTAAAGTCCCTTGCTGTTAGACCCATGTCAGTCACTCACGTGTTAGCCATCACTTTGCCCCATCCCTGCATCTCACCAGAAGGTCTGCTTCAAGATCATGCTTTGTTCTTCCAACCATGTCTTTCTGGCCTCTGCTGTCTTGCCCTTAGAAGCATCCACAATGGCTGGGGGAAATTCTATGAAAAGAACCAGCAGTGGCTTAGTGATGAACATGACCCCTCAGCTATTCAAGGGCCCAGGGACACAGAGGACAGTGTATGGAGTGTGACAGGGAAAGGAATGAGGTAGGCTGCCCAAGAGCATTCTCAGGGAATGGGCATATGGAGAAGGGAAGCCCTGGGAACATGGTGAAGGCATAAAAATGGGACAGAGCTACTCACCTTGGCCAGGGGGTGTGAGGCTCACAGCCTGAGCAAGCGCAGCCAAGACTGACTGCTCAGCCAGCCCAAGGCGCAGCCGTCCACTTAGGGACCTAAGGAGAGAGCAGCAGGGGTAAGGAGGCTGGCTGCTCTCCAGTCTTGCCCTCCTCACTTTGCCTGCTCCTGTCTCCTTTATCTCCACCTTTTTGTGGAACCTCTTCAATGTCCAGTCTTCATAGCCTCAAAAGGACCCAACATATCATATAACCCCTAGACAAGGAAACTGAGGCAAGCCAGGAATGGCCAGGATCAGTGTTTATTCCTGGGAGACAGAAGTAGGAACCTCACAGGTGAGAGGGTACAGGCTTGAGGAGACAAGTCACAGGCAAAAGATGACTCAGAACAAAACTCTGCTAGTGGGTGCCATAGTCAAGAACCTTACCAAGCCTAGGCTGCGCTTTAAGCCAGTCACTACACAGATAGCAAAACAGCCTGCACCTCTACCTCTATCAACTGCAGTAACGTTAATAGGCTCTACCTCACAGAGTGGTTGGGAGAACTGACAGCATCAAACTGTAGGTACAGGGCAGAACACCAAAAATATTGCTTCAAGATACACTTCAAGAGAGGTCAATGACTTTCCTTCCACAGTTATGATAGCTTTATGCTGAACTCAGACCAAGGTGAACCTGAGTAATCAATCACAGAATTTACCCTTGAGCTCTAAAATCCTTCTCTAGGCAAGATCACCAATAAAGGAGAGTTAGCCAATAGAAGAAAGTTATCGTTTGATAGAAAATGTTCCCCACAAGCTCATTTTTTTAAATGCTTGTCCACAACTGGTGGTACTTTTTTGGAATCTTATGGAAACTTCAGGAAACAGAGCCTAGCCAATAGAAGAAAGTCACTAGGTTACTGTGCAAGAGATTATACATGCCTTGGTTCTAGACTTACTTTCTGTTTCTTTGTCTGCTATAATGTAAGGAGCATCTCACACATACTCCTGTTGCCACAAACCCTATCATGCCTTCCCCACCATGACACACCCGAACCCTCCAAACCATAAACTAGAATACTCCTTTCCTCTATCAGGTAGTTTGACAACAGTAATGCAAAAGGAACTAACAGGACTTTCTATGCAAAGTCAGAACTGCTCATGTTGGTACTTTTGTCTTCAGAAAGCAATCAGGTTGTTAGCAGTGTCTGGAGCTGCCAGGTGCTCACCACATAGGCCCATATGCCTCCCCAGTCTCATGAGCCCAATGTTTACCTGGCAATGAACCGGGCCTCAGAGTGGCGGCAGGCAACAAAGAGGCCTTTGATGATGTCCACCTTCTTGGCCATGGACTGTCCAGAGTGGAGAAAGGGAAGGCACCATAAGAGGAGGAATAAAACATTTGCAGCTCTGGAAAAGCTGCTGCCACCACAACCACCACCAGACATTATTTTCGCCACCACCACCTGTTGTAGCTGCTTGGTTTGAGAGCAATGACAGTGAATTAGCTCTCTTTGCATCTCTCCCTTTATCCAACAAGCATTAACAAGAGTTTTGACCCCCCAGGAGGAATGGTATTAGGTGATAGGGTCTCCAGAGAACAGGATGAGACAGTGCAAACCACACAAGCAGAAAAGAATACTTAGCTCCCACAGTCAAAGCACACAGTCCCCTCCATATGCTTTGCTTTAGGTCCCAGGACATGCAGGAGATGAAATGAGCCACACTGCTCCACTTACAGCACTCCCAGTGAGCCGGGCAATGTCACAGAATTTGGAAAAGACCCCGGAGGTGGTGAGTGGAGGTGGGGGCAGCATAAGTCTCTGAGTGCTTCGGCTGTTCTCTGCCACCAGACCCACATCACCCTTCTCAGCTACCTCAGTCTTGATGGACTCCAGCTGACGACCTTGACAGAGGAGACAGTGGAGCAAAAAGAGCAAAGGTACATTGTAACTACCTGTCTCCCTTCACTGACCAGACGTTTCTCCAGCTATCTGTGCTTGTGGGCCTTCTCCTTTCCTACAGATTGCTGCTTCCTTGGGACAAGTAGTAAGTAGCTGCTCCCATTTGGTCAGTCTAAGAAGTCTAAGCTACACATCTTTAAAGGAAGACAAGCAGCTGGATGACCACACCCAGACTCAGTAACATGTGGATAAAGCTAATGGGAGTAGAGAGGGCTTCCTGATCTGTCCTTAGTGTTGGTCTCTAACAGTCTCCGACCTCCTGTGTATTGTGTTTCTGCTGTTCCACTTTTCAAAAATAGCAATTACCATATGGGGTGTGTCTTGACCTTGTTTGTGATTCAAAACAGAGTCCTATTATGGCACACTTGAGGTAAGAGCAGGTAGCTTGCAAGACAGATAGGCAGGCAGTCAAGGCAACTCAATGGCTAAGTTGTGTCCCAGTGTCTTTCCTCACCTTTTCTCCATTTCCACAGCTCCTGTCACAACAGAGGCTGTGCCTCCTTATCCTATACTGCCCAGATCTGGAAAATCCGATTATATCAAGTATTCTTCCCCATTGATGCCTTCCTCTACCTTGACCCACCCCAACTTCTTCACAACATCCAAGTGGCCCCTCCTGTTGGTCCCTCATACCTGTGGCCTGGGCAACTGCCTTGAGGAGGACACCATCACCAACACCCAGCTCAAGTCCCTGCTGAGGTGGCCCAAGGCGGTTGAGGCTGAGGTAGAGGGCAGGGAGCAGGTCTGAAGGTGACAAGGCCACCACGGAACGCAGCAGGTTACTCAGTGTCTCCACCATCTTGAGCCTGGAGGAAAGGGCCAGTGTGTGTCACCTGTTTTTCAAGGTCGGTGGAATGTGGAGTCTCAGGAAGCGAAGGGGTGGGTAAAAGGAATAAGAGAAAGAAGAGGATGAAGAGCCAAAGCAACAATAACAACTTGCCTATGGAAAGAGTGACTGTGAGAATGGCAATAAAGATGGAAGTAGTCAATAGCAGAGAACAACAACCAGGCACAGACACTTCCTCAAGATGTTGGTTTTAAACCTTTTCCACCATTTAACTGGTGG
Source organism: Sigmodon hispidus (assembly GCA_004025045.1). Taxonomy (NCBI): domain Eukaryota; kingdom Metazoa; phylum Chordata; class Mammalia; order Rodentia; family Cricetidae; genus Sigmodon; species Sigmodon hispidus. The sequence goes on from PVIH01002008.1 coordinate 114,180, forward strand.
ATCCTTGTGGTCCCTCTGAGACAGGTATCATTACTATTCCGAGCTTGCAAGTGAGAAAATAAGCATGGAAAGACTATGACTGCTCAAGGTCATGAAGCATCAGGCTGAGGTTCAGGCCAATGCTATCCATTCTAGGACACTCCAGCCACTAAAAATGATGGCCATGGTGTCTGTCAAATGTTGGTTATGGTGACATAGACAGAAACTGAGGGATTCCTATTTGCCCAACTTATGTGGCCTAACTGAAGAGGGCATGTGGGCTGGGGATGTAGTTCAATTGACAGAATGCTTATACAGTATATACAAATCCCCACATAAACTGGGCATGAAGATTCCCCTGCAATCCAACTACTCAGAAGATGGAGACAGAAAGAACAGTTCAAGTGCAGCATGAGCTACATGAGACCTATCTCAAAAGACAAAAAATTTTAAAGAAAGGCTATGTTTTTCTTACAACAAACCTAAAAAAGGATTCTTTTACAAAGGCAAGAGGAACAAGAGAAACACAGATTCACCATTTTGCCCCTATGCAAAGACCACACAGATGGATGGTTGCTGAAGAAATAAATCAATTGTTGGATGTTAGGATATGCAAACACCTTCCTTCCCAAACCCATGTCTACTCAGCTCCAGAATGTGACATATCCTGAAATAGGAATTTTGTAGGTACACTAAGAATGGAGAGGCACTGTGGGTTATGCTCATTGTTAATAAAATACTGATTGGCTGATAGCCAAGTAAAAAGCATAGGCAGGGCGATCAGACTGAGGATGCTGAGGAAAAGAAGAATAGAGTCAGAGAGATGCCAGTCAGCTGCCAGTGAAGCAGGACATGTAGAAAATGAAGTAACAAGCCATGAGTCACATAGTAAAGTACAGATAAGAAATATGGGTTAATCTAAGTGTAAGAGTTAACTAGTAGTAAGCTTGAGCTAACAGCTGAGCATTTATAAATAATATTAAGTCTGTGTGGTTTTTTGGGACCAGGTAGACAGGACAGGAAAACTCCACCCTACAGAGATGAAAGCATGCTGGATTAGGATGAATCCTAAACCAGGGCCTCTCAGAAAAAAAAGAGCATAGAAAGAGAAGGTGGTAATAAGAACAAGTCTAAAAATGCAAAAAGGATGGCAGAAGTCCCAGAAGCTGGGAAAAGTTGTGCCAGGTTCTCACCCCAAGCCTCAAGAGGAGTCAACCTGCCTGCGAACAACCAAACTGTTGCCACCACCTTGACTTTAGACTTCAGGCTTTCCTGCATTGTGGGAAAAACACTTTCTAGTATTTTAATTCATCAAGTGGCAGTCTGTTTCTGCCACCCTGGACAGCAGCAGATATGAAACAGTAAGTGAATGTAAGAGAAGGAGCAGGAAGTTTCCACAAGGTTGCTAAGGAGGAAGCCTCAGTGCAGAAGCCAGGCACTCAGCTTTGGGGCTAGGTGATGAGCAACCAAACTAGTGACATCAAAAGCAGTGTGAAACTTAATTCTGAGGAAACATGCTGCAAATCTAAACTGAGACCTTCACCCAACTACCAAAACCTTCAGCAGTATCAAGCCTACAAAGGACAAAGACAGATGGAGGAGATGCTTGAAGACAGGCTAACTAAACACCACAGGTGGGAATCCCAGGCAAGAAACAAGGACAGAAATGGGACAGTGTCAGAGATTCCTGTCACTAACAGCTTTGTGTCCACATCTTGATTCTGATTATCTTGATTCTGACCATGGCCCTAAACCAGAATTAGACAGCAACACAGAATAAGACAGCAATCCATGAGGATATCTTATTGCTTTTGAAAAGTTTTCAAAACCCTCGCAAGAAAGAAAGGAAGGAAGGAAGGAAGGAAGGAAGGAATGAAGGAACGGAGGGAGGGAGGAAGGGAGGGAGGAAGGAAGGAAGGAAGGGAAAAGAAACAAAAACAAACTGGATATCTTTATACACTATTGGATTATGGATCAGGATAGCCCACCTGTAGTTCCTTCTAAGTAAATAATGTATGAGACTCTCCAAAAGCTAATGTTTCCCATGTCATATTGATATTCAGTCTCCATAGAAGACAGAGATATATGTTTTCCCCTATATTCATGGGGAAAGTGAGTCTCAGAGAGGGAGGTCAAGTCACTTGTCACAGGAACATAGCAATGAAGCACAGCAATGTTAACTGTCCCCTGGGCCACCTCACCAAGCTGCTGGAACAAGCCACTTTCTGAGCTACAGCTATCCTTGTCCTCAAGGTCCTTCCCATGTCCTCCATCACCTCGTTGTGAGGTTAGAACCCATGGAAAATTCTTATGCATCCCCAAGGAAATATTTCTAAGGACAAAGCATTGAGGGCAAGTTAAAGTGTATAAAAAAATGAAGAACTGTTATAGGAGAGTTTAAATATGCCAGGTAAGCCAACACGGAGATGTATAAAAATGAGGTTGATCAAACAAGCAAAGGCACAATGAGGTACACCCCATAATATTTCTATCACTTAGACATATAAGAGAAAGCCCTAGCTAGCTATAAGAGGCTAGGAAGGGACAGGATTTGAGAGAGGAAAGGGCCAACACAGGCCACTGATGCTGATACTGAGCACCACTGGGAGGGACGGCTCTGCAAGAGAAGCTTGACAAGCAAGGCCTTGTCTTGGATTTTCATTCATTTAAAATGTGGAAGTAAGATTGAAGTCACTTTGTGTGACACATCTCCTATCATTCCTAAAATGTTTCCTAACCCTGCAGATCTGGCTGACCCTTGGTCTCACATAGGCACATTCAACCTTTGACACTGACAAGTGAGCTCATCTTCAAAGTTCATTGCTTCAGAACAGTACAATCAAGTTAGAATCAACAAGACAGTTCTCACAATACATTAAGTGTGAGATGTCTGTGTTCAGTCAGCTACATTCACAGCTATCTTGGCTGCTTGTAGCCTTTGGGCACAGGCTGAACACACTTAGACTAAGAGAATATGCCATCAGAAATGATGCTGTAACCAGGCATAGTGGTACATGCCTTTAATCCTACCACTCAGAAAGCAAAGGTGGCAAATCTCTGTGGTTTGAAGGCCAGCCAAGTCTACATAGTAACTTCCAGGTCAGCCAGGGATAGATACATAAAGACACTGTCTCAAAAAACAAAAGAAAAAGAAATGATGCTGAGAGTCTTCTGAGGCTGGGCCTCAAAATTATGTGAGCCATGAATGGACAGTGACTATGATGAGAAGAAGAAATGAGGAAAGAGCACAGGGCAGCAGTCAGCATATAATGCCATGCCCAGAACAGAGCCACAGAGCACCTGCCTCCAGATCTGAGTAATTAATTACCGAGCAGAAACCTCCTCTATCTTCTCAAATGTCCGGGCCACAGCAAGAAAAGGAACCCTGGAAAAGGAAAAGAGATGTAAGAATCACTTGAATAGGCCATCACATCCTATATCCATTCTGCTTCCTCACACCCTTTTAGGGACTATCCATTAACCCTTCCCATGGTGACATGTCCCCAAAATAGAGATGGGAGATATGTGACAACTCTTCCAATATAAGCCAAAGTGACAGCCTCCCAGTCACAGGGACAAAGGTAGAACAGCACAGGAAGGCTAACTTCCTTACTTCTGGCCATGTTTCCAGCAGGCATCTTCAATGGGATGATAGTTACTCTTAGAAGGATTGTAATTTGTTGGATCCAGGGTTCTATGAAGGCAAAGGAGAAATAAAATTATTAACTCTGTGTCTAAGAGAATACTTCTTAAAGAGATGTTTCTACTATGTTCTGGACCTGGCTCACAAGGCCAAAGGCCACCACATTCTCATCTCTTCACTCATAGAATCTAAGTAGGAGCTCTATACTGAGCCTCTAGCTCCTCACTGGTTGATTCTAGATAGGTGTCATACCACTGAACCACACCCCCAGTCCTTCACTAGGGTTTGTGGGGGGGGTGTTCTATGCAGGGATTTTTACAACTGAACCATACCTCTAGCCCCTTGCTGGAATATTGTAGGCAGGTACTCCACCACTGAGCCACACCCCCAACTATTTACTGGGCAGCAATTCTAAACAAGTCCTCTACCAATATGCCACAACCCCCAGCCCACATACGGTTTTGAGTAAGGCAAAAATGGGGTCTGATCCCATTACTTTACAGGATGTTTTTCCACCTATCCACATGATTGTTCAGGGAATAATTCTGTTCATAACCAGTGATATAAGAATGGCCCAATCACAGCCTGGAGAAGAGGCTCAGAGGTTAACAGCACTGGCTGCTCTTCCAGAAGTCCTAAGTTCAGTTCCCAACAACCACAAAGTGGCTCATGGCCATCTATAATGAGATCTGGTGCCCTCTTCTGGTGTGCAGGAATACAAGCAGACAGAACTCTATATACATAAAAAATAAATCTTTAAAAAAAATGGCAGAATGGCACAATCACAATAAAACAATCACTTATCAGCCTATTCAGAAAACTATAACTCTAATCTACAGTATTTATCAGGAAAGAGAAGTGGCTCTACATGGCCTGTACCCATTACCCACCCAGGACTGGCACAGACATCAACCTATTTCCAGAATATGTGCTCAACTTGTTAAGTTCAGTGTGGTGGAATCAAATTGAGGGCAGAGTACTGGATGAAGACTAGTGAACAAAACAGCTTAAGATTTTGTCCAAAGGATAGTGCAGAAACCACTCTAGGAGTGTACATTGTTGTGTCACAGAGATGCCCCTAGTCCTTTGAGGATCAGACTGAAGACTAGAGATCAGGCAAGAGGTGAAGCAATAAATGGGTAAGGAAATTCTGTCCCTAAGCAGTTTTTATTCTGCCTGCATCCTAAGGATTTGTAATAGGGGCCAAAGATATCCAAAACATTGATCAATGGCTGAGACCTGTGGGAGGAGGAAGCCAAAGCTGGGGCTGCATCGTGGGATAAAGAACAAAGTTTGCTAGATGTTTCTCAGACCTAGGCACTAACTCACCCCTTGGTCTCTTCTTTCTTTGGAGGACCTGACACTTCTTGTTTCATTTCCGCTTTCACTGCTGGCTTCCGGGGAGCTGTAAGAAAAGACAGGGAGTAGAGGGTCCTTACTCCTAATAGCCCCCAGCTCCCAAGCTTTGTCCAGACAGCATTGCCTGAACAGAGCCCACAGTCTGCTGGTTGCACAGCCCAGAGGAACAAAGAAGAAAGAAGTGCTCACTGAAGAAACTGCTTAGTGTCTTGGCACCTCTGGCAGGAGGCATGCTCGGATCCTCTTTCTGTTTCACACCAGCCTTACACACCGGAATGTTCTCTGTCTTTGTCAGGGTTACCGACTCTGAAAGGAGAGAGGGTAGGTAGTGATGTAAACTGGTATCTCAGACTTTAAGATATCAAGGTCATTATGCCCTATATGTGGAAAATCAAGCAATTCTGACCTTTCTCCATCTGTTATGTAAGTAAATACAGGGACTCTCTGACCTAATGTTCAATCCTCGAGTGATAATGAAAGCAGAGCCAGCCCTCAGCCAGAAATGAAACACTTAGGAATAATAGTGAAACCTCAGCACCCAGCTGGGTGGCATCTGCCTGAAATCCCAGCTATTCAGGACACTGAGGCAGGAAGACTGCAAAACTACAAGGCTATCCTGGACTACATCAGCAGATCCTGTCTCAGAAAAAAAAAAAAAAAAAAAAAAAAAAAAAAAAAAAAAAAAAAAAAAAAAAAAAAAAAAAAAAAAAAAAAAAAAAAAAAAAAAAAAAACCAAAAACCTACAATTGGAGGTGTGGCTCAATAGTAGAGCACCTGCTAGAATCCCCAGTGGAGGGCTGGCGGTATGGTTCAGTAACAGAGCACCTAACTAGAACCCACTAGTCAGAGGGCATCACAAAAAATAACTAAAATCTAAGTATGATTTAAACAAATAGTTTCACTTTTCTTGTATATGTAAAAAACCACAACTAAGTATGTCCTAAAACTGTCCTTGTAAATGTCACTAATGATGCAGGGGTCTCAAGGACACCACAGCACAGAGGCTACATCATGGCCTCCAGGGGCACTCCCACTTCTGAATCTTATAACTAAGTTTAGATGTTGCTCTTAATAAGCAGCTACTCAGTTCACTGTATATGACTGGCATCCATGATGTCTAAAAGCACTTTGTTTGAGGGCTCTTTCCTCATTTCCCTCATGAAAGCAATAAACCCAATACTAACAACAAAACCTATGATTATCTTGGAGTTTACCCTGAACTCAAGCTGGAGAGTCTGCTGTGCCTGTTTTAAAGACAAGTGACACTCCAGTCAAGATCATGAAGCTGGAGGTATAAGTAACTCACCAGGGGACTTTGCAGGATCAGGGGGTACTATGGGCTGCCCCTCCTCCTTTTCTTCCTTCTGTTTTACATCTTCAGCCTCTGTAAGGCTTTCTGTTGGGGTCTGTGCTTCTGGTGACAGACAGAAAAGTTAAATGACAGTGAGGCCTAGAGGCACTCATTAACAGCCTGACATTCTAGAGTCTCCAAGGGAACACAGCAACACCTGCTGGACACTAAATGAAAAACTAGCTGAGGGAATTTTAGTTTTCAGTTGTCTCAAAGTACATCCTTGCACAAATTCACCATTAAAAATATTTTATCTGCAATCAAAATGTATTGCATAAGAAAATAAACCTTAAAAAAAATACAAAAAGTAAAATTTCAGCAATAGTAAAACAAAAATAATTTCCATTAAATAAAAAAAAAATTAGTTATACACAATACTGAATTAAGACAAAAAAAAAGTTTCCAAAAATTTTTATGATGAGCTTCCAGGTACTGGAGTATAAAATGCATATTAATTTACATATTTATTAAAACAGATTCTTTCTTTTTTTTTTAAACTTTATTTATTTATTTGCCTTGGTGTTTGCCTAGAACTGGAATTACAAACAGTTGTTAGCTGCCATGTGGGTGCTGAGAATCGAACCCGGGTCCTCTGGAAGAGCAGATGGTGCTCTTAACCACTGAGCCATCTCTCCAGCCCCCTTAAAACAGATTCTTTATATGTGGACCAGATGGCAAACTGGCAGTGATCCTCCTGCCTCAGGCTCTTGAGTGCTATGATAACATTGGCCACCAGGTCTGGCCACAAGTGTGATATGTTAACTTAAAGGTTTAGATATCAGGGGCTGGAGAGATGGCCCAGCGGTTGAGAGCGCCATCTGCTCTTCCAGAGGATCCAGGTTCGATTCCCAGCACCCACATGGTAGCTAACAACTGTCTGTAGTTCCAGTTCCAGGCAAACACCAAGGCAAATAAATAAGATAAATAAATAAAGTTTAAAAAAAAAAAAAAAAAAATTACTTAAAAAAAAAAAAAAAAGGTTTAGATATCAGATCTACAACATACCCTCTCCCCTTGAAGGTCCTCATTCTACACTGTGTGTGTGTGTGTGTGTGTGTGTGTGTGTGTGTGTGTGTGTGTGTGTACACATATATATCTCACTTTCTCTTTCTCTCTCCCTCCCTCACACCCTCCCACCCTCCCCTCTCATCCTGGTCCCTCACCTTCTTCCTTCTTCCTTTTCTTGGCTGTTCTGTCTTTGTCCTCATTCTGCTCCTCCACAATGTCCTCAATTGTCCGTTTCGGGAGCTGCTTCCGAGCTGGGAAAGCAAAGGGAGCACTGTGGCTCAACACTGGTTTATCTCTGCCTGCCCCAGTGAGATCAGACACTGTCTGGTTGATGGGGTAACTCAGAAAGTTCTGGATCCCCTTCTTCTTCCATTGTCACTACCCCAATAAACATGTCACCCTTCAAACTCTGAGTATGTGACCTAACTGTATCCCTCCCCTCTTGCATTTTGAGAAAGGCAACAAGTTCAAGTAAACAAAGACAACTTGATGTCTGACAGCCTTGAGTATCCAGCCACTATTCTCTAGCTTGTATCATATCACACACTAACCTCAAGCTGCATCTCTACTCTTCAAACCATACTATATTCTCTAGAAACACCACAGAGTCACAATTCCCACCCATGTGTTTCCTACCTAGGGCCTTTTCACATGTGGCTACTATATGAGATAGTCTCCACTTGTCTTTTATGAACCTTCCCTAGGAACCATGGACAGCTGAGCTTTCCCTTTGACCAGCTCTACCCAGGGAAGTAGTCAGGGAACTTAATATGTGGTATTAAACTTTAGCACTTAAGGAATAGGGTAGCAAACTGGAGAATCTAGATTTAACCATATGTTATGATCTAAACACAATTTCAATTCTAAATTAAAAGCAGTCTTTTTTTTATGCTAAAGGTATGGATTCCTATTTTAAGAGATTCTAGCCAGCCCAAACTTGGCAAACATGGCTCTGGCAGACCTTGCCATTCTTTCCCATTCCTTCTCCCTTGCTAAATTAGATTACATTCTTAAAGCTAGCCACCAATGTCTATTCCCTTTTTTAGACACTTCTTCCTCATGAGGCTCCCTATTAAGGTCCAACTACCAGCAATCAAAAGCCCCCTCTGCCTCATCTAATTAACATGCCCAATTAAAATTAAACCTTCTTCCTAACATGGGATTTCCTCTTTTACCTTTATAAACTGCCATTTTCCTATGTGTACCTGTCTCCTCTCTATCCAGAGGCAGTCCTATCCTGATATCCCAGACTTTGTTGACTCCCCATGGAAGGCCTTATCCTCTTTGAGAGTGAATGGTGGAATGTGAGGAAAAGCTGGGGGGGTGGGGGGGAGATGGTGAGTAGGAGAAGAGGGAGGGCAACTGTGGTTGATATATTAAAAAAAACAAATAAATAGATAAATGTCAAAAAAAATGCCCCTTCTCCCATCCTTTGTTCCCTTCCCCTTCTCCCTCATCCACCATCTTTGTCTTTTATTCCCTGCTCATTGTCCTGCTGCGGCAGATAAATCTCCTTTGTGATTAAAAGTTGGTCTTGGAGTCACCTGAGCCAATACTGTTTCCTTCACTACTCAATATAACTTGACCAAATCTGGAATTCCTAGGAGCCAAACCTCTATGGCTGTGAGGGCATACCTGGTGAGTTTTAACCCTAAATTTGAGTAGCACCATCCTGCGGAATGGGAACAGGAAATGAATAAAAACAAAGGAAAAAGAAAGCTAAGCACCAGTGATGTCTCCTTCTGCTTCCAGACATGGATGCAATGTGGCCAGCTGTCACAACTTCCCAATTACTATGAAAACTCTCCTAGCTTTAAGTGCTTTTTGCTTGTATTGTGTTATAGTAATGAGAAGGGGGGAAACAAATACACTCTGGCTTCAAAATCTGACTTGCTGTATGTACATGTGACATTCAGACTTCCCAAGTTTTTGTCATAAATATTTAATCTGTGTTTCCGTTTTTAGAAACTGACAAAATTCTGTATAAAAAGAAAATCCCCATACCCAAGTTGCTCATGAGACACTGGGAAGTCTTCCCTTGCTGAAGCCAGCTCTGGTGGAGTTCTCTGTATGAAATGCTTGGGTCCAGAGGCATTGCAGTTTGGGGTTTTTAAGCCTGTAGACAGCTCTGGTGAACTGGTGAGCATCACAGATCTTATGAGAATGCTCATTGGCACTAACTTTACAATGTCCATTAATCAACACAACTGGTCACACACAGATATCTGGAGATCCCACAGCACCCTGGTCCAAAGCACAGTAAGAGGTGAGCACAACCCAACCCCTAGGCCAACCGAAGACCTTTTCTCTGAAAACAGGAACACAGCCCCAGCTCTGAACCCACTCCCAGAACACTAAATAAATTAGAACCCCCCCAAAAAAGTCTTCTCACCACATACAAAATAATCAAGCCACAAAAACTACAGAACAAACACAAAATACTAAGAGTTACAAAGGAAAAAGGCCAAATTACCTATAAAGGCAGACACATCAGAATAATACCAGACTATTCAAAGGAAATAATGAAAGCAAAAAGGGCCTGGTCAGAAGTTATACAGACACTAAAAGAGCATGGATGCCAACCTAGACTACTGTACTCAGCTACCAATCAGCATAGATGGAGTAAACAAGACATTTCATGACAAAGTTAGACTGAAACAATACCTATCTACAAATCCTGCCCTTCAGAAAGCATGAGAGGGAAAACTCCAACCTAAGGAATCCAGACACACCCATGAAACCACAAGCAATCCCAAAGAAGAAAAAGCTGAAAAAGAGAAATACTCACAAGCTGCCATCAAAAATAAAATAACAATCATTGGTCATTAATACCACTTAATATCAATGAACTCAATTCACTTATAAGTGACACACACTAACACGATGGATGCAAAAATATTTTACAAACCTTGAAAGAATAATACTCAATGTCATATGGAATAACAGGAAAGCCAGGATTTCCAAAACAATTTTGCTCAACAAAAGAACCTCAGGAGGCATCACCATCCCTGACTTCAACAGGCTGAAGGCAGACTGGGAGGGACTGGGAATAGGGAAGGATGGGTGAGCAGAGGGATACATGGAGAAAAAAGATCTTTTTTAAAATTAAACAACAACAACAACAAAAAATCACAACTTTACAAGACTCATCTCAAGTCACCACATTATAAGTTATCAGAGCAGGCACACAGTCCCTAGGTCACATGTGGGCCTCACACTTTATCCTTCTCTATACCAAGTCTTCACCTTCCAGCCTGTCTCAGGCTGATTCTTTAGGATGTTCTCCATTTTCTTCACTCAATGTCCCAAACTCTCTGTTCCCTGTGCCAGAACTCCACACCTAAGTTAGTAGAGAGTGAACAGCAGTAGGATATGCTGAAGAAGGTGGAGGCAGGAGCATGACAAGTCCAAGGCTAGCATGGGCTAGTTGGTAGTAGGCAGTCTTATTTCCTGGGAGATGTGTGGTGGAATGATCTCTGCAACAGAGATGATCATAAAGAAGTGGAACAAATTCCTTAGCAGTAAGAATTGGCTAAGAAAAGGTCTCCTCTCAGTGAGCTGGCAAGCTTCTCGAAAAGCATTTTGACTCTCTTTTACATCACTTTTACATCAGGTGGAACATTAGCAGGATCACAACATAATCAATGCAAACTCAGCTTCATAGAGAGGAACTGAGTAGAACACAATAATGCTTTTTCTGATATGCTTCTGTGGCATCTGCTATTGATGTTAACTTTCTAGTCCTCATGACTGGGAGATCATACTTTGCTAGTTCAGCACACCACCTTTGGATACCTTCAACCAGTTTGGCAGAGTTAGCCATAGGTCTTAAATCTTACTACATAGGCTCAAAAGATTCAGTTAGCTCCTCCTGTTGAGCTAAGATTTTCATCTTCGTCTTATTTATCTCATCCATCCTCGTATGTGCTCCTTGTATTTCTAATAGAATTTTAGCCATATCAGGTGGTCCTTTTGGGCTTTTTTAGTGGACTTAGAGGCCTTCTTAGTGTCTTTGATTGTTTCACCTTTGAGGTCAAAACCAAAGACTTCATCAATGGATAACTGACCTGTCATGAGCTGTGCTGAAACATCCTTGAGGGGCTCAGCAGCTGTAGCCAGCCTTAGAAGCTCAGATTAGGAAGATATTAGATCCACTGGCAAGAATTGCTAACTCAAATAAACTAAATCCTTGTCATTTTGTACTATACATTTCTACCTCTGCTTAATTATATTTGTCATACTATATATATATTCTACTCTGTTTAGAATAGTTTATATACTGATGCATATTAAAGATATTGCTGTCATTTTAACTATATATTTCTACCTCTGCTTAAGATATTCTGGATGTTGTCACAAAGAAGTCACTGTCCTTATACTGTATATCTATTTTTATAATATGAAGCCTTGGTCTTTAAGTTACTTAGGTTGACAGGTTATATAGTCATTCATGTTTGTCATAATCATAGTCATGTTAATTAGGTTTTCTAGATATAAAAAAGCATATGTCAGATGGATAGGTAATCTTCAAACCTAGAAAATATAGCATTTAAATATTTTATGAGCTCAGAATTGGGCTGATGTGAGACACAAGTGCTCCTAGCAGCACCAATCCTTTCCTGAAATGATATTGAGCATCAAAGACACTCGACATGGAGTTTGTCTTCCTCGTGGTGGAAAATGGTCTGTTGGGCAAAGAACTGTCCTTGCCTTAACTACTGACAGTAAACATGCTGTCCAATCCAGACAAGTAGGACAAAGGATAAGAGAGAGCTAAAGCCTGCCAAGACAAGATAAGATGGTCTCTCAAAATACGCTGCTTCTGAAAATGGTGTGTCAGATATTCTAGGCCAATAGCCAAAAATTTGGATGCCCCAACACTGCAGAAAAACTTTGGGTGACTATCCTGGCAGCCAGCTGTCTCTGTCTTCTCTTGCTAAATGTTAGGAAGTTGCTTACCTGCACTTCCCACTTACTCAGGTAATATATTTTCCTTCTCAGGTTTTTAATGGGGTTGAAGACTAGGCAATTTAAGTTACAACCATCTCAAACCTTAGCTAAGAGCATACTAGGTACTAGATTCAGATTCTTCAGGATAAGACAGGTTTTGGAGTAGTCTCTGTATTTTGCCACTTAGCAATATTTAGTATATGTTTAGCGTATGGACATTTAGTGTATGTTTCATGCTTGATGTTGTTCTTGTTGGTTGTAGTTTCACCTTGTTTATGTTATTGCCCTTTCCCTCTCCTGGACATTACTTGATAATTGTTCCTACTGCATATAGTTTTATATTTAGGCTTAGAACTTTCTTATTTAGACAAAAGAGGGAAGATGTAGTGAAGAGTGTAAGCATTCCCAAGGCTGGCATTCACCTGAGATATAGCAGAGTTGCAGCTACACCCCTGGGTGTGGCTATGCAAACATGGGCCCACCCACTTTCTTGAAGAAAGTGCTCACACAAGACCCTTCCTCTTCTTCCTCTTTCGCTCCCCCACATCTCTGTCTGCTATCCTGCTAATAAACTCTAGTGTGGTATTCCCGGAGATTCCATTCACGTGTCACACACAAAAAACCAACAAAGAGCAGACCCACCTCTGCAAAGGTGAAATTGTTTGCCTCAGGTCACACAGCTGAGGGACAGTTAATCGTACTCACCACCACAGTACTACCATCAGGGCCACTGGAAGGATGACTACCATGAACAGTACAAATGGAAAGGAAGGAGTTAGCCTGTCCTTACCGGTACGACGCTTTAGGAATCCTGATGGGGAGATGTCCATGGAGGGACTGCTGAAAAAAGGACTGTTCTCAGGACATGTGTCATGGCTGGGAAGAGAGCTCTGCTTGGAGTCTGACACAGACTTCTGAAACGAGACAGAACACACACATACACTGGTTTTATATATATATATATTTTTTTTTTTCTTTTTTCCACATAGAAGCAAGTAGAGGCACAAGGAAATGAAAGCACAGAAAGCACAGACAGAGCCCACTCTATAAGGCTGGCTCAGCAGATGGAGAAACAGGCTTCTAGAAGCATGGAAGTGGTCTTCCCCAGAGGACCCAGAAAAATGGCCCTGCCCACACCTAAGATAATCTATTATAGGTATCTAACCTACGAAATTATAGGATAATTGTGAAGTAAAAGGTACCATAGCTATGTTCTCCATGAGGTACCTGAGGCATGATGATGTCAAGGGGCCAAATGAGCCCCACATGCCAGAGAAGTAGACTGGGACACTGTACCCCAACCCTCCTGCTTGAAGTCACAACAGCAGACATTGTTGTCTCCTATACAATGTTCCCAAAGTCTTCCTATACAGCTACTGTACTCAGTTGCATAGGTGAGCAGGCCAAAGGTCAGCAAGATGGCTTGGTGGGTAATGTGCTTGCTGCACAAGTCTAGAGATTTGATTTCAATTCCTAAAACTCATGTGAAAGTGGAAGGAGAGAACACCACAAAGTTGTCCATTCACATAGCAAGGATATTCACATTAAATTCTACCTGAACTTTGTGGGTGTCAGGAGCTTCATCCTCCTCTTCCCCTTCGCTGCTTAGGACGTGAGCTGTCTTCCTTCCTGGCTTCTTTATTGGAGACTCACTCTCAGGCACCTCTCGATTCCTCTCCTTCAATGCTACCCTAGAAGGTTGGAGGGAGATATGGAGCACATGGCAGGCAGTGCAGGAACACTGCCCAAAAAACTCTGCATTCCCTTCTCTTCCATTTCAGTGAGCACCTTTTTTTTTTTTTTTTCTTTTGAGATGGTCTCATGTAGCCAAGGTCGGCTTCAAACTCAGTAGGTAACAGAGACCAACTTTGAACTCCTGTCTACACCTCACCAGAACTGGGATTACATGTATGCCACCATACTTGACTTGTTAGATTCACTCCAGTATCCTTCCTTTCATCCCTTTGGCATCCCATGCCTGAGGCATCCTGAGATCCCATGTGGTGGTAACATATCATGAAAAAGCAAATGGATTTCTTGGCAGAGATCAGGCACTGGCTTGACACTAAAACTCAAATGGAAACTTTCTCTTAGTCATAGGAGTTTCAGCATCACATACATTCACCCAGGCAATAGCATAATAATCTAAAGCCTTACATGAAGAAAGGGAGACTTACTTGATGCCAGCTCTGAGTTCCCAGCTTATAGGGACACAGAGAGAGAACATGTGTGCTGATGGCAGTCACTCAAATGCTTAGTGTCCTCAGAAAGCTCACAGTCAGAACAGAGGCCACCATGAGTACCAACTACTCCACACTTCCTAGTGACAGGCACTCATCCAAAAGAATTTTTTTTACAAAGAAGGAAGCAGGTTCATGCTCAGCACCACAGAAAGAGTTCTACAGACTTTTGAAGAGCAGAGGAATGGCCATACTGGTTCACCTCAAAACCCAGAGTGTCTCGAGCTATATCTGACACACCGGAAATACTTGAGCACTGTTTTGTGAGTAAATGTATATGTACAATCTTGTGAACATAACCTATAGAAGCAATCTATGTATATAAGTCTCATTTTTTGTAATTTAAAGATAAGATAAAAGTGTCTGTTAATGAGTATGGTTAAATGTCAGGCACCGTGCTAGTCACTTGAGCTCTAACAGTGGTAAACATGTAGACCCTGGGATCCAGTATAAGAGATACTATCCATTCATCAGATACAGTAATCATCTACCATGCCAATAAATGTGCTTGCTGCAGCACTACCAACTGGTCACAGTGCTTTCCTCTAGTGGAAAGAGGTCAAAAACCTTTTATCTATTTGTTAAACATTTTTATTCATTTATTTTTATGTGCATGGGTGCTTTGCTTACATGTCTATCTATGTACCATATGAATGCCCATTGCCTACAGATGCCAGAAGAAGGCATCAGATCTTGGAGTTACAGGTGGTTATGAGCCATCACCTGAGTGGTTGGGAACTGAACGCCAGTCCGCTGGAAAAGCAGCCAAGTGCTCTTAACTGCAGCCCCTAGATTTATCATTTTATTATTATGTGTATATTTGTGTATGGGTAGGTACAAGTGGCCACAGATGTTTTAAGGGGCCAGAGGCATTGGATTCTCCTGGAGCTGGAATTACAGGTAATTATGACCTGACATGGGTGCTAGGAAGCAAATTCTAGAACTGTGCAGTTTGTGCTCTTAACCACTGTATCATCTCTCCAGTCCCAAGATCAAATTTCTACCTCAGTTCTGAGTTAATGTTTTTAAATATACTATGTATAATTCCTATGTTAGATAAACAAAAACAGCTGCACACATAATTACACAGATATAATTAAAAATAAAGGTAAATCTAAATATACTAGCATAGACATGTTACATCCACAAAGAAACAACCTAAATATTAATTTCTAGAGCATATCCATAGAAGAGAATACAACACAGGTTACAAAGTACTGAGCCTCTGTGTTCCTGAGTGAAATAAAAAAGTTCTCTAAGCCATAACATAATGTTGACAGAAACAAGCTGTCATAGTAATATAATATATATAGCACACATTATATATAGCATGACCTATATAAAGCAAAAAGAAAAAAAATCATATGCATTTCCACAGAGCAATATACAGTGACCAACCTCAACATCATAGCTTGTTTCCTACATGTGAAGAGTGTATTTTCTCCAGTATTCAGTGTATTATAAATGGTACATCTGTTTACTCACTGACCCTATGCAGAAAGCCTGTTGGATATTAAGTACCTTTTTACTCATGAGAAAGTTAGGACAAAAGAAATGAGGTCTCCTGCTTAACATCTCAATTTGGGGATTATGAACTAAATGTACTCACATCCATGCTCTGGCCCAAGGGTGATCGTGTTACCCAAGTAATGCCACACAGCATCTTTCCTGAAACTGTATAAATCAACATGTAACCAGCATCTCTACCTCATGGACAGGTTCTGGTCTAGAATAAATAAAAAGTATGCAAGCACGGAGCCCTGACAAGAACTCTGAAGTCCTAGGTTCAGCTGTGCCTGAAGCTGGATGTCAAATATCTAAAAATATCATTTTGAGGCCTGACACATCTGAAGTAAGTTTTTAACACATATAAACAAAACAATCTTGACTGCTAAAGGCATATGCCCTGCCCCAGCCCCCTTACATACTTTGGAGAAGACTCTTCACTGATGTTGTGGGCGGTTTCCTTCTCAGGCTTCTTTGTTTTACTCTCTTTTGTGGGTTGGAAAAATGACCTGGAGGAACACAAGGGGTGATAGACATTAACAGCACTAATGATCCACCCACCTGCAGATCCAGACACCCATCCCCAGCCATGCAGACAGCTCTATTTTTGTATAACCTTAAGGGGGAAGAGGCACACACCAGCAAAGTAGTGGCAGAAGGATACGCTAGTATGGGCAA
This sequence comes from Sigmodon hispidus, assembly GCA_004025045.1. Lineage (NCBI taxonomy): Eukaryota > Metazoa > Chordata > Mammalia > Rodentia > Cricetidae > Sigmodon > Sigmodon hispidus. The sequence goes on from PVIH01002008.1 coordinate 130,894, forward strand.
AGACCCTAGGTTTTATTCTATTCTACATACTGAAAAAATTTAGAAAAATAAATAGAAAGATAAATAAATAAATAATAAAGGGCAAGAAAAGAAAACAAAAAGTGTCTAAATAAAGAGCTGTTATCCAAGGAAAGACCATATCCAGGTTTCTCATCCCATTAGTAAGCAGGGATTTGAGCCTCCTAGGTTTCCACACTAAAAATCCAGGTCTGACTCTTCTAGTATCCATTCCCTCCTTTTTCTGATACATCCCTCTCTCTTTGGTCTCTCAATACAGGACATGAGTGGTCTACACTTACATCTACGACATATGGACACATGACCTAGGCCTCACCAACTAGTGCAGTGTATTGCAAACCTGTATCTCACCATGATTGTTCCACGCTAAAATTTGACTCTAGATACTGCTGGGTCAGAAAGGAGAGAGTTACTCTTCCCTAAGATTTCTGATGTCGGGAGAGCCAGCCTAAGGATGACAACATCAAAGGAAACAGAGCTAACTACAAGAGACAGACCATGACATTTTGGTTGCTCCATCTAACCAAGCCTGAAGAAGTACCTTCCTCTCTCATGTTCCTAAAGCCACCTTCGTTAGTACAGTGCTTCTGAACTGGCACTGAGGCTGTCCTGTGCACTGAGGGAGGTTTAATGCATGTCTAACTTTTGTCCACTACATATCAAAAGGAAATCCCAGACCTCTAAACTGTTAGAACCAAAGTGTCTCCAGACATTTCCACATGTTCCCAGGAGGCAAAACTGCTGAGAACTACTGCACTGGGGACCAAAACCCTGCAACTAAAAATTAATTAATGAATTAAATGATTCATTACTTTCTCCCACATCCCACTTCTCATTTTTCAGACTACTGAACACTAGGAAATTTCAACTTCAAGTTTCACTCAAGGTATTCTCAGAAAATGCAGATTTGAAGCAGAAAGCCCAGAGTTTGGAGATTGTATTATGTAGATACAACCTCTTGCAGGAAGAAGGGAGCTCAAGAATCAGGAAACTCAAGACTGTGGGGAGGCTCAGAAAATTATCAGACTTACGATCCCCTCCCCAAGGTTTATATAAGTAGTCAACAATTGCTGTGGGGTGAAAGAAACTCTTGAGTGGAGCAGCCTGCTGCTTGAACAAGGAGAGCCAGGAATGCAGCTTTCAGAAGTCATCTCCCATGCTGGGGTGTAGGCTTTAGAGTGAGGAGTTGCTTTTATGTCACCAACTTTGCTGTAAGTAACACCAATAAACTCACTGGTTCACTGAGCTAAATCTGAATGGAATCAAATCTCTGGCTTGTCCTTGGTACCCTATCTGGAGCAAATAAATGTTAGTTCTCCTTCTTCCAGGAAAAGTCACAACACAAGGTGTCTGGAGCATGGCATAGGCCTTACATAATACTTCTCTGCATAGCGGCAGCAGAATTCTCCCCTTTCCTCTCTTGTTCTTTTTTCTTCATTATTTGTACCTGAAAAACAAATCCAAAGACCTGCTAATAATATTGACTTTGCAAAGACAAAAACTTGAGACTTGGGGCAGGAATGGACGGACACACCAAAACACAATGACCATCCCTAAGAAAATGTAAAAGCAAATGAAATAAAGGGCTGAAGAGATAACTCAGTGGGTAAGAGTGCTTGCTGTAAAAGCAAGCAAGAGGGCATGAGCTTGAATCCCCAGCACCCATGTTTTTTTAAAAAACAAAAACACAGTTAGGCATGGTTATTATAAAACCCAGCACTGTGTGGTGGAGAAAAGTGGAGAAAGGCAGATCCCAGAAGCTCAGTGACCTTCAGGATCAGTGAAACCCTGTCTGAAGACAATAAGGCCAAGAGTGATATTTGCACAAAGGGGTCTAGATTCCCTCCCACACACTCATGTGCATTACCAAACACATTACATACATGATTCCTGGAACAAACCACACACACACCAGAAAGTAGCTATACAGTCAGAAATGCATGTTTCCTCTTCTGGAAAAACACCCAATTTTATTAACCAATATGAAACTTTAATTAAAATTTACTATCAAGGCACAAAAACTCAAAATCAAAAAAAGTCTGATTTTGTTCTAGTCTTCTTTCCCATATGTTTGTTGCCTGCATTCCAGCTATTACAAAAAAAAAAAAAAAAAAAAAAAAAAAAAAAAAAAAAAAAAAAAAAAAAAAAAAAAAAAAAAAATCACTCAGAATGTGTATGGTTTTTCTTCAAGTTTTTATTCTTTGAGAGTTAAGTTTCTATTCTTTATGCCTGCCCCCCCATCCCCCCCCACACACACCTTATGGTGCTGAGGATAGAATCCAGGCAGGGTCTGATGCTGCTAGACAAGCACTCTTTGGCTGCCTGGCAGCTTCCCTTTCCAAAAGTCCCTCCTCACCTTGACAACTTCCTTCTGTTCTTGCTATCCAAGTTTCTCTGCCTCCCAAACTACACATACACTAAGCAACAAGCCCTGACCAACCCTTAGTGTTTCCAGCCCTCATGTCCAGATGTCCCACCCACGCACATCCAAGCCTGTGGCCCTTTCTGGCAGCCTATGTAACCTTTAAATGGCTCCTGACAGTCATCCCGCCAAGCTGCGTTCGTCTTCAAGTAGGAACGCGATCTGACCATTGCCGGCACCTTGCTCTCACTACAAGAGTCCATCCCGCCCCATTACACCGAGCATCTTATATTGATTGACAGGTGGCACTGCACTTAAACCTTTCCCTCCAGCACCAGGAGGCGCTTCCGATTCACATGACCACGCCCACCAGCGGCCTCTCTGCCGGGCCCCGCCCCCTCAAGGCCTACTCCAGGCCTCGGCAGACGCTGCACTTCCAACCTACAGCAGCCCTCGTTCACCAGTCAGGGGCGGCTCGCCCTGCACCCAGACTCCCTGTTGCCCTCTCCACACCTTCGGCCGCCGCGACGTCTCTACGCTCGTTCTCGTGCCCAAACCCGGAACCGGCGAAGTTCACCGGTAACAAGCGCTAGGGACGCTCCCCGCTCCCAGCCCCAGTCCCGGGACTCACGCTCCCACAGCCCCACTTGCCTCTCGAGTCGCCTCTCCGGACGCCGCACTGGCTTGTTGGACGAGGTGCGGACGAACACCCTCAATTCGCGCCACACAGATTTCGCGCGCAGACTTCAGCGGGCGGGGTTGAGGGAGGAGACGGACGAAGGCGGGACCCGGGGGGGGGCCTCGCGCGCCGCCATGATCGCCAGAAGGCTGCTGGGAGTTGTAGTCTCCGGAGCGTGAGGCAGCCTGGAAATGGGACGGAGTGGGGAGGGGAGGGGCGCTGTCCCGCACAGCATGCTGGGAAGCGGCCCGGAGCCTGTCCTCCCCATGGATGAGCCGGTGAGGCTGCGAGGTCGTAAGGGTGACAGGCGGGGAGAGGAAAGGAGTTGGTGAAAAGCCACCTTGCTAGGCGCTGCGGGAAGAAAGGCGGGAGACCGCGCGGGGCATCCCGGGAGCAAGGGCCGGCCGGGCTTGGGCGCGGGGCATTGTGGGAGGTGGACGCTGCTCCGGGTTGGGTAGGTGAGTTGAGGGGGAGGGGGCGGGAAGGGTGCACAGCTTGGGGAGTGGAGAAGTACCGCTGTGTAGGATGGTCAGGCCGGGAGGGATGGTGGTGAGACTGGCTGGGAGGATCAGGGGAGGTGGGAACCAGCTAGAAGGGGCTGCACAAGGGAAGGAAGGCTCAGCTGAACCAGGGGGTAGCATCAGGGGTGAAGAAGCCCATCTGAGGACAAGGGACCAAGTCCAGAACGAAGACGCACATTGAGAATAGTAGCTAATGTTGGGAAGTGGGGACTGCAACTTGTCCGAGGAAGAGAGTAAGTCTTAGGAAGAGTATGGACCACAGATGACTCTTGATGACACTTCTGAGTTCAATTGGCCACAAGTGGACCACACCCCAGTAGGCTAAGGACCCATAACAGGGCATGGAAAGCACATCTGAAGATAAGAGCATCTCTGGGAAGCATAAGCCACAGATCAATTTAGCAATTAAAGTCAATCATATCTGAGGGGGAACAGCTGCATATCTGATACATCTAGGGATGAAGAAGCCAAAGTGTATGAAGAATATGCCTGGGATTTGAAATTCACGCCTAGCTATGAAGGCAGATATGTCAAATATAGACTGGGAAAAAGAAGTTCCAGATGAGGCCACTAGAAGTTATCTCGAGGGGTAGGAGATATATCTGGAAGAAGGAAGAAATCTTAGCCAGAAGTAGAAATGCATTTACAAAAATGTCCACAGCTGGGCTGAAAACAAATAATTTACTGATTTCACTTGTACCTAGAGGTCACATGTAAGGCAACTGGAACTAGAACTAAAACTAAGTGGCAACTGAACCTGCGGAAGCAACCAGTGGACCACAAAAGTGGGATAGAAATTCCACTGGAAAATAAACAGTAAAATCACTTTGATCTGCCCAGAGACATATGAGGCATAAGCAGTTGATAAGACAGTCTGTGACTAGGGAAAAATGGGGTAACCCAGGTGGGGATAGGTCTGATGTCCAGTTCTTCTCCTCACTTGTACTCAGGACCTCAGGATGGAGCTGACAGGACCACCACCGTCAGACACAGCAGTGCAGAAGGAGGAACAAGAATTGTTGGATCGAACCTTCTTCTCTTGGGCTGAGTTTAGTCGATTCTTCGACAAGTGGTGCCAGCAGCGGCTGGTGGTCTTCTCTGTGAAGAGGTCCACACATGTGGCACGAAGCCCCTGGGCCAACACACCCCCTCTCTACAGGCTCATCCACGTGCTCAAGTATAGCTATGTACTGCTGGTGTGCAAGGATGTGCGTGTGCCCAACCAGTCCACAGCGTGGTGCGTGAGCCTGAGCTGTGACCCTGCAGGGGGAGGGGAACTTAGGGTGACCCAGACAGGGAGCTTCCTACTCACAGATCCAATATCAGTTAATGGAGCCCACTGACTCTGCAAAGTACAGAGAGACCAATCAGGACAGATTCAAGGAAGTTCACTTAACTAAGACAAGGAGAGAGACCGAGCCAGGGGACAAACAGACTCACTACAAAACAACCCAAGCTTGTTATACAGAGTTTAGTAGAAACCATCAGAGAGAGTGAAAGTCACAGTGAAACAAGCTAAAATAAAATAGGGAAAGTGGTTCCCCAAATACCAGAACCAGCCAGGGAAGTAAGGGTAGGGTTTGCACTACTCAGGTTTTGCGCACCTATGAAGAGCAACCTGGGACACTGACTTGCAAGGAAAGCCATGAGACAGGCAGATATCTCCATACAATGTAGAGCCAGGTCCTGTGTTGGGAGCTGGGAGTATTTCAGACTTAAATTTGCCCATCTGGAACTTTCTGATTGGCCAAGGAGATTGATGTTAAAAAAAATAAGCATACAGGTAGTTCCTGGCAAATGTGGAGTGCCACCAAAAGCTTAGTTGACAGTCCAAGAGAGCCTCTCATAGTTGGGGATAGGCCTTTAGAGTTCTTGTTTGTCACCTGTTCTACTTCTCTTTATTGCTTATACTCAGAGCTGCCACTGCTTTATCCTACCTGTCTCTTGTGCGTGCGTGCGTGCATGCATGCATGTGTGCATGCATGAATGTGTATGTTTGTGCATGCAGTTTGAAGCCATGGATAAGAACAGAATACTTAATACAGGCAGTGCCTTTGGGCTGGCTGCCATACTCCAGAGACAGAGAGATGGAGGGACAGAAAGAGAGGGAGGGAAGGAGAGACTTTAAGAATACAGGCTGTGCCTTTGGGCTGCCTAGGACTCCAGCTCTACTGCTTTCTAGAATAAGGTGCCATTAGGCAATGGATTTCATCCTCCAAACCCAATTTTCACTTCCCTGAAACTGGGCTGTCACAATTTATACCTGCTTTTGAGAACCATTGTGAGAATGTGTGATCATGAATAAGAAGGCATTTACCCCATGCCTGTCACCCAGGACAGCGAATTAAGTGATAGTTGTTACCAAAGTAGGACCATAGACTCAGCACTAGTGTCTACCTATGATTATAGTCATGGAGGAAATAACTTCACCTTCCAGGGCCTCTGTTTGCTCATTTGGAAAACAAGGAACAGAGAAGCATCTGTGTTGTAGGTTTTGAATAAATAAATTAGTATCTGTTAATTGTTCAGAAGGGAACCCCACTTGGAGTAAGTACTTCATAACTGTTCTTACCTGAGGTATTTCTACATTTGTTGTGAGGGAATGCTCTAGTTTATTCCTTATTGTAGAAGCAGAGATTCAGAGATCTAATAACAAAGCAGCATCAAGTACATGTCCTCACACAACTATCTAGAGAGTGAGCACTTGCAGAAGGGACAGGCTAGCCTCTGTCTTTGCTAGCAGGACCAAATTCAACATTTAACAACCATATACTAAGGACCTCTTGTGTGTGTATGCTCTTTACTGGGTGTTTTGAAATCAGAGTTGATATCTCACCTCTTGAACTACTCAGAATCTAATGAAAGAAACAGATGAAAGGAACCGAAGGGCAGGAAGAGAGAGCAAAACATAAAAATAAAGGAAGAGAGAAATTTCAAATAGCCACATATAGTAGTGAGGATCAAATTGAGGGTGGAGACAAGAGATGGATAAAATGAAAAAGAAAGTGGTCTACTCTACTTAAAATCTTTTTTTTCTCCATGTATTTATTGTCAGGGGATAGGATGCATGCCATAGTCTAGGTGTGAAGGTCAGAAAGCTCGAGGGAGTCAGTTCTTTCCTAACTCCACGTGGGTATCATGGAACCTTTTAGGCTTGGCTTTCCAGTAAGCACCTTTACCCATTGAGACATCTTGTACTTGAAATCTTAGGTTCTGAGAGGTTTTTTTTAGAAGAGATGACCAGCAAATAGATCCTTGGAAAATTTTATTTATTCATTTGTGCATGTACAACTTTTTGACACATGGTATTTACTATGTAGTTAGTGTTCTACATGTGCCAGTAAGAGCCTTTGGGCAGGGGGCGTACAGGGCAGTGGAGAGAAAACAGTGCCCTGAATTTGAGCCTGATGACCTAGTGAACAGAAAGATTGGTTCCTGGATAAAGAGCTCTGGAGTGAGGGGAGTGTTTGTGGCTAGTGTGGGGACACTGACTTGTACTCATCATTTCTGAGCTCTTGAACCTGCCCAGTTGATCAGAGCAGACCCTCTCCAGTGCCATAGTCCAGGGGGCAGATCATGGCTTGAAGTCTGTAACAGGGATGGTATCAAAGGCGGGACCTGGAAGGGCTGGGTCCAGGGACTGGGGCTTCATCCTTGGGATACTGAGGGATTCTGAAAGACTATGAGCTGAGTCATTGCTGATTTAGGCATTCTCATCCATGTGGGCTATGGTCTGGAGGACAGGGTTGAGAGGCCAAGGAGGAGGCTGAGTATCTGAGAACTATTTAAGAATCACTCTTTCCAGAGATTCAGTGGCCTTAAGCTGTCCTCCAAATACTTCCAGCTCTCCAGCTCCAGGGTCATTTCCCCTAACACTTTTCTCTGTAGAACAGTATTCCTCAACCCTTCCCAACCTTCAAAAACACAAAGTCTTTAAAATCTACAAGACGAAAAACAATTGACAGGCCAGTGAGAAGGCTGAATGAGTAAAGGTGCTTGCCACCAAGCCTGACCACCTAAGTTTGATCCCAGGAACCCAGATAGTAGAAGGGAAAGAAATGACTCCCACAGATTATCCTCTGAGTTCCACACCTGCCCTGACACAAGTTTGTTTTTTTAATTTAACAGTAAACAAGAGGAGAACACCATGTACTTTTGGTTACAAAAAAAAAAAAAAAAAATGTTTTGAGAATAATGACTACCATTTATTAAATGTTTGCTCATCCCTCTCTAACCACTGTACCTCGCTTTAACTCTTCCCATCAAGCCTGGAAGAATGGCAGTATTTCAGCCCTAGTTTCCAGATACAAAACTGAGGCACAAGTAGTTAATGAATCCATAATAGCCCAGCTGCTTGGGAAAGCCAGGACTTGGATCCCACAGTCTTGATTACAAGGCTGTCTTGCCCCACCCATCTGTATTTCAATTATGGATTGTCATTATAGGAGTCAAGTGTTCCAGTACCCCGATGGATCTCTTGGTTCTAGGGATCAGCCCATTAGTACAGTCAAGAAAATTGTTCTGAGCACCTCATGTGCAATGTATGTGTCTTAAGATGTAGTGGGAAGCATAGGATACACATAGACATCCTACATACCATCACCTTAGTATGTGTTGGTATTTGCCCTAGCCTGGGATTCATCAGAAAGGACTTCCTGAGGCAAAGCTGGTGGTGTGGTCTAAAGGAGGAGTAAGAAATAAAGGGCAAAGGGTGTTTTATGAAGGAGGAAAGAATGTTAGGTTGGTGGCTGTAGAATGGGAAAAAAAACATGAATGGTCCAGAGATGTTTGGAAAGCCTAACAGGCAGGGCATAGTGATGGCTGGTTTTGATGAGATGAGAAAGGTGGTTGAATGTGTTGCCAGGTGTTTAGGTAGGATTCAATGACTCAGTGTACAGTTGTCTTTGATATCTCTGAACTGATTCCAAAAACACCAGAGTCAACAGGTGCTTAAATTGTGTAGCAACTACATATAACCCATGCATATCTTCCTATGAAATTTAAGTACCTATACATGGCTTGTATGTGCATGCATGTGCTAAACTGTGTTGTGCTGCTGGGGGAACATGACAAGGAAAGCGTGTACATTTGCAGTATAGATGGTTTGGGGTTTTCTTCTGCCAAGTAACTTTGGTTTAAGACTGGGAGATCTGCAGGTAGATATAGGAGGTATGAGGGAACCACTGAATATATTTGCTGAGCTTCTTTGAGGGTCAGATGTTACTCTAGGTGATGCGTAAAATAGGTAATTTCTATCCACGTTTGCATTTAGAGGTTCTGGCAATACCTGCCACTATATGCAGGGAAGAATAACACACTTAGGCATACATACTTTGTCATATGAGATGCTAGGACCCCACAGAGGACATGTGTTTTCTGGCAAGATACATGGATTTGAAGGTGGCACCACCCAGACTCCCAACAAATGGCAGTGATCTATCCTTAGGAAATAGACAGTGTGGAATCTTGGGAATGTACCATTTTAAGTAGATCAAATGTGGCTGTATGTTGCTTCTTTGATAACCATTGTGGGGCCTGTATTCTTTTTCATATTTATTATAATTTATACACTTAGGGATTTTTCTGGTCCACTGAGGCAGAGAGATTGTAAGTTCAAGACATGAGGTGGACAGCATGACTCTGACTCAAACACCAAAATTTAAAATTTATTATTTTAAATGAGGAAAGTCTCAAATTATTTAGATTTTTTTTTTTTTAATCTGCCAGGGCCCTCAGTGTGCATACAGGAAAAAAAGAAATGTGTCAAAGAAATTTTTCATTGTGCTGTTGATCCTGAGGACAAATACCTGTCTCAGGAGCAATTTGGAAACACTGGAAGGCCATTTCAGGGGGATCAACTACTGATATCATTCACTAGACTACTAAGGAACTTACTACATAGCAGGCTGTGTATGTTACAAGGATCATAAAGCTCAGAATCTTTTGAGCTCCTTCCAACCCAAAACTCAAAGTTCTATTGAAATACAGCCGTTTTGTTGATTTGTGTATATTTGTATGTAATAGTTGTCAGGGTCATGAAGTGGAGCATTAGTCAGAATGTGAAAAGCCTAGGAAAATCTATAACTGTCTTTGCAGGATGCACAGAAGATCTCCATTGTCTTCATCTCCTTGTCTCCTGCTTTGTAACCAACTATCATAAATATGGTGACTTAAACTTTTTTTTTTTTTTTTTGGAGGCAGTGTCTCATGTAGAACAGTCTAACTTTGAGCTTTCTGTGTAGCAGAGGATGATTTTGAATTTCTGGTCCTCCTGGGCTACTCTCCTGGAGGCTCAAGGCCAATATTCTCTACTCTTCCTGTTTCTGAAACCAACACTAGTGCTTTGGCCCTTACTCTGAATCTTTTACTTTCTTATTTCCCTTGTAAAGATACTGATGATGATATTAGTCCCTTTAACACTACTACAGTCCAGAATTGTCCAATCTCAAGATACCTAATTTAATCATAACTGAAAAGTCCCTTGAATATTAGGTAACATACGGAGTTCTGATGACTAGGATGTGGACACTTGTGAGGGGGCTATCAATTTCCCCACCATACTGCTGCAAAACAAAGAGTTTCTTCCCAGAGTTCAACACACATATAGAACAATATGCACACTATGCATCTTCAACATGGTGACATTAATGAAATAAAATGCATTTGTAAAAATCCTTGAACTGGACCAGGTCTCCAAAAAAGCCACTACTATCTAGCCTAGCAGTAGAGGTGAACTTAGTCTGCCATTGAATTTAGTATAGATAGGAGTCCCACAATGAGTTGCTCTTCTCTTCCTGGCTACTTTGAGGTACATCCACACTGAAGATGGACATGGTTAGTTGGTTATTAGTGTTGTTTGATACTACATTTTTTATAGTATATCAAAGCCTATTTCTCGACCTGTGGCTATTTATCTGGGTGTGAGGTTCTGGCTAGTATACATAGTCCTGTTGTGTACATGCCAATCAGTGTCTTTTGGTGCCTACATGCAGGCCGTCATGTTGATTGGGATCCTAAGATGTAGGACTCCATAGGTAGGTACTGCCTGGATTCTTCACATCAGCGACAGGTACTGCATGATGGGCACTGTTGCCAGTCTGTTCTTGAAGTTTCCATTTTTTATTAATTTGTTTACTTAAGAAGGAATCTGGCTGTGCTGCTTGGTCTAGTTTGGAATTCCTGGATGCAAGTGGCATTCCTACCTCTAGCAAGAATAGAGTAACTGAATATACAAAGTTTGAAAGCAGAACTGTACCATCTATTGCTTGTGGTTTTGAAAACATATCAAAGCAAAATACATAATTGCAGGTAGTGATTGCTTTTGAGGACAAAAAGAAGGGAGAATTCATTAAAGTCTCATCTGGAGATAGTATTGTAAAACCAGAAGCAGATAAAAGACAATCTGAAGTGGTTTTATATGATCTTATTTATTTACTTATTGCATGTGTCCCTATCCATATGTATGTGTGCACACACATGCATACGTTCACATATGTAGCAGTCATAGAACAGTTTGAAGGAGTCTGTTCTTTCTTTCTATCATGTGGGTTCTGGAGATCTAATTCAGGTTATCAGACCTGGTGGCAAGTATCTTTTCCTACTGAGCCATCTTACCAGTCCTTGAAGTATTTTATTGCTAAAAATTTCTGGCAATAATATAACAGGGTATGCAGTCAGTCATTGAACAGAGCTGGGTGGGTAGATATAAGACATTCTATCAAGATGTAGTGTTGTGTTGTAGATGCTAGTTCAGTCTTTTGGGGGTTCTAAGCATGCCAATTCTTTTTCATCAACACAAGGATCCTATGTGGAAAGTCTGTTTATCAATTCCCTATTACCACACAGACACACAAATTCACTCAGTCACCCAGCATAGTATATTGTAAAGGCTCTTCACTCTTCTCTGTCTTTGAAACTTAATGAGAGAGAAGAGAGGTGGGGGGAGGGGGACAGAGAAGTGAGACTGCACAGAGGGTTATGACAGAGGCACTGGTGGTTCCCTCTGCAGGCCTCCCCAACCCAGCTGCCCAGCCTTCATCACTGTCAAGCTGAGCCCTTTGCGGGATCGACTCATGGTGTCTGAGTGCCAGCTGACCCACTCACACCCTGCCTGTCCACGTGAGTTCGCCTACCACTTCCGCCCAGGCCACTTGCTGGCCAATGCCTGCCTGCCAGTCCGCATCACCAACCAGATCTCCAAGCAGTTTATGGCCCCTGCTGACGTGCGCCGCTTGCTGTCCCACTGCAAGGGCCCAGACCACGGGGTCCTGGATGCCCTGCAAGTGCTTGAGGGGCTCTTCCGCACAGATCCGGAGGCCAAGGTAGGGTCTCACTGAAGGCAATATTGGGTGGGCAGAACCTACTTGACTGACTTTGTGAGTCGTTCATTCATCCATTTATTCAATATGCACCTGCTAGGGTGCTTAAGGTACAGCCACAGAACATCCTTTAGTGCAGCCTGCCCAGCAACAACTTTCTGCCCTGTGCAGACTCCCTGATTCTGTGTTGCATTATAGTGGGATGGGTGGGGGGGAGAGAAACCTAGACATGCATGACTGATGAACACTTGAAATGTAACCTGCACCATAAGAGTCTGAGTTCATTTTTATTTATTGAAACTTAAATAAGCATGTATGTCTGTTGGCTGCCTTGAAAAGTTCTTGTGACAAAAACACCCAGAAAGGAGGATGATAGTTGAGTACTAGGAAGAGGAGGATCGAAGTGAACATGCAATCTAAACTTTTTCTGCGTAGACTAAGCAAATGAAGTACATAAGTAAGTCCACTGTTTAATGAGTGTTCCTAAGGATATGCCCATGAACTTACCACTCAGGAAGCTGTGTTATATAATGCAGTAGAGTGAAAAGTATTGTAAAGCAGAAGCTGGGGATGTGCAGAAAGATTGCAAGGTACTGTTGGCTGTCTGTTGTTTGTTTTTGCAATCCTGGGAGTAGAACTTGAAGCCTATTACATGCTGGGCAAGCACTCTACCACTGAACAATATCCTCAGCCCCTCTTCACTGGGGAACTCTAGTCAGATGCTCTACCACTGAATCATGCCCCCCAGACCTTCACTGGGGGATTCTAGACAAGCATTCCACCTCTGAACTGCATCTTCAGCCTTAACTTTCTGTACTGGTAGTAATTTTATTTCTGCTATCCAGTATAGTAGCCGTTGCCCTCATATGCTCTTGATCACTTGAAATAACTCTAACAGATTGAGCAGCTGGGCTTTTGGTTGGCTGGTTGGTTTGGTAGTTTTGGTTTCTTTGTTTTGTTGTTGTTGTTTGGGGGTGGGGGTTGTGCAAAACCTGAAGTTGAAGTAATCAAGACTTTCCAAAATTTTTAAAATATACTGTTTATTTTTTGTGTGTGTGGATGTGGATATGCAGGTGTACCAATGCCACAGTTTACATGCAGAGGTCAAATGACAGTTTGCAAGAAATAAGTTCTTTAGTTCTACCATATATGTCCTGAGGATCAAACTCTGATGCTCAGGATTGGTTGTAAACACTTTGACCTGCTGTGTCACCTCACTGGGGCCTCCACCTCTATTTCCTGAGACAGAGACTTTCACTGAACCTGATGCCTGTTAAGTTGACTAGGCTGGCCACCTGGCCAATGAACTTCAGAGATCTGTCCTCTCCCCACTTTGCTGTTTTTTTAATGTGTGTTCCAGGAATCTGAAATTAGGTCCCTGTACTTGAGTGACAGGCACTTTACCAACTTTGCCATTTCCCCAACCCAGAACTAGTTTTTAAGTAATTGAATTTAAACGGATTTCATCACTAGTGTAGCTTTTACATGAGGTAATATAGAGCTGTACATGTGCAGGTAACTTTGCATTTCTTTATTTTTAAAATACATATATTAGTTCATACCCAGTGTATGAAGCTATGAGTTCATGAAATATATACTCAAGTGCACTATGTACTTGGACCGTAGCCACCAACCCCCCATCAGCCTCTTCTCCTGTTTTACTCCCAGTCCTCTTTTCTAATAACCTGATTTTCATGATGCACATCTGAGAGATATGTTTCTGTTTCCATCTGACTTGCTTAGTATGGTTTCCAAGCCCATCCTTGTCCCTGTAATAGACAAATGACCTAATATTGTTCTTTATGACTGATAAAAATTTTGTTAAACCTTAGTCCACACACTCCCTGCATGAGTGCCTATGTGCATGCAAATGAACGAACACATACATAAGTACACACACACACACCATGCAACAGTGCTGTCTGTCCTACACATCATTTGTGTCTTTTTGTTTGTTTGTTTGTTTGACACCAGAGCTCACAGCAACCCAGGCTGGCCTGGAACTGGCTGTGTACCTAAGGATGACCTGGAATTCCTGCTAGCAATGCAATAGTATGCTACCATACCTAGGACACAAATCGTTTGTCTTGCCTTTCATAAAGAATGCCAAATGCCAACATCTTTCCTTTTTTCTCTGGGGCTTGGTCAGGTCCCCTGAGAAAAGTCTTCCCACCTCCTGATTGGGGGTGAAGGCCAGGCTGCCAGAGTCTATCAACCATGTGGGGAAGAGACTGGAGCTGGCAGTCAGCATGATGCATGCCGACACTGCATGGAACTTGGAATCTTCCTCCTTCATCTTCAGGTGGGCCTGCTGTCCCCAAGGCCAGCAACCTTTTTCATTTGCCCAATTTACAGAATAAACCTCCAGTCACTTGGAAGAGTGACAGCCTAGAGGGGGAGAAGAAACACGGCATTTCCAACAGCCCTCACCTGGTCTTATGGGACTGTCCTGTGTTGCCTGGTCCTGATAGGGGACTCTCTGTTGGTTTCTAGTACTTCCCATCTACCCACTTAGGGTTCATAGTTTTTGCAGGTGAGATAGCAATCAGTTTCCTCACCTGCTTTCCCGTTTCCAAGGTAAGTTTTACATTTGTCATCTTTTCTCTTTAGAGATTGAGGGGAGAATGGGGTGCTTAGTTCATCCTCTTGCATAGTTTCTTTCACTTATAAGTTCTTTTGTGAGAGTTCTATATTACAAAGCATATCAGTATTCTGAAAAGAAGTTCTTTATTGTCATCTCATCTTATGACTAGATAAGCAGTATTTATCTATTTCTTTCACTTTGCAGCAGTTTTCTGAGTAAAGGTGCATTGGCTTTACATCACTATATTGAACAGTCGAAGGCCATGAACTTGCAAAGTAAAGAGGTTCATTTAGTTCACAGTTCTAGAGCTTCAGGTCAAGAATCAATAGCTTCATTGCTTTGGGCCTCTAGCATGGTGGTACATCATGTGAGGAACACATGGCAGAGCAAGCTGCTCAAGGCCCTGGCGAGACAAGAAGCAGAGAAGCTTCAAGAACAGATGGATTCACAATCTTTCATGTACCCCAGTAAACTTATAACCTCCCATAACGCTCCAAGGAGCATAAGCCTTTAACAAATATACCATTGTTGGACACTGCTAGTACCAAAATGCATAGCAGAGATTGTTTTAGAACTCAGAGCCTGGCCCTTTTCTTTGTATTTCATTAAACAAAGCAAGTCATGATGCTGCTGACCTGCAAAGTACATGAAGTACAAATGCTAAAAGCCCAGGATAAAGAAAACTGCAGTTATTTGTCATGGTTTGACTGTGAAACGTTCTCTATAGGTTCATGAGCTTGAATACGTGGTCTCTAGTTCGTAACACAGTTTTGTAATGTTGTAGAGTCTTAGCAAGATGGAACAGTGCTGAAGGAAATGGGACACTGAGAGAGAGCCTTGAGTTTTCATAGCTTGGCCCCACTTCCTGTTGGAGCTCTGCTTCTTGGCTGCAATCACAAGTGACCAGCCACTTCACACGCCCCCATACCCTGTTCCTGCCCTGAAGGACTGTAACCCCTCAAACTGTACACCAAAATAAACTCTTCCTCACCTCTGTTGTTTCTTAGCAGGTATTTGGTGACAGTGATGACAAAAATAGCTAGTACATTATGCAAAGAACAAAGACAAAGGCTGTGTCATCAAGACCTTCCCCAAGTTTTGACAGTGTTTATGTCACATCAGCCATTTTGAGGGGACATAGTCAAAGCTGGCAACGTGATTTATTGCTATTGCTATGTGCTTGAAGCTTCCTATACCTTATGGCTGTGCTATTTACTAGCTGTGGGATAGTGAATGCATTATAGACAGGTAAAACTTAGGTTCTTGGAGTTCCAGTTTGTTCATCTGTAAATGGAGATGAATGATGATAATAAAGACTGTTTTATAGGGTTCTCAGGTGAGAATTAAGTGTGTGTGTGAGGGAATGTGTAAACTTTTCCTTGGGAGATGAACAAATGTTTATTCACCCCAGATAGGGCACCAACTATATATCCAAGAAGCAGTCCCACCTACAGCTACCTTGGAAAACTGGTGAATTTATTTAGGGCTACAGGAGCCTGGGTCATTTACAAGGAGATACATTACTGGAAAGAAACAAAAATCTGACTCCATGCAACCAGTGATAGCCTATCCATCTTTGGGGATGAGCTGATCCTCTTGAGTCATTCCCATCATTATGCTGGAACTTCATTGGGCCCAGTCTTGTGCAAGTCTCAGACAAAAGGGTGTGTGTATGTGTGTGGGGGGGTGTATACAGCTGCTAAAATCTCAAGAGATCAACTGTCATCTCATGCCTAGCTGGCAGTGTTCCACAACAGTGAGATAGGGACAGAAAAAGAATCCAGAAAGTCAGAGACCCTTTACATTTTAATGATTTAGCCATTGTTGTCATTCCCTCATTTTTCCCCTTCAGAACAAAGTGAAGAGTAATATCACTCTGATCATATGAAATGGAAAAGGTATACTTGCGGGAGGCATGAGTGGAAGTGGTAAGTGCTCTGGTCTCTCTATTAACATTTCTAGCCTTTACCCACTACCTGCACACACCTGAAACAATGTTCCTTAAGTTTTTGTATGTCTGCAGATGACCAGTGTGCACAAAGCCAGATCCTGTGAGTCTGGCCTTATGCCCAAGCCACATAGACTCAAACACTGACAATTACTCTCTGGATGACCCAAGCAAGGAAATGGCCTCTTTCTCTCTTTCTCTCAGTTTCCCCTATGAAAAAGGGAGTGAATAATTACAGTACATGCTTTGTGAGGTTATTAAATGGTTTAGAGCAATGCCTAGTAGAGAAGCTGCTTAATACATGACTTATGTTCCTAAGCACTTCATTCACCCAGAATCATCAGCCTAAGATGTATTTCTTTTTGTTTTGCTGCTTATCCCATATACACATTCAATGTTGCATCTTACTTACACCCTTCCATGTCTAGAGCAGTACTCTGCATATCATGTTTGCTCCATAAATGTCTGTAAGAAAACTAAATTTGATTACAATATAGAGCCCCATCTTCATCCCATGTCAGCACATCCACTAAGTATCACCCTCACGTCTCCCAACCCTGTTTCTCCCCCACACATATATCGCAACACTCCTAAAGGCCTAAACCTGCCTCCTAGACACAGCACTTGCTAGCCCCAAAACTTGGATAAATCACTTCCCTGGTGCTGTTGGAGATATTTGTGGCCACTATGGGGTTCAATGATTCATTAGGAGTCACAGAACACAGAAAGCATCGTATACTCACAATTAACAGTTTATTGCAAACAAATGACACAGCTTAAATTGAAATGTAAACAGCTCAGGTGTAGGTTGAGCATATCTTAAGTAAAGTCACATGACAGTCTAAAATGATGAAGGGGGGAGAGATGGCTGTTGTATGAGGTTTCTGGACTGGACTTTCAGACCTAGCCTCAAGGTTCAGACCCATAGTCCCACAGAAACACACAGATGCTTATATTAATTATAATCTGCTTGCTGATTGACCTGGGGCCCAGACATACTTGCTAACTCTTAAATCTTAAACTAGCCCATGATTCTTATCTTATTCAGCCATGTGGCTTGGTACCTTTTCTCAGCAGCATTTCAACTTCTTTCCTATGCATCTCCGGGCATCTCTGTTCTGTCCTTCCTGTTCCCTGAGTTTTCTTAGTCTGGAATACCAGCCCACACTTTCTGTCTGCCTTTGACCAATCAGCATTTTTTTATTATACCAGTAGGTGGGATAATTATTTTCAACATAATCCCACTACAGATGGGTCACTGGTTAGGAGCACTGGCTTCACATCCAGAGGACTCAATTCAATAACCTGTACCTACCTAGAGGCTTACAACTGTAAATACAATTCCCAAGGGATTCAACACCCTCTTCTGGCCTCCAGGGACACCACACACACACACACACACACATAACATAATTAACAGTCATATGTGAAGAGGAAAAAAGATAATAATTTTCAAAATTAAGAACTAATGTCTGAAAATATTGCAGTAGAGTTATAACTGAGTCAATGATACATTTACTGTATGTTTTTTCTTAAAATATATTGAATCTCACTGGGCATAGTGGTGTACACCTTTAATCCCAGCACTCAGAAGGCATAGAAAGATTTCTGTGAGTTCAAGGCCAGCCTGATCTACAGAACAAGTTCCAGGTCAGCCAAGTCTACAAAGGGCAGTTTTGTCTTTGGAAAAGCACAAACTTTGGGGTGCTAAGTGTGTGATTTTAGGGTTAGGAAAGCAATGCCTTCTCTTTGAATTCTGCCAAGTCTGTTATTAGTAGATATCTATCTTTGTCTCTCTGTGTATGTACATGTGTGGCTATGCATATGTGTATATATGTGTTGCATATTCCTGAGCACAATGCAGAAGATGGAGCAGAGCATCATCTGTCTTTCTCTGTCTTATTGCCTTGAGACAAGATCTCATGTTGAAGTGAAAAATTGCTGTTTTCAGCTAAGCTGACTGTCTCCAAGTTCTCAGGGTCTGCCTGTATTTGTTTCCCAGTGCTGGGGTTTCAGTTATAACTGTGCCCAGTTTTCTTATGTGGGTGCTGTGTGTTTGAATCAGGTACTCATGCTCACTCTGCCAATTGACCCATTTACTCAGTCTGTCCCCAAGTTATTTAGTAGATTTTATGAAGGCTGAACATAATGCTTTTTAAATAGTCTTGCAGGATGAGGTTGGATTATGACAAAACGTCTGTGGAGGGGCCTCTGATTAAATTAGATTCAAATTCTGTTTTCATCACTCTGGGTTATTTCTTGATAACTGGCCAAAGAAGCCCCAGGCTGGCCCAGTACCTAAAGAGATCCAGGGTTGGTGATGTAGCTCAGTTGGTAGAGTGCTTGCTTGATTGGTTCCCTGGGTTCCACCCCTAGCACCTAATAGAAACCAATTACCTGTAATCCCACATTTTAGAAGGTATTTTAAAGAAATTTAAGGTCATCATTAACTACATAATTTAAGACCAACCTAAACTACATGAAACCCTGTCTTGGGGTGGGGGGAGTCTTTGAACAGATAATTAGTGTGGTCATTATGAACTTGGACTCTTAGAGAGTACATACCACTTCTTAGTAATGATGTGGGTTGCACCAGGCAATGTACAAGACACATTAATACATTTTTATCCCTCTAGTCACAGGATTTACCCTTGATTGCCATTTTAGAGATAAGATGGAGGTGTGAGGCAAACTGCCAGAAGCCACTTGGCCAGAAAGAAGGGGGTGCAGGCCTCAAGCAGGGCAATCTGGTCTAGAAAGCTTTTCTTTAACTACTGCTCACTTGGGGCTGGGATGAATAAACAGTTCCTAGAACAGGAAATCAGCAGGACCAGAGGTTAAAGACAAAGAGGTGGGCTTGGGAGGCTCAAATCACCACCATTTGATCTGCCTCCACAATCTGCTGCTTACCAGTGGCCCTTAAACCACAGCTGTGGATACCCCCTGGATGGCATAACTAAGGGGATTCAAAGTCTAACTCAACTCCACCAGAGACCGAGAGCTGCTTATCTTTTACAGCTCCTGTGGGTGCAGTGGGCTTCTAACGGAAGCAACTAGGACTGAGTATTATGGGCTAATCACATGCAAATGTTCCAGTATTGTCAGTCAGATCTGATCTGAGTGTTCTGGTCGAAAACGCAGCAGGGGAGCTTTAGTTTACAAGAGCACCGGACTTTGATTATTACACTGCCTTTAGCTAATCAAAAGATTTTGTGCAAATGCATGAACGAATGTATTTGCATTTCTGCAGAAGCAGCATGTACCCTAGGAATCACACTGTATACGTGTACACACACACACACACACACACACACACACACGTGTGCCCTGACCTCTTTTTTTTTTTCTTTTTTTCTTTTTTTTTTTTTTTTTTTTTTTGCCTCCTTGCCGGGGCCCACAGGTGAAACTGGTGTTTGTAGAGGACCAAGCGATAGTGGAGACGGTGTTTCTCCTGACATCACGCACCAGGGCGCTGCTTCGGCGCTTCCCACGCATCCTGTTGGTGGACCGGCTGCCTGGGCTGCAGGGAGCACTGGACCTGATGGCAGTGTTGTGCGTGGACAGCGCGGGGCGTGCGCGCCAGACCGCCTGTTGCGTGGCGCGCCCCGGCACGCCCAGCCTGCTGAGGTTTATGCTGGTCTCCCTGCTGCAAAGCGCTCCGGATGTCAAAGGCCGTGTGCGCTGCCTCACTGCTGGACCCGAAGTGGCCGGACAGCTGCGTGCAGTTCGCCAGCTGTTGCCCTGTGCACGAGTACAGATCTGTCGAGCTCAAGGTCTGGAGACGCTCTTCAGTAAGGCACAGGAGTTGGGCGGTGCCAGCCAGGAGGATCCAGACCTGTGGCCACTCCTCTGCCGTCTAGCAGATTCAAAATCCTATACCGCTTACAGCGAGGCGCTGGCCGAGCTTCGTTCCCAGGCTCCAACTGCCTTCATCAGATACTTTGAGCATAACTGGGCACCTCGCCACGACATGTGGGTACGTTTCCGTGCATATGAAGCAACACGTGACCTAGATGCCTGTGCTCTAGTGCGTGGCCATCGAAGGCGACTTCTGCGCCGCCTCAGCCCCTCACACAGTGTGGCACAGTGCCTTCGCGACCTAGTGGCCATGCAGTGGGCTGATGCGACTGGAGAGGCAGCCTCCGAGGGTACTTTTGGTGACAGAGTGTTGCTGGAGAGTGAGCCCAGGAATAGGGCACAGATGGAGAAAGAGAAAGCGAGGGGTGCGGAGACCAGCAACAGGGGAGGGCCTGAGCGAGAAAGTGAGAAGGGGAAGGGATTACAGTTGAGAGATGGTCAGGGAGTCTGGTTGGAGAATCAGGTGAGGGGACCTGAAGGGAGAGGAGCCCATCTAGAAAAAGAACACTTGAGAAGACCAGAGGTCAGAGACTGGAGGGGAACCCAGGTGGAAGATGGAAGGGTTAGAGTGCTGGGACCCATAGACCGGAGAGGCACCCAGGTTGAGTCTGAGAAGACCAAAAGTCTTGAAGGAAGTCCCTGGAAGAACGTCAAATTCCAAGAGGAGGCAGCACATCCTCTGAAAACTCGAGATTGGAAAGGTGCTCAGTTTGATGTGGAGAAGGGGCTAGACATTAGAAAGTGGAGAGAGGTCCATGTGGAGAAGCCTTTAGAGTTGGTCTCCGAGAATGGCGATCAAAGGGGACCCCAGTGGGGCAGTGAGGGGCAGAAAGGGTTAGATATTGCAGAAGAGAGAGGTGAGAGGTTTCCAGTTAAAAGGAGACGGGGCCTGGAAGACATCGTTGTTGTTCATTTAGAGGACTCAAGGGCTGCAAGCATAACAAATGGAGACGAAGTGGGGGCCCGAACTGTGGGTTCCAAGAATGGAAGACAACAGATGGAATTTGGGGACCCAGGGGGAAGGCTTCCAGTCCTGGGGAATGGTGTACCATGCATCACCCCTGTGCGTACTGTGTTGGAGGGAAATCCAGAATGGGCAGTTACAAGGGTTGAGTCCCTGGCCACAGGGGAGATAGTACAAGGGGGAAGTGATGAAGGCCCTGGGGAACCAAAGAGATTTTGCCGCCCCTGCAGAGATGAGGGGGTGGACTGCGAACCTCTGGCCAAGTTCCGAGCAGCTTGTGGGCCAGAGCTGGCAGACTTAGTGGCTGAGGAGCTTGCCTTCGCCAGGCAGCACGGGACCCGAGGTTTTCACTGGACCGGATCTGGCTTTGCCCTTAAGGATGGCACTTCAGACTTTTTCTTGGATGGTGCCCTGACACACTGCAGCTGCTCAATCCATGCTGCCAGACGCCTGCCCTGCAGACACCTCTTTGCTGCGCGTCTCCTCACAGGAGCAGCCTTGTTCCACATGGACCTACTCAGAGATTGCTGGGGGAGATATCAGGAACCCTGACCCGGTGTACCCCTGCCTGCTACCCTCCACACGGAGGACAGAAACATATTCTTTGATCCCAAAGATAACAGGGCTCATTCATGCCCAATGGGCCACCCCAGCCCTTCTAATCACCTCCTGAGTCATCTAAGGACCTCCTCTTGCCCATCTTCCCCTATCCTAGGGGATGCTGGCTATGGTCTCTGAGATCCTGAAGCCACACCTGTGGGAAATGCTAATGACCAGGCCACACTGAAAGGACTTTACTCTGGAGAATAAATGCATGAAGCTAAAGATATAGACAAGATCGGCCCAGACAGAAGACAAAAAAGGGACAGAGCTTGGGCAGGGGGAGGCTCGATGAAGATCACACACACACAGACAAAAGCCCAGGAGGAATGGGGACACTAACAAGTAGGACTGAGAGCCCTGGGGTCTGCAAGATTGAAACGGGGGAAGCCAAGGGAGAATGAACAAGACTAAAGGAGAAGACAGGAGGGGGAGACATATGAAGGAGAACGGGGAAAATAGGAGGGAGGGCAAGAGATAGGGCTGGGAAAGTGAAGTACCGAAGAAGAGAGGGAGGTAAGCGGAGGAGACAGAATTCTTAAAGAACGTGACAGAGCATCAGAAGAGAAAAGATGACAGGATGACCTGACTTGGCCATTTCTCAGGGCAAGACAGGGGAGATGGCTCTGAAGATCTAGTGGGACAACCTAAAGACTGCCTCAGAGGGAAGGGGACTAATTTGAACAACTTTGCTTTGAGTTTGGAATAAACAGCATTATTTTGGTCTCCAGGCTGAGTTCATGGCTTCTGGGAGAGTGGGGAACACAGATCGAGAGGAAAATTGAAATGGTCCAGATCCAGTTGTTCTGTCAATAAATTTCTTCTAGGATGAATGAAAGGTTCATAATAAATCCATTGCTAAGACAGCTGATGTCTCATCCTCCCTCTTCTGAACCACTTCACAACCATAGCAATTTCCAGACATTTGACCATGCTGAAGTCCTCTCAGTAATTAGTTTAATGAATGGAGTCTTCTCAAGTGGAGGTGGGACTTCTAGGAAAGATTATCTTCCTCTTAAAATGTTCCAAGATGGGATGATTCTAGGCCTACTCACCACCAGTCACCTCAGGCCAGTGTGAAGAAGAAGCCCATACTGAGTAGGAGCAGAGAATAGGGAAATGAATGTCTAATGCCAAAGATATTGCTCAACAGGTTAAAAATTTTTAAATAAAATAAAATTTTAAGATGGTTGCCTTGAAAACCTGATAATAAGAATTCAATCCCCAGAACCCATAATGGAAGCAGAGAACTGGCTTCCAAAAACTGTTCTCTTAGCTCCACATGCATACATTCACACACACAAACACACACACAGAGGAGAGAGAGAGAATAAATCAGAAATATCTAGATCCTTAACTCTAGATCCAGATCCTAGGGTTTGTTCTAGTGTGGTGCTTCTGAAGTGAAGGATGTTAATGATGAAGAGTTGGGGTTTTATGTGCACAACTCATAGAAGGGACCTAAGTCAATAGTAGGCTACAAAATCTAGCTTTCAATGGATTTTGTTCAGACTCCATGTAGATATGAAAAGGGAAACTTGTTGAGGCACAGAGTTGAATTTGGCAGGTCAGGGAAGGGCAAGAATTTTAATAAAGATGATTCTGTTACTGATGGATTACAAGATATACTTAGAATAGCAATAAAAGAATTTTAAGGTAAAAGAGAACTCTGGTTCAGACAAGCCATCAAAGGCTTTAACTACACCTAAATGTGGTTTTCTCCTCTTTTGCCAGGTCATTTGTATGATGGAACATACAGACAAGGCCCTCTCATGGCCAAGAAACATAAATGTTTGAAGTTCTAGTATCAAATGCTCACATTTAGATCCCAGAAGACCTTTCTGTTCTGTTCTCATCCCTCAGTCACAAGGTTAACTGAACTTACTATCAGTTGTCTATCTATGGCACACTGGTACTGTGCTAACAACGAAACACATTCTAGATATACAATAAGTATTTATTGCCGATGAGTCTTAGATCATGCAAGATGATTGTCTACATCCTTGTTTCCCACAATCCACAAAACAGCATTGATATGGGAGCACATCAGAAATAAGCGTGGGGTGGCTTAGTGGTTAGGAGCATTCTCTGCTCTTGCAGAGGACCTAAGTACAATCCCCATTACAGCATGGGTAGCTCACAACCATCTATGTAACTGTAGCTCTAGGAAAGCCAATGTATACTTTGGCCTTCTTGGACACACACACACACACACACACACACACACACACACACACACATGGCAGAGAGAAATTAAATTTTAAAGACAGAAATAGAGCATAGAGAAAGAGTTAATGAAATGAGTATGGTTCTCATAAGAAACTCCACCTTGAAAGAAATGTTTGCCAAAACCAAAAATTAAAATGAAGTATATTTTTGGTCTAGGGACAGTGTGTATAAAATATTTTACCTTTGGGGGCTGGAGAGATGGCTCAGCGGTTAAGAGCACCGTCTGTTCTTCCAGAGGACCCGGGTTCGATTCCCAGCACCCACATGGCAGCTAACAACTGTCTGTAGTTCCAGTTCCAGGCAAACACCAAGGCAAATAAATAAAGTTTTAAAAAAATTATTTTACCTTTAAAGAAGGCAAAAAAGAAAAATCAAGATTAATTACCCTCATACTTGTTGTCAACTTGATAAACCTGTACCTGAAAAGATTAAATCTCAGCTAAGAAACTGCCTCTGTCCTGGTTAGGTTTTGTTTTGTTTTGTCTTCTTGACACAACTAAAGGCAAATGGGGAGAGGAACCTCCATTGAGAATATGCTTCTCTCAGGTTGTGTGTAGCAAGTCTGTGGGACATTTTTTGACTGCTACTGGATAAGGTAAGTTCCAGCTCTCTGTTTGTGGTGCCACCCTTCAATAGATGGTCCTGAGTGGTTAGAAGAAATCATGGGGAGCAGCATTCCTTCATGACTTCTGCTTCATGTCTCCAGGTTCCTGCTTAGAGTTCCTGTCTTGGCTTACCTCATTGGACTGTAACCTGGGATACATATGCCAAATAAACCATTTGCTTCCTGAGTTGTTTTGAAGAACCAGAGAAGGGCCTCCATTTTTAACCTGACATTTCAGTTAGCCTGGGGGCTATCTGATAGCAGTTAAATTAACCATGGAATGTCCCCACCCAGGAGATAATCTTGGGAAGGTTTGGCAAACAGCCAGCTAAAATAATTCTGGAGAGTCCTCGAAGCTAATTAGAATTGTATCCATACTAACACTCCTAATTGATGTATAACCTTGTGACTTTTGCCTTTAAAAACCCAGCTTGCAGAGAGGTAGGTACTTCTTCAAGCCACTGCCATGCCTGTGCACCAGACAGGTCCTTGTCTGGACTCCAGACTCATTTTTCAATAAACCTTGCTTTTGCATTTCAGAGTTCACATCTCTGGTGGGGTCTCGTGACCAGGGCACAACAAGCTTTTGGTTCTGGTGTTTTGTTATAGCAATGGAAAGCAAACTAATACAGCCTCCATCAGGTTATCTTGTGGATGTGTCTGAATCATTTTTCTTAATTGCTAATTGATGTACAAGGATCCACTGTAGGTGCTGCTATCTTTAGGCAAATGGGCCTGAGCTATTTAAGAAAGAAAACTAAACCAAGCCTGGTGATACACACTTTTAATCCCAGTACTAGGGAGATAGAGGGAGATAGATCTCTAGGTAGGGAAATAGAGTTGGAAGCCAGCCTGATCTACAGATGGAATTCCAGGACAGCCACAGACACACCGAGAAACCTTGTCTCAGAAAAGAAAAAGAAAAGAAGGTAACTAAGCAAGCCAGGAAGCAGCATTCCTGCATTGGCTTCCCTTGAAGAAGAAATAGTTACTAGTAAGCCAAATAAACCCTTTCCTTCCTTCCCCAAGTCACTTTTGGTCATGGTGTTTTTTTTTTTTTTTTAAAAAAAAAACTTTATTTATTTATTTGCCTTGGTGTTTGCCTGGAACTGGAACTACAGACAGCTGTCAGCTGCCATGTGGGTGCTGGGAATCGAACCTGGGTCCTCCGGAAGAGCAGACAGTGCTCCCAACCACTGAGCCATCTCTCCAGCCCCCGGTCATGGTGTTTTTCATAGCAACAAAAAGCAAACCAAGACTGTGACTCTTTTTTATTAGTATTTAATTTTTTAATTTGCATACCAATCACTGTTTCCCTTCCCTTCTATTTTTTTTTTTCATTTCACATACCCATCACTATTTCCCCCACTTACCCCCATCCACTTCTCATAAGAAGGGGATAAGACCTCCCTTGTGTTGTCAACAAAGTCTGGCATACCAAATTGGGACAGGATAAAGCCCCACCCCATAGGAACTGGGCTCTAAAAAGACATCTCGTGTACTCAGGATAAGTCCTGGTCTCATTGCCAGGGGCCTCATAAATAGATCAAGCCACACAACTGTGACCCACATTCGGAGAGCCTAGTTTGGCTTCATGAAGTCTCCCCAGCTGTCAGTCCAGAGTCTGTGAGCTCCCACTTGCTTGCTCCAGTCAGCTGTCTCTGTGGTTTTTCCCAACATGATCTTGACCACCCCCAACGATCCCCATCCCTGCTCCTATAATCCCTCCTCCTTCTCTTCAGCTGATCTCCAGGAGCTCTGCCAAGTGCTTGGCTGTGGGTTTCTGCATCTGCTTCCATCAATCACTCATTGTAGATTCTATGATAACTGAAGAAAGTAAACTTAGCTCAAGAAATCCTATTTCATATTCCAATAGCCATTTTGTATTATAAAGGTAAAATAAAGTTTAGTTTCACATTCCTGGCAGGGGCTTGCCCAGCTCCAAGAAAGAATAAGCTAAG
Source organism: Sigmodon hispidus (assembly GCA_004025045.1). Taxonomy (NCBI): domain Eukaryota; kingdom Metazoa; phylum Chordata; class Mammalia; order Rodentia; family Cricetidae; genus Sigmodon; species Sigmodon hispidus. The sequence continues at coordinate 157,540 of PVIH01002008.1, forward strand.
CACTGCCTAAGGACACCTGGATGGTCTAACCCTAAGGCAGTAAAGTGGCCACCCCACCCAGGTTTGGGCCAGGAATGTTAAGTTGTAAAAGTCCCTAAGCACTAGCCAATCAGCAGCACACTTGTACCCACCCTTGACCCCAAGTAACCCTGCTTTGTGGGTTTTGCCTATAAAAAGCTTGTATAATTTAGGATGCTCAGTTCTTTCTTGCATCTCACATCGTGTGTGGTGCGGTGAACAAGCTCCCTGCCTGGCTTGTATTGCACTGACAATAAACTTTACTGCTGCATTTCAGACATCTCTGTCTCTGGTGGTCTCTTGGAGGGATAGAGCTTCGGGCATTACAATGACAGTTAGGGTGGTCACCAATCTGACTGCAGGAGAAGGCTAGTTCAGGCACCAGGAGTCTTACCAGGAGACATCCTAGTGGGTTCCTGTGGATTTCCTTAGCACCAGGTTTCTCCCTAACCCCATAATGGGTCAAGATATCTCTTTCATTGCTCTCCCTCTCTTTTCCTCCCCCAACACAGCCATCTCTTTTAACCTCTTGTTCCCACCCAGGACTATGACTCTTGGGGTATGCTCCAGGTGCCCAACTGGTGAATAAAATCAGTTCCTTTGGGCCAGTGTGAAACTCTTCTCCTACTGAAGACCTTACCTGAGTAGTTTTCCTAAAATCACCTCACTCCACACTCCTGCTTTCTCTGTCTTATTCCTTATAAACACACACCATTATCTGGAAGTCTATCACATATTTACCAGTATGAAAAGGCATTGCCTAAGCTTACATCCATGGTTCCATGTGTGTAGCTTTCAGTTGGTTAACAGCTTTGTTACATATTTTAATTTTTGTTTGTTTACTTTGTGTGTGTGTGGGTATGGGTGTGTGCCTATGTCACTGCATATGTTAGAGGACAGAAGATGACTTGTGGGAATAGGTTCTTGCTTCCATGGGAGTCAACTCTGGTTGTCAGTTTGAATGCAAATGCTCTCACCTGCTGAGCTATCTCCTCAGCTCAGTTTGGGGATAATAATACTTCATAGGGTTCTGTGGGAATAAATGAGTGTGTGTACAAAGATTCTAACATTGCTTGCATTTCTTCTTTACTCAATAGTCCTATTCATCTATTGGCATACAGTTGTCGATCAGTGACCTATTAAGTTATCAATCTGTTACCAACACTCTATTCTCCCAATTTAAAAAAAAAAAATCTAATCAGTTCTCCAATTGTATCCAGGATTTCTGATGCAAAGTAAGCTGTAGGTTAAGAAATAAAGGAAATGGCCAGTTAGGAGGGCTGGCGCTGTAGCGTTCCTGTGACGACATTACTGCTTACCCTTTTCAGAACCCAGCTTCAGAAACCTTGTCCCCATCCAATACACCCATTGGTCATCCGCTGTAGAACGAGAAAACTACAACTTCCATCAGGCTGAGTGTCACTCTGCCTCCTGAACGCCTGTTCTCTGTGCTTAGAGCGCATGCGCAGTATCTAAGCTTTGTTCCTGAACCAGCGACTCTGGAACAACTGTCCGTCCTTAACTGGCTAGATTGGCAGGTTGCAGGAGCTTAGTCCAAGGGAGAGAGGGAAAGTAGAGAAAAGGGGAAGGTCCTTTACTGGGAGAACAATAGTGGATCCCACATTGTTCTAAGATTCAGAGAGCTACTAGGCTCAGGTCCTTTCTCTTGTGATTTCCATGGCAACGGGCGCATCTCATTGTGATGGAGAAATCCAAAGTTTACTGTTGTCGTAGTATCCTGGTGCAGAAGGAGGTGAGGTGAGGTGAGGTGAGGTGTGATAGGGAGAGAGGTTAAGACTGTCAGTAGAGGAATTCATTGACCAAAGCTAGCTGGGATGAGCATGAAGGAATGGAATGCTGTAGAGCGATTGACTTGAAACAAGACAAATTGGAGTAATATAAAGGAAGATGGGATGTTTCAAAGGAGTGAAAATGTCGTGAATATGTCTATAATAAGGGGAATGGAAGGGCCTTGCAGAGATGGCTCAGTGGTTAAGAGCACTGGCTGCTCTTGCAGAGGACCACGTTTGGTTCCCAGCGTGCACATAATGGCTCACAACCATTTGTAACTCCAGCCGCAGGAGATCCAATGCCCTCTTCTGGTCTCTACAGCACCAGACATGCACATGGTACATAGACATACATACAGGCAATATATCCATACACATAAATAATAGATTGTTTTATTTTAAAATTTTCCCACATCCTCTACTGCTTCCTCTCCCAGCACTTCTCCCAGTCCTCCCCCAGCCTCTCCCTTTCCCTCTCCCTTTCCCCCCCCACACACCCTGTTCACTCCCCAAATAAAGCAAGGAATCCCAAGGTGAGTCAGTTCGGTCTTGTTTATTCAGCTGAGGTAGAACCGAGTTTCTCCCACAAACATCAAGGCTGGGAAAGGTGTTTTCCAACTTTGAGAAGCCAGTTCATGGACCCATGGTAGACTCTGGTCCGATTGCAAGAGGCTCCAGAAATTGCCCACACCGTTGGACGGTCAGTCATCAACATTCAGAGAGTCCAGATCCGTTCCATGAAAGTTTGTCAGCTGTTAACTTAAATAATATAATTTTAATAAAGAGATGGGAAGTGTCACTGGGAAATCAGTAAGTGAGGAAATGAGGGATGCTTTGGGGAAATTGAGAATGCCCTAGGGGAAATTTTTAGTCATTTCTATGTTGTCTGAAGGTTTTCTTGTAGCTCAGGCATTGACAGCCATTGGAGAATACCACAGCTAGCAGATCAGAACATGACTAGAAGCAGAATTTCAGGTCTCTGAGTGGTAAAGAAATAGGGTAGTCTGGTCCCTGTAAGAATGACAGGGCCAACCTGACTGACTGAATGAGGGCACTTTGAGAAACAGGAACCCGGGGCTGGAGAGATGGCTCAGCGGTTAAGAGCACTGTCTGCTCTTCCAGAGGACCCGGGTTCGATGCCCAGCACCCACATGGCAGCTGACAGCTGTCTGTAGTTCCAGTTCCAGGCAAACACCAAGGAAAATAAATAAATAAAGTTAAAAAAAAAAAAAAGAGAAACAGGAACCCAATGCAGGAAGATAGGCATGAATTACTGGAGAAACTGGGGTTCCCTTTGGAAATTCTTAGTCTCATTGATAAAAGCATTTGAACATGGCAATTTTATTAGTGTTTAAGAGTATTAAAAAAAACACACACACAAAACAGGACAGGAAACCACTAATCTTTAGTAGTTGCTAGGACAAGGATTTGGATAAAAGAAAAACCATACCTTTTAGGATAGGGAAAGAAAGTCATCATGTTCAGCAACAGAAGTCTTCGAGCGTCTGCATGGCAGGGGGCTTCATAAAAACTGAAAATGTCCAGATTGTCATGGAAAGAGGCAATTTATTAAATGGCAAAACAGAGTAGTGCACACCTTTAAGGCCAGCATTCAGGCGATAGGAGCAGGTGGGTCACTGTTAATTCAAGGCAAGCCTGGTGCACATCTTGACTTCTAGGTGAGTCAGAGCTACATGGTGAGTCTCTG
>PVIH01002008.1:161155-184900 GCA_004025045.1 Sigmodon hispidus
CACACACACACACACACACACACACACACACACACACACACACATACCATTTTCACAGCCAGATCTCTGTTTCTTAGTTGCAACCCCAGTGACGAAAATCCTCCAGTATTCTTGTACAAACTGATTTGCTTACTTTGTGGAATGATGCCCAGATTGGGAAGGACTTTCAGTCTTCCTCTACAAACAGGCCTGTACATTTTTTTTATAGTAGGTTGGATGGGATTTTAGTCTATCTGGCAACTGGGTTCTTATGTTAATATTGATGTGGCTGTCCACAGCCCCAGATTCCTGCATATTAACTAAGTGTCCAAATAAGAAAGAAGAGAGCTCACAGCCAGACATGCAGAAAGTGAGAGACCTTGGAACACTCAGCCCTAAAGGGATGTTTCCATCAACACCCCCCCCCCAACCAGGGTTCAGAGAACATTGCGGAAAAAGAGAAAAAAGCATCAGAGCCAGAGGATGAAGAAAACCAAGAATACAGGAATTTCTATACAACTCTGAGGGGAAAAGCTTTCCCAATGGTGATGTACAGTTCTGAAGGGGAGATTTTCAGCAATGCAAGTGCTACAGGTCTAAAGGAAAAAGTGTCATGGCATTTGGGATTCATGGAATACCATGAAGTCACACCACAGAACAACTCTCACACAAGAGATTTATTTGGAAAGACACAAGAGGTAGCTTAACTGAAATCTGCTTGGGAGGGAAGCAGCAGGGAGCTGAGCAGGAGGCAGGTTTTTATAGGGTTTCTTAGGAGAGGCCTTTTCAGGGTAGGGACTGATGCGTAGACAGTAGTTTTTCTGCTTTTTGCCTGGCCCCTGCTCTGGGGGCACAATGTTGGAATAGTGCATTGACCAGGCTGCTACTATGGGCCAGAAATGTTAACAAAGAGTACCTCCAGAAACTACAACAGCAAGACATGAACATCCCAATGCAGATGAAGCAGAGGAAAACTACCCTACCAATAACTTTATGAATATAATAGAAACCCTCAAGAAGGAAAAAAAAATTTCTTTAAGGAAATGGAGGAGAGAACCTTGTCCAGAGTGGAATCAGAGGTGAGTGGATTCCAGCTCTGAGGCTGCCCTTCCAGAGAAACACTCTCCAGGACAGGGGCACAACCAAGGTTCTGATCTAAGACTCTTGCCAACAGACAGACCCTAGGCTTTATCTGGGAGGAGCCTTGCTCAGGGACTCCTAACAGAAGGAAACCTTTCACAGCTGGGTCCTGCCTCCAGGACAAACTGCATCATCAGAGAGCAACTAAGACCTTTGAAACAAAGACCCCTGTCCACAGAGGAATTAGAGATCATGAAGACTCCTTCCTCAGGGAAGAGAGGAAATACACAAGCCCTCTAGCCACATCTGACTAGGAACTGACACCAGGGCAAGATTACAAATAACAACATAAAAAACAAAGCAATGCCAGAAAAATCTGATAGTTCTACAACACCAAGACCTGAACAAAGCAATGAAGAAGAAACTGAAGGAAACAACAACAAAAACACCTTTATGAAGATTATAGAAGCCTTAAAAGAGGATATAAAAATTCCCTTAAAAAAACAAAAGAAAATATAAACAAAAAATTGAAAGAGATGAACAAATCTTTGAAAGAAAACTAAGAAAAGGAAATCCCAAAGATGAAAGAAACATTCCAGGAAATAAAAATTTAAATAGAAGCAATTAAAAAAGCACAAAATAAGGCAAAGGTAGAAATAAAAAATTTGAAGAAAAGAGCTGGAATTACAGATACAAGCATAACCAACAAAATCCAAGAGATAGAAGAGAGAATCTCTAGAGTGGAAGACTCGATAGGCGAAATAGATATATCACTCAAAGAAAACACTAAAACTAAAAAAGCTATAACACAAAATGTTTAGGAAATTTGGGACACCATGAAAAGACCTAACCTGAGAATAACAGGAGCAGAAGAAGAATTCCAGCTCAAAGTCACAGATAACATATTCAATTAAATCATAGCAGAAAACTTTTCAAACCTAAAGAAGGAAATGTTTATAAAGAAACAAGAAGCTTACAGGACACCAAATAGATTTGACCCCCCCAAAAAAAGTCAGTTCACCACATAATAATCAAGCTACAAAACATACAGAACAAAGAAAAATTTTAAGAGCTGCAAAAGAAAAGGTCCAATTTACCTATGAAGGCAGATCCATCAGAATAACACCTGACTATTCCATGGAAACAATGAAAGCTAGAAGGGCCTGGTCAGAAGATATACAGACACTAAAATAGCATGGCTGCCAAACTAGAATACTGTACCCTGCAAAATTATCAATCACCATAGATGGAGTAAACAAGATATTTCATGACAAAGTCAGACTTAAACAATACCTATCTACAAATCCTGCCATTCAGAAAGCATTAGAGGAAAAACGCCAACGTAAGGAATCCAGACACACCCATGAAACCAAAAACAATTGATAATCCCACAGAAGAAAAGCCCAAAGAAACCAAATACATACAAGCTGCCACCAAAAATAACAGAAAATATTGATCAGTGGTTATTAATATCCCTTAAAATCAATGGACACAATTCACCTATAAAAAGACACACACTAACATGATGGATACCACAAACACAACCCATCTTTCTGATGCATACAAGAAACACACCTCAACCTTAAAGACAGACACAGGCTCAGAGTAAAGGGTTGGGAAAAGAATTTCTAATCAAATGGCCCTAAGAAACAAGTTGGTGTTGCCATTCTAATGTCGAACAAAGTATCCTTCAAACTAAAATCAATTAAAAGAAACTAGGATGTACATTACTTATTCATCTCAGGAAAAATTGATCAAGATAAGATTTCAATCCTGAATATTTATGCCCCTAAAATAAAGACACCAATCTATGTAAAATAAACACTATTAAAGCACAAATTCCACATCAATTCTCACATCCTAATAGCGGGAGACTTCAATACCCCACTTTCAACCCTGGATAGGTTAACCAGACAGTGACACAATAGAGAAATAAGGAGTCTCACAGATGTTATGATACAAATGGATTTAATAGATATTTACAGAAGCTTCCAACCAAACTCAAAGGAATATACATATTTCTCAGCACCACATGGAACTTTCTCTAAAATTAACCACATAATAAGTCATAAAGTAAATATCAGTAGGTACAATAAATGGAAGTAATCCCTTGTATCATATCAGACCACAATGGCCTAAAGTTAGAGTTCAACCACATCAAAAATCACAGAAAGCCTACCAGCCCAAGGAAACTAAACATCACTCATCTGAATCACCTCTGGGTCAAGGAAGAAATTAAGAAAGAAATAAAAGTCTTTCTAGAATTTAACAAAAATGAATCTACAAGGTACACAAACTAATGGGACACAATAAAAGCAGTCAAAGAGGAAAATTCATAGCACTAGATGCCTATATAAAAAACCTAGAGAAATCCCACACTAGAGAACTAACAGCAAAGCTGAAAACTTTAGAACAATTAGAAGCAAATGGATATTTCTACCACATGAAATGAGTAAAAAATTAAAGACATGTGAAAAATATTTCTGAATTGGTGTTTAAAGGAAAATAAAGACTTCATCAATTAACAGGAATGGACCCTGCAGAAATTGTTGTACCTTTAACTAATGAGGAAATTGACCAATTATGGGTAAAAAGTGAACCTTGTCAAAGAGCCTGCAGTAATTTTTTGGGAGATATTAAAAAAATACCCTCAAAGCAAAAGAACTGAATTTTTAAAGAAAACTAATTGGATTCTTCCTTATGTTGTATGAGATAAACCAATTACTGGAGCCCCCACATTTTATACCGATGCAAATAAGTCAGGAAGAGCAGGCTACAAATCAGAAAATATAAGTAAGGTTCTCAAAGCCCTTATAATTCTGTTCAAAACTCAGAATTATATGCTATTGTGATGGTATTAATGGATTTTACCCAAGCTCTCACCATAGTCACAGGCTCTCAATATGCAGAAAGAGTTACTTTATACATTGAAACTGCTGATTTTATTAATTATGAGTCACAATTAACTTCATTATTTATTTGGTTATAAGAGATAATCAGGAATAGGGATCACCTCTTCTATATAACACACATTCGGTCCCATACAGATCCGTCAGGTCCCTTAGTGCAAGATAATGAAGAAATTGATAAATTATTAGGAAATGTGCTAGAGGCCTCAGAGTTTAATAAAAAAAATACATCAATAGTAAAGAATTAAAAAAAGATTTCTCCATCACTTGGCAACAAGCCAAAGAAATTCTAAAAAGATGCCCCATCTCTTTCTTTTATATCCAAACTCCATTGCCAGCAGGGAGTAACCCTAAAGGTATATGTAGAAATGAAATCTGACAGATGGATGTATAATTATTTTATAGAATCTTGAAAATTAATAAATGTACATCATACAATAGATATGTTTGCATGATTTTAATGGGCAACTGCTTTGAGTTCAGAAAAGGCTGATTCTGAAATCACATATTTGCTAGAAGATATGGACATAATGGGAATACCTGTAGAGATTAAGATGGATAATGCTCCAGCATATGTCTCTAGGAAAATGAAACAACTTTTTGCTTATTATAATATAAAGCACATTACAGTAATACCACATAATCCTACAGGGCAAGCAGTCATAGAGAGATGAAATCGAACTCAAAGGAGATGCTAAATAAACAGAAAGGAGTAACAAAGACCCCTAGAAATAGACTACATAGTGCTTTATTAACTTTGAATTTTCTCAGTGTTAATGAGAGAGGAACAACAGCTGCTGAAAGGCATTGGACTACAGAAAAAAATGGATGACCTAAATCAGACTATTTCAAAGATGTACTGACCTCAGAAAGAAAGCCAGGCTATGTGCTACATTGGGGAAGAGGTTTTGCTTTTATTTCTACAGGTGAAGCAAAGTTATGGGTACCATCAAAATTAATAAAGACTCAATTTGAACCTGAGGAACTTCATGAAAATAAGAATTGATGGCTCATCTACCCATACTGAAATTCTTACAAGTTGTAAGAAAAGATAAAGGATTGGGGCAGATTTTTGTTTCTGTCTTTACAGAAAGCCAGAAATACCCATCTTCAAGATGTTAAAAGATCTTGGGCATCTAGACATGTACAACAGAAGGGAGGCTATCCAGAAAAATTCAGAAGAAAAAGAATATCGCATCTATTTACATCAATATATTCTATGTGGTAAAATCTTTCTTCTTAACCTCTATCTTTAATTACAAGATAAGTTGAAGTCCGAGTTAAATTATAAATTAAAGTTGGCTTTGTAGTTGGAGTATGATTCTCTCCTTATCTAAACCCAAGCATACTTGTTTAAAGGAAAAGGCAAAATCTCTGTATCATATCAGAAGAGCCACCAATATGGGACAGAAGAATGACTATACAGAAGAGAATGTTCTATTGTCACTAATCTTATTCCGAATAAAGATGTATACATTTAGCTTTCTGTGTATTGTGTTAGGTTTTAGTCTTTTATCAGTTTTCTGCAGCAATCCATGACAATGCCTAATTATGAACTGGAAGTATCCAAAAGGAAGATGAGGCCCCATAACTAGGATATCACATGGACTATGACAAAGGCACCAGGCTGACAAAAACCAACCAAAAATCAGATTTGGACTACAAACTGCTCAGGACATTTTCAAGGTGGCTATTTGAGATGAACCAGCTTCACAGACTACTCTAGCCAGGACTTGAGACAAGCCGTGCACTTTCCTGCTATGCAGAGACTGGATAACAAATGATACAGCTACATATTTCAAGACTTGACAATAACACTTTTCAAGATCCCCTAAAGATGCCGTCATCCCACAGACAGCAGAAGTAAATTTAAGAACATGATGTTCACATTCCCAAGAGGTGGTTGGGGTGGTTTTTGGTCTTTTAATGAGTTATGGATGATTGTTGTTGTTTAGAATAATTGGCTAAAAATTGTTACAGGTTATGGTTAGAAAAAAGCTAAACAAGAGAGATTAGACTTAGGTTTCTTGTTTAAGAAAAAATAAAAGAAAAAAAAGGCATACAGATATAATAGGATATAATGGTAGATTATTGAATCTACTTTAAAAAATTACTAGCTTTAAATATTTTACATTGGATTGGATTTTTTATATGTTGTATATAAATTGTGTATATTGATGTAAGGTTGAGATTAATTTTGTCATTGTATACATATTCCTGTTTGTTCAAGGTATTATGTAATATACTACAAATTGCTAGCCAGGAAAATTATTATTACCAATTAATTAGGATATACAGAAATGCAAGTTAGTAGTTAGACATTACAATCAAACTTACAGTCATATTAAATATGTTTTCAAGATCAGATATATTTTAGATGGACAAGCCTTCTTCAAGCACTTCAGAGATCCATAGAATATAGCATTTAAGAAATTTCAAAAACATAGGTTATTATTTTTTGACAATGGGACATCTGCTCCTAGAAGCACCAATCCACTTCAGAGAAGATTATGGACATCAAGGAAACTCCTCTGTATGAGTTGACCTTCTTTGTGACAAAAGCTAGCCACTGGGCAAGACAGTACTCTTACCTTGACTGCTGATGATATAATATTCAAAACAGACAAGCAGGAGAAATATAGAAAAGAATTACTGAACCTTGCCAAGACAAGGTAGAAAGGACTTTGGGAATATCCTGCTTCCCAGAGAAGTCTGCCAGACATGCTAGGCCAGTATTTCAAAGATGAACACTTCAACAACCCAGAAAAACTATGGGTGACTGTACAGGCAGCCAGCTGTTTCATTTCTTGCATTTTTGGAAGTTGTTATTTATTTAATATTTCCTTCTTGGGTATCTGAGGAATGTAAAGATGAAATAGTTAATAGTTATAGTTTTCTAGTGACAGTTTTAGAAAAGAAATTCACTTAGAAGTTACAGTGTGTAAGTTTAAAAGACATCAAAATATAGTTTCTAGTTAGTAATACAAGTTAGATACAAATTGGATTAGATACAATCCTTTAAACTCACTAAAATAGGATAGATAATGGAATACTTTCTTCAAATTTGTCAATTGTAATCAAAGCGGATATGTCTTATGTAATTATTGTTTGCATATTATTGTATGTAATTACTGTTCTTATCATATTTTTCCCATGTTAGTTAGAACTTTCTTTTTTAATTTTATCACAAAAGGGAAAATATGAATATATGTTAAATATTTAATAAATCCTGGGATATCAGAGAGACCACACAGTCAAGACCTAGGCAGCAGCTCAGGAAATCTTTGAATACAAGGATAAACAGCTGAGTCAATCACATACACCTTTAATCCCAGCACAGGGAAAGGGAGTAGTGACCAACATCCTTTATTCCATAACTTCAGAGACAGAACTTCTTCTGTTTCTGTGAGGTCAAGGCTACAAACCTTTAATGCTAATATGGATGGGATAGAGTATATAAGGGTTCATAGAAACCAGGCAGACACATCAGTGACTGGCAGAAGGACCAGAAGCAAGGCTGAGGAAGTTGCAAGATAGCTGGGTGAGCATTGACTGTGGTGCTTCCACTCCCTGATATTTCAGCCTTCCCCTGATATTTGGCTCTCAGCCTCATTTGTGCTACAACAGAACAGTACTCAACTTCATAAGGAATAACAAAAAAATCCTAGAATTATCAAAAAAATCATGTTCAATAATAGAACTTCAGGAGGCATCACCATCCTTGACTTCAAGCTATACTATAGAGCTACAGTAATAATAATTAAAAAAAAAAAACAGCATGGAACTGGAATAAAAATAGACAAATAGAACAATGAAATAAAATCAAATACCCAGCCATTAATCTGCATGCCTATGAAAACTAGGATTTCAACAGAGTACAAAAATATAAAAAGGAAAAAATATAGTATCTTCAACAAATGGTGCTGGCATGACTGGATGGTAGTATGAAGAAGAATGCAAATAGACCCAAATCTATCACCCTGCACAAAACTCAAGTTCAGGTGGATCAAAGACCTCAGAATAAACCCAACAACACTGAACTTGACAGAAAAAAAGTGGGAAATACCCTCCAATGAATTGGCACAGGTGACCATTTCCTAAATATAACACCAGTAGCACAGACACTAGGAATGATTAATAAGTAAGACTTCCTAAAACTGAGAATCTTCTGTAAGGCAAAGACATGGTCAATGAGACAAACAACAGCATGGGAAAAGATCTTCACCAACCCTACATCTGACAGAGGACTGATCTGTAAAATATATAGAGAACTCAAAAAGCTAGATACCAAAACCCAAATAACCCAATTAAAATGGGATTCAGAGCTAAATAAAGAATTCTCAACAAAAGAATGTCTAATGGCTGTAAAACATTAAAGAACTGTTCCACATCTTTAGCCATCAGAGAAATGCAACTCAATACAACTTTGAGATACCATCTTACACCTGTCAGGATGGCTAAGATCAAAAACATGGATGACAGCCTGTTCTAGAGAGGATGTCGAACAAGGGGAACACTCCTCCATTGTTGGTGTGAGTGTAAACTTGTACAGGCACTCTGGAACGAAATATGATAGTTGCTCAGAAAACTGGGAATCAATCTCCTCAAGGATCCAGCAATACCACCACTGGGCATATAACTAAAGGATGCACATTTGTACCCCAAAGGCATTAGCTCAACTATGTTCATAGCAGCATTATTTGTAATAGCAAGAACCTAGAGACAACCTAGATTTCTCTCAAATGAAGAATGGATTAACAAATTGTGGCAGATTTATACAATGGGATAGTACTTAGCAGTAAAAGAAAAATGGCATCCTAAAATTTGCAGGCAAATGGATGGATTTGGAGAATATTATCATGAGTGAGGTAACACAGGCCCAGAAAGATAGACATGGTATGTCCTCACTCATAAGTGAATTTTAGACATAAAGCAAGCATAACCAGGCTGCAAACCACAAGCCCTGAATAATTAGGAAACAGAAGAAACTTAATCCTGAGTAAGGTGGGATCATAACAGGCAGCAACCAAGGAGAGGTGAGAACAAATCATGAGAGAAGGAGATGGTTGAGCGAGAGGAGCAACAAAGAGGGAGAAAAAAAGAAATGGATATCTTGATAGAGTGGTTAGAAAAAAACCTGGTGCTAAAGAAACCTGCAAGATATCCCTGCCTAAGACTCCATGCAATAGTAGAGAGGGTGCCTAAATAGGACTTCCCTATAATCAAATGAATGACTACCCTAATTGTCACTATAGAACCTTCATCTAACAATGGATAGAGGCAGAAGCAGAAATCCAAAGCTAAGCACCAGGTCAAGCTCCCAGTCCAGCTGAAGAGAGATAGAGGAGAAAGTATATGAACAAAGGGATCAGGATCATGAGGAAGAGTCCCACAAAAATGGCTGACATGAGCTTGGAACTCACTGACTCAGAAGTAATCACTGATGAACTTTCAGGGAAAAGAACTAAACCGTCCAATGATAGACTAGTGTCAAATTGTGTGGACAGTTTGTGGAGCCCCTTGAAGTAGGATCAGACTATGTTCCTGTGTATGAACTGACATCTTGGAGCCCATTCCCTACATGCTAACCCAGCCTTAACACTGGGATAAGGGACTCGGACCTACCTCAATTGGATATGTCAGACTGAAATGACCCATCTTGGGATGCGTTTTTCTTCCTGGGGGAATTAATGGGGGGATGGGGTAGGGAGAGGCTGAGAGGGGACTGGGAAAGATTAGGAGGAGGGAAAGGCGGGGGAGCAGAGGTAAATATAGAAAAAGCTTTTTAAATAAATAAATGTATTTGCCTATTGTATAATTTTTAATGTTTTATGTCCTGGCTATAATGTATAGGTTTATTATGTCTATAAATATTTCTATACAAAGGTATTGTATTTTGATATTGGACTCATGATTAATTTTTCTTTACATTTTTTGCTATTTTGTAAATTATTATACTCATGCTTCCATATAACCTTAATACTTCTGAAAAATAAAACATATTTTCAAACATAAGATATGTCACATTGATTTAAATAAACAGGGTTAGGGTTAGGGTTATTTTGGTAATTTTGGTTCACTTAGATATTAGAAACTACTAAAATTATTTAAACAGTCTTTCTAGTTATTTAATTTTTGAAATCCTATTACTTACACTTTAATTTGAGGTAAAAATATGAAATAGATAGTAGTTTACTAACTTTGAAACTTTCCATGCAATTGTCCTCTTGAAAGAAATCGAAGCTAGACAATAATAACAAGAGCTGTATCATGATCCTCTGTTTGGAGTGTAACATAATACTCATCCATGTGGAAAGGTAATTTTTTTCTAGATATTTATTTATTATGTATACAGTGTTTTGTTTGCAAACCAGAAGAGGGCACCAGATCTCATTCTGGATGGTTGTGAGCCATCATGTGGTTGCTGGAAACTGAACTCAGGACTTCTGGAAGAGTAGCCAGTGCTCATAACCTCTGAGCCATTTCTCCAGCCTGGAAATTTTAATAGTTTTTGCAGTCATACACTTTACTCAAGCTCAAATGTCCTTAGTTTAGACTGTGGAGTAGGCATTTTAAACATTTGCACTTGTCATTTTCCAAAAACAGCTCCTACAAGATAATTTTTCTGAAGGTTTGCCACATATTCTGGACAAAATTGTTATCCAGTTTTCTCAAATCTAGAGGTGAAATTGCTTCAAGAGCACTTTTACGTAGGACTCTCTATCTGAAGGACAGGAGGACGTTAGGAGAAGTGGATGAGTAGTGAAGGGAAAGGGAATGGGATTCTGTCTCAGAGTTTGGAGCTTTCTCTGAAGCATAGCGTAGTTTTGACTTCAAGTGCCCATACCTATGTTCAACAATGAATTTAAGCAAGGTTAGGCAAATAAAGAAATGTTAGCCTCTTCTTTTTTTCTTATGCTTACTGCATGTCTTTGGAAGAGTTTCAGGTTTTCTTTAGGGATAAGGAAAGTTTAATAATTTTTAAAATTCAAAATGAAAAATTAAAAAACCCCACTAATGACAGCCTATGTTGGAGAAAGAGAAACTCCTCCACTGCTAGTGGGAATGTAAACTTGTACAGCCACTCTGAAAATCAGTATGGCAGTTTCTCAGAAAATTGGGCATCAGCCTTCCTCGGGATCCAGCAATATCACTCTTGGGATTTAATCAAAAGATGCTCAACTACAACACAAGAACACTTGTTCAACTATGCTCATAGCAGCATTCTTTATAATAACCAGAACCTAGAAGAAATCTAGATGTCTTTCAACAAAAGAATGGATAAAGAAAATGTGGTACATTTACACAATGGAGTATTACTCAAAGGAAAAAAAAACCAATAACATGATGAAATTTGTAGGTAAATAGATGTAACTAGAAAAAAACATGTCATCCTGAGTGAGGTAACCTGGACCCAGAAAGACAAATATAATATGTACTCACTCATAAATAGGTAGTAAACACATATCAAAGGATGAACAGGCTAGATTCCACAACCCCAGAGAACATAGGTAGAGAGGCAAACCCTAATAAGGATGTTCATGGATTGCTTCAGGAAAGGGAAATGGTTAAGGTATGGCTAAGATCTCCTGGGTAAGAGATAGAGGTAGAGGGTAGAGAAAAGGGGATGGGAAATCAGAGTTCCAGAAAGTCGAGTTCAGGAACGGACTGAGAGGTGAGGGAGATATCCTGACAGAGTGAGCCATCATGGGCTTCAGAAGAAACATAATACTAGAAAAATCCATAGGAACCTACAAGGAGGTCCCAGCTAAGTCTCCTAGCAATGCTGGAGAAGGTGCCTGAACTAGCCTTCCTGTGTAGTCAGATTGGTGCCTACCCTAATTGTCATTATAGAACCTACTTCCAATGACTGATGTAAGTAGACACCCACACTTGGACAAGCTCCTGGAGTTCAGTTGAAGAGGAAGAACAACTAGAGGAAGCAAGGGGAGGGTCAAGAGCACAATGAAGATGTCCACAGAGACAGCTGATTGAGCTAATAGGAGCTCACTGCTCTGAACTGACAGCTGGAGAATCTGCATGGGACTGCACTAGGCCCTCTGAATGAGGGTAATATTGCTCTAATCAAAATGTTAGTGGGTCGCCTGGCTATGGAACCAGGAAATATCCTGGTTACATGACCTGGCTTTTTAGAGCCTACTCCCTATAGTGGAATGCCTTATTCAGTCTTGATACAGGGAAAAAGGGATACATATAGCCTCAACTTGATATGTTAGCCTCTGTTGACTACTCAAGGGAAGCCTTACCTGTAAGGATTTCCAGAGCTTGCATTCACCTGGAATGTAACAGTGTCAATCATGCCCTTGGGTGTGGCAATGCAAACATGGGCCCACCCACCTTTTTAAAGAAAGGGCTCACACGAGTCCCCCCCCCTTCTTTTCTATCTGTTCCCTTCTGCCCCTATCTCTGTTCGCTGCTGTAATAAACTCTTATGTGGTACTCCCGGTGTTGAGATTCCATTCACATGACACGTGCAAAAAACTAACATTACCCACTTTGATGAGTGAGTAGAGGGGGTGGGAGAGGGGGAAGGTAGGAGTTAGTGGAAGAGAGGGAGAGGGGAGGAACAGTTGAGGGTATGTAAAAGAAATTTTAATAATTTAAAATATTTAAAAAATACAGTAATCACTCAGAGGCTTAATATTAATTATAAACAGTTCGGTCTATTCTTCAGGCTTATAACAAATTAACTCATAATTCTTACATAAATTTAGCCATGTGGGTTAGTACCTTTTCCCACTTTGGAGTTTTTTTTTTTTAGGTTTTTTTTATTGTTTTTTGAAAATCAATATCAAACATTATATAAAAAGCAAAACATTCAGGATAACAAAAAAAAACCCCATGTAGTAATAAAACTTCTATTTTTCTCTAAAATGCATGAAACATAAAAATTAAAATCTAGAGCTTCCTGAGCCAGGTTAGGCTCAGCTACAGATAGAGAAAGCACAGTGGGTCACAGCTAATGTCCGTGGATGCACTATGGCCGCCACAAATTTCTGCTGAGCAACCCTTCTAAAGTCAAATCAGAAGTTTTGATTTGTTTTGTTTTGCTTTGTGTGTGTGTTTTAAGTCACTTTATTCACTCATCATCTTTCAATGAAAATAAGAATATTTTTGCTTAAAGCCCACTAATGAGTGAGTACATCCTCTGCTTATCCTTCTGGGTTTGTGATACCTTGCACAGGGGGATGTTTTCCAAATCCATCCATTTGCCTGCAAATATTAATATATCATTTTTTTGTATTGTTGAGTAGTACTTCATTGTGTAGATGTACCACAGTTTGTTAATACATTCCTCAGTTGAAAGGCACACAGGTTGTTTCTAGGTTCTTGCTATTATGAATAATGCTGCCATGAACATAATTGAGCTAATGCTTTTGGGGTGTGAATGTGTGTCTTTAGGGTTTATGCACAATAATGGTATTTCTGGATTCTAGGAGAGAGTGATTCCCAGATTTCTTTTTTTTAATATTTATTTATTTATTATTATATATACAGTGTACAGAAGAGGGTACCAGATGTCATCATAGATGGTTATGAGCCACCATGTGGTTGCTGGGAATTGAACTCAGGACCTCGGGAAGAGCAGTCAGTGCTCTTAACCTCTGAGCCATCTCTCCAGCCCGAATCCCAGATTTCTAACAAACATCCATACTGCATTCCAGAGTGACTAAACAAGCTTACACTTTCACCAACAATGGAGGAGTGTTCCCCTTGCTCTACAACCTCTCCAGCAAGGGCTATCATCTGTGACTTTTATCTTAGCCAATCTGACAGATGTCAGGTGGTATCTCAGAGTTGTTTTGATTTGCATTTCTCTGATGGCTAAAGATGCTGAGCACTTTTTCAAGTGCCTTTCAGCCATTCGTAATTCCTCTGCTGAGAATTCCCTTTTTAGATCTAAACCCCATTTTTTGATTTGGTTATCCAAAGTTTTGGGCTCTAGTTTCTTGAGTTCTCCATATATTTTAGAGATTAGTCCTCTGTCATTTGTAGGGTTGGTGAAATATTTTTTTCTATTCTGTATCCTGTCATTTTGTCTTGTAGACTGTATCCTTGGCTTTACAGAAGCTTCTCATTTTCAGGAGGTCCCACTTATTGATTATTGTTCTTAGTGTCTGTGCTACTAGTGTTATATTTAGGAAGTGGTTGCCTGTGCCAATTCGTTGGAGGGTATTTCCCAATTTCTTTTCTTTCAGGTGGCTGGGTTTATGTGAGGACTCTGATCTACTTGGATTTGAATTTTGTGCAGTGTAATAGGCTTGGATTTATTTGCAATTTTCTACACACTACCCTTCAGCTATGGCAACACCATTTGTTAAAGATACTATCTTTCTTTCCATGAAAATTTTGGGCCTCATTGTCAAAGATCAGGTGCTCAAAGGTTTTTTGGTTAATGTCAGGATCCTCAATTCTATTCCATTGATCCACAAGTTGGTTTTTATGCCAGTACCAGGCTGTTTTTAATACTGTAGCTCTATAGTATATCTTGAAGTTGGGGATAGTGATGCCTCCTGAGGTTCTTTTGTTGAGCAAAATTGTTTTGGCAATCCTGGCTTTCCTGTTATTCCAGATGAATTGAGTATTGTTCTTTCAAGGTCCAAAGAATATTGTGTTGGGATTTTGATGGGCAGTGCATTGAATCTGTAGATTGCTTTTGGTAGACTTGCCATTTTTACTATGTTTATCCAGGAACATGGGAGAGCTTTCCATTTTCTGATATCCTCTTCAATTTTTTTTCTTCACTGATTTAAAATTTTTGTCAAATAGATCTGTTACTACTTAGGTTATCATTACTTTAAGGTATTTAATACTATTTGCAGCTATTGTAAAGGGTAATGTTTCCCTTATTTCTTTTCAGCCCTTCTATCTTTTGTGTATAGAAGGGCTACTGATTTCTTTGAGTTAATCTTGTATCCTGCTACATTGCTGAAGGTGCTTATCAGCCGTAAAATTTCTTTGGAAGAATTTGTGGGTCACTTATGTATACAATCATATCATCTGCAAATAGAGATAGCTTCACTTCTTTTCCAATTTGTATCCCCTTAATCTCTTTTTGTTCCCTTATTGCTTTAGCTAAAACTTGAGAACTATATTGAATAGATAAGGGGAGAGGGGACATCCTTGTCTAGTTCCTGACTTTAGTGGGATTGCTTTGAGTTTGTCACCATTAAGTTTGATGCTGGCTGTAGGCTTCTTGTAAATATTTTCCCTGTATTTTTGATCTCTCCAGGACTTTTATCATAAAAGACAGTTGGATTTTGTCATAGGCTTTTTCAGGATATGATCTAAGGATATGATCATGTGGTTTTGATCCTATAATTTGTTTATATGATGGATCACGTTTATGGATTTTCATATGTTAAACCAGCCCTGCATTTCTGGGATGAAGCCTACTTGGTCGTGGTGGATGATACTTTTTATATATTGTTGTATATGGTTTACTAAAATTTTATTGAGAATATTAGCATCAGTATTCATGAGGGAAATTGGTCTGCAATTCTCCTTCTTTGTTGTGTTTTTGAGTGTCTTGTGTTAGGGTAATTGTGGCCTTACAAAAGGAATTTGGCAATGTTCCTTCATTTTCTACTGTGTGAAATAGTTTGAGGAGTAATGGTAGTAATTCTTCTTTGAATGTCTGGTAGAATTCTGCACTGACCATCTGGACCAGGGCTTTTATTTTTGGGGAGGCTTTTAATGACAGCTTCAATTTCCTTAAGGGCTATAGGTCTGTTTAGGTAATTAATCTGTTCTTCATTTAATTTTGGTAAATGCCACCTGTCCAGAAAGCTGTCCATTTCTTCTAGGTTTTCCAGTTTTGTGGAATACAAATTTTCAAAGTATGATCTGATAATTCTCTGGATTTCCTGGCGTTTGTTGTTATGTCCCCCTTTTCATTTCTGATTTTGTTGATTTGGACACACTCTCTCTGCTTTTTGATTAGGCTTATCTATCTTGTTGACTTTCTCAAAGAACCAACTTTTTGATTCATTGATTCCTTGTACTGTTCTTTTTGTTTCAATTGTATTGATTTCAGCTCTAAGTTTGATTATTTCCTGATGTCTACTCCTTCTAGGTGAGTTTGCTTCTAATTTTTCTAAGGCTTTCAGCTGAGCTGTTAGTTCTCTAGTGTGGTATTTCCCTAGGTTTTTCATATTGGCCTCTAGTGCTATGAGGAAATCTCAAATAGAATACTATGCCATGTTGGCTAAAACTGGTGTCCATCACTACAGTGGCAATAACATTGAACTGGGCACAGCATGTGGGAAATACTACAGAGTATACACACTGGCCATCACTGACCCAGGTGATTTTGATACTATTAAAAACATGCCAGAAGAGGCTGGTGAAAAGTAAACCAAGAAGTTTTCCTTCAATAAATCTTTACCAGAGCTCCTTAAAAAAAGAAAAAAAAAGAAGACCAATTATAATAGTAAACTTTCTACTCACTATATTTTTCTTAAAATGGAAGTCATCTTTATTTCACATCAAAATAATCCATGGTTATTAATAATAATTAATTATCCAAATTGGTTTTGTTGGGCAATTCAAGGTTCTTGAATGTTAGAGTCCATAAAGTCCTTAACAAACCTTATGAGAACAAAACAAGTCAAATCAAAACAATGGCACCAAGCAGGGAAAACCAAAGCAGGTTGGCAGGTCACTCAGAATAAACAATGTGATTTTGGGCCATAAAATGACCCCAAGTTTCATTGCCCTTAAAATTTATAATCACTATGTTATGGACATTCTCTATAATTTTAAGAGTTCATATATGCATATAAAGTTAAGGATAGTACTATTACATATCAAATTTGTTCATATAAAAGTTAAACATAAGGTCATATGAAAATAGTTAACTTATTAATGTATATTTATTCCTAAAAGTCTCATATTAAAAACATACCATCTCAGGCTGGAGAGATGGCTCAGTGATTAAGAGCATTGGCTGCTCTTCCAGAGGTCCTGAGTTCAATACCCAGCAACCACCTGAAGGCTCACAACCATCTATAAGGAGACCTGGTGCCCTCTTCTGGCAAGCATGCATGGAGTCAGAATGTTGTATACATCTTTAAAAAAAAAGTACCATCTCAAAAAAAAAAAAAAAAAAACAAAAAAACAAAAACAAAAAGAAAGGAACAGGTGAGTTGGCTGCATGCTTGTAATCTCAGTACTTGGAGGTGGAAGCAAGATGAACAAGAACTCAAGATCATCTTCAGTACATAACCAGTTTGAGGCCAGCATGTCCTTGTATAAGACCCTGAATTGAAAAAAAATATAGTATGTGTCAATTTCTACCACTTGAATATTTGGTACCCAGGAACACCAAGGTTAATTTGCTCATATGTGATAAAGAATCCTCTAAGGCAGAGGGGAGTTTGGGATGTAAGATTAGCCATGACAGCCTCTTGTAATAAAGGAACATTCAAAGTTTGAAAAGGAAGAGATGAATTTAGAAATGATTTTCCTATTGTTCATGAGAACATAAGGGCAGATGATTGGGTAGCCTGAAGATAAAGCTGCACTGATCAGATCCAATACTGAACTGTTTTTAGGTCTGTAAAGTGAATAGAAGGTGACAAAGGTATTTGAGAAATAGAAAAACACAAAGAAACCCACAAGCAGAAGGATGCTGTGGGTAGCTTTCTTTTCAGAAGAGGCCTGGGAAGAGACACTGGAACTGTGGATGTGCTGTGTTCTCTTGCTGTGTCTGAACAGAAGGATCACCATGTAGAGGCTGGTCCAAATCATGAGAAACACAAACAGGACATCTCTAATTGTTAATGCAGTTACAAGTGACATGGTGGTGTGATGTCGAACCTGGTTACTTCGGCAGTATGCCTGAAAGTATCTAGAACCCACAAGAGTGAAGTTGATTTGATCCTTTACATTCTCAACCATAGGAATATAGAGAAATGTATTGATGATCCAAATGAAAATGAGTGAGGGACAAATGCAGGACTCAAGCTTGGACTTAAGCCATGCCCACTTGGAATGATTAGAACTAACAGTTATGGCTTGAAATGCACTCAGTAGAGAAGTAGTACAGATGGAAAGGCCCCTGGTAACACTGTATGCATACAAAACTGCCTTACACCCAACATCATGGAAAAGGAGCTTGACTGCAAAGGATGCCATGATATCTGGTATCACCCTGAACACAATGCTCAAAACATTGACAAGCGTCAGATGTGTGAAAAGCACATCTACAGGCTTCTTCAGATGAGGCTGAATTAAGAAGGTGTACATGTACAGTATGAAGAGCAGGGAATTCCCCACGAATCCAATGAAAACTTCTGACAGGAGGAATAATGCAGAAATTATGTTGTTTGGACACATCTTAAGGAAGTCTTCAGTGCCTTATCTGACTGGATAAGGCAGACCAACCAAATATAAGTGCATGTTGTGAGGATAAAATTAATGGAATAGGCAGATGAATACAGTGATTGGCAGATAAGCACAGGGACACCAGATAAGCTCAGAGAAGACTCAGGAACTGGATTTCATTATTTTTGAAAACATGAGAAAAGAAAAGTTAAGGTTAAAGAACTGACATGGAAACACACAAGATATTAGTATATTAACCATGACTTATCCGACTTAGATGAAAGACAGATTTATATTGTACAAAGCTAAAAATGTAAATATCAAGAAAACAAAACTTTTTTAAAGTATAGAATTGAATAGAGAATTCTGAAAGGATGAAAGACAAATAGCTAAGAAACATTTTTTTAATGTCCAGTGTAGAGAGCTGTGTGCAGCCACACCTTAAGATGGCGCTGGCCTCCGCCCTCCACCTTGCCGATGGTGAGCACTCTCTGTGGTAAACAACTCCATATATGGCTAAGACTGAGGATCTGGCTTGCTTCTGGGTACCTGGACCTATGGGTAGTGCCCACGTGGCATACTGGGGTTGGCTGCCCAGAGGCTATTTCGGCTGCAGACGGGTTTCCCTGTGGTCAGAAGGAGAAGGAATGAGAGAGAACATGTAGCAAGTCAGTCAGTCCTGTCGTAAATAAGTAAATCAGAAGTCAGAAAATTAATCAAGGTTCCTGAATAAAACTGCTGAAAGAAGAGCCTGGGTGTCGTGTCTTCCTTGCAGGACGAGGTTGCACATGACAGTCCAGAATTACTGGTCATCAGAAAAATGTGGGTTAAGACTTAGATTATAACTTAGTTCAGTCAGAATGATCAAGATGAATAAAACAAATGAAAGCACATATGGGGAGAATGCATGAAGAGGAAAAAACTTCCCCAGAGTGCTAACTGCTACAAGCACTACAGAAGTCAGTGTGGTTCTCAAATGGTGAGCTGAAAGTAGATCCACCATAGGATCCACCCTTGAGCATCTGCCCAAAGGATTCTACATTCTACTACAAAGATTAGTACACTTCGTGTTTGTTACAGCTATGTTCAAAATAGCCAGAAACTGGAAACAGCCTACAGATCTATCAACTGATGAATAGATAATAAAATGTGATAGCTGTGCTTATGTTAATATCATTCAGATTTTCAAGAAAAAAAATAGAATTATAAAATTTGTAGGCAAATGGATTGAGGTAGAAAGAATCACCCTGAGTGAAGTAACACTGTTCCAAAAAGATAAACACTGGCATGGGGCTAAGCACTTCAGAGGCAGAACTCTGTAAGTTGGAGGACAGCCTGGCCTACAGTTGGAGTTCCAGAACAGACTGGGCTACACAGAGAAACCTTGTCTCAAAACTCCCCCAAAAAAAGAAAGAGGAGGGGAAGGGAGGGAGGGGGAATCACTGTTTCAGGCTCCAAATACCCCATAACGAGGGGTCTTCACTAGGATCAATCACCATTAAGACTTCTGGGAGTTTCCATTGCACTGGTTTTCTACCAATTCCAGTTTTCTCTCCCTGTCTCTTTCTTTCTGTATTCCCTGAGGGAGAAAGTAAGGAAGGGAGGAAGGAAGGAAGGAAAAGAAGGAGAGAGGGAGGGAGAGAGGAAGGAAGGAAGGGAAGGAGGGAGGGAGGAAGGAAGAAAAGAAGGAAGGATGAATGTTGTCTTCCTGTGTATACTGATTTTACATTTGTCCTTGTATCTTATCTCTAAACCAATACATTTTCAATTATTTGATATTTAGTATTTTTTTCTCATTAAACTTGTTTTAATGGGTCTCAAAATTCTGTGAGAGATTTTTGGTCAAGTTGTTTCCATTAAAAAGTACTGATTTTGAAAACTAATAAACTTAAACTAATAACTTACCTTATACTTAACTAATAACTTAAACTGACACACACACACACACACACACACACACACACACACACACACACAAATGGTCCACAAAACATTCCTCTCCTTCTGAAGGTTTTATGATGCATTGTTATTATTAACCAGTCATTTACTATTAAAGTTAAATGACAAGTTGAGACAAACAGTTCTGAGACTGTTCTTCCACTACTGATTAAGACTGGGGTGGCAGGTGTTAGGGATGATATTCACTTAGCCTTCTGAGCTTTCTGGGCAGTCTTCATGACTTTGCCAGCTCTGGCAGCCTTCTTGTCCACAGTTTTGCTGACACCCACAGCAACTGTCATGCCACGGGTGCTCTACACAGCCAGAGAAACTTCTCTAGTAATGAGCTATAGAAATGGTCCCTGAAAGTATAGTTTTAATTATTTGATATTTCTATAAAACGTTATAACTCAAAATAATAGTGTAGGTATTAGTCATACTAACCTTGGTTTAGACACTATTACACAACTCTGTCAGCACAAGGATCATTTCAACAGAGCTATCCAGGTACAAACATTTAGCTTGTTACCTCTAACTTAACTTTCTAATTCAAATGTCAGTGTTTGGGACTAAGGTGGTTCACACAACTTGTAAAGGCTCCTGTCATGGAGCGGGGAGAGCAAAAGCTATACCTGAGTATCCAGCTGTACAAAACACAAATCTTAACCCAAGAATTTTCTGGCTCAAACCAGCATTCATGCCATGATGAAGACATCTAATCTGACCAATAACTGAAGTGCCTTGTCAAGTGAAAATCATGAGAAATCCACACATTTATGTGAATATTTTTATATGTCTTTACGGAAACATAATTTTATATTCTCGACCATCATTTTAATGGTGTTGATGCAAGTGAGGAGATACAGACTTGAAAACTTCAAATTATAAATCCTGAAATGTCCTGAGACATGAAAACAATGAGATATAATCACTGAGTGGCTAAGCATCCAAAACACCTCTTTTTTTTCTAATTCTTTCTTAAATTATTATTCTCTCATATACTACATCCTCACCACATTTTTCCCTTTCTTCCATCTTCTCCCAGTATCCCTTCTGCTTCCTCAAGATCCAGTCCGCCTCCATTTTCCTTCAGAAAAGAACAGGCTTCCAAGGGATATCAACCGAATATGGCATACCAAGTGAGGAGATTAGGCAGCTCCCCTCACATAAAAGCTGGAGGAGGCAACCCAGTAGGAGGAAAAGGGTCCTCAAAATAGGCAAAATAGTTAGAAACAGTCATCACTCTCTGCCGGGAGCTAAAGCCTAGCTTAGCCATTTTTCAGTTTATAAGTTAGCCACGTTTATTGGCTTCTATTTTTTCCTTCCATTTGCCAGCAATTATGTGACTTGCCAGAAGGATACACCCTCTGTTGTTTAAACTAGACCATGAATTCAGGCCATTTCCTTTGATCCTCTCAGACCACAGGTAACACTCTCCAGGCATTCAACTGATAGCAGATAGATTTCCATACTAATTCTACCCTGCCTGGCACCCCTCCTCAAACCAGGCTTGACACTTTTTGACTGACCCTCTCCTTCTTCCAGACTAGGTGCATTCTTCCCACACTGAGATTATATTTAAATGCTGGCCAAAAAATTAAAGTTGAGAGCTTGGATGAAGTTTCATCTTGCTCTCAATTCCTCCATGTGTTCTACTCTCGCATTTGTCTCGCCTCCTGTTTCAGGTCTACATTGAACGTTGAACACCCTGCTGGCCGGGGCAATTCTCACTGTTGAGTCCCACAACCATAAGTATATGAAGAGGACCTACTTCAGACCCTTGCAGTCTTCCTGGTCATTCGTTCAGTCGCTGTGAGCCACTATGAGCCAGGGCTTATTGATTCTGTGAGTTTTCTTGGGGTGTCCTTGGCCCCTCTGGCTTCTCCAGTACTTTCCCCCCCTCTTCCATAGGATTCCCCAAGATCTGCCTAATGTTTGTCTGCAGGTCTCTGCATCTGTTTCTAGCCACTGCTGGATGAAATCTCTCTGATGATGATTATGCTAAGCTCTGGTCTACAAGTACAGCAGAATATCATTAGGAATAATTTCACTGACTTTTTTCTGTTCATGTTTGGTTCTATCCTAGGTTTCTGAGCAAGCCAGCCTCTCCTCCTAGCCCTCCAGGCAGTATCAGATATGAGTTCTTTCTTGTGGCTCAGGTTTCAAGCTGGACTAGTCATTAGTTAGCCACTCCCACAAGTCGGCATCAGTTTTACCTCAGCACATCTTGCAAGCAAGGCAAATTGTAGGTCAAAGGTTTTGTGGCCAGACTGGTGTCCCAATCCCTCCATTGAAAGCCTTGCCTGATTACAGAGATGGCTGGTTCAGGCTCCATATACCCCATAACTAGGGATCTTCACTAAGATCACCCTTTTAGATTTCTGGGAGTTTCTATTGCACTAGGTTTCTATCTTACCAGTGACAAGTCCCCCAGTTCCCGTTGTCTCTCCCTGTACTCTCTTTCTTTCTCTATTTCCCATTGCAACCTGACCCCTCTATTCCCATCCACACAAGTTCTGATTTCTCATCAAATCTTATAGATTTTTCAATTTTTGTGTTTTTTTTTCCAGCATGATATTTTCATTGTTTTTTCACCTTTTGTAAACATACCTCTTTGCACACAGGAAGCAATGCTGCAGAACTAGGTCCTGGATGGGGGTCAAAGAGCAGCCCAGTGACACAGCTCCAATCCAGTTGAGCTGTGTGCTAGAGGCAGTCAAGAGCAGTCAGCATTCCAATGGAACCTGAATGACCCAGGCTCCATTACTTGCTTATCATTACAAGATGAAATATATACCCTCAAGGGGATACTTATTCCAAGGCTGGCTTTTCAGATCAAGATACTAAGTACAGGCCATGTGATGCACACACAGACCAGGGTGGACACAGATACATTTAAGCCCCTGTCCAGACAATGGAAGTTTCTTTTACAAACCTTGTAGTATCCATGAGATCCAGGATCATGGCCATTTAGTCATGATTGGAGGAAAATAATCCACCAAGATTGCTTTCATAAAAAAGTCCTGGAAAACTAGAGAAGACCTAACCTCTTCTATGAACAGAGCCAAAATACACAATGAATGTTCAGGTATACAGATGGGGGACTGGCCAAGCTGCAGGGATGTGCCCAGGGTCTGAGGACATCATGGCTGGAAGTGCCTAAGCAATACAAGCTGTGGAGACAAAGCAGACATGGGACCCTAGGGCCTGAGGCTGAGTCTCTGTAAATCCCCTGAGGAAACAGACTGAGAAGAAATCTTCCCTAGCAATTCACTGCTTTGAGATGCAGATTCAAAGGAAAAGCCAAACATACCCAAGCGACAAACCACAACCACTGAACAGCTTGGGATCAGAAACACCCTGGACTGATCCTTCGAACCCCACTCCAACTATAGGAATACCAAACTCATTCTTGAGGGAGGTTGGACAAAACTGGATTTGGCCAGGAGTGGTGACTGATCCAAACATTATTGGATCAGTGGAACCATAA
>PVIH01002008.1:185000-207024 GCA_004025045.1 Sigmodon hispidus
AGAAGAGAAATGTCAAGATGTGTTGGGAGGGGGAAGGGACCTTGAATGAGGATATACAGGGATGGGAAAAAAAATTTCAGAGGGAAAGCTGAACACATAGTAAATATATGTGTAGCAATCTTATTTGCATTACCACCCTTGATATGCCATGCTTATGATTCTTATCCTGTTCATAGTTATTGTTAACTTTTCCTCATTTCAAATTCATGTTACTTTTTTTTTTGTTAAATACAAAATAAAGAAAAAAAAAACAAAAAACAAAAAACAAAGGAACATGAGGTCTTCACTCTTAAACTGGATATAGTCCTGCTTAAAGGTTAGAAAGAGACCACTCAAGACAAGGCTTTCTACTGCCAACTGAGGCCACAGGTGGAGTAGAATTGTTCCAGTTCAGGCTGGCTGTCAATCATTATATCTGCTGTTGTTGCTGTCCCTCCCCTCCCCACATACTACAATGGGAAACATGAATTCAGATGAACACATGGACAGGCTCACATAAAATGAAAAAAAGAAAAAGCAAAAGTGATGGGAACAACTAGAGGAGAAAAACATCTACCTTAACGTTGTGCAAAGCTTAACACACACACACACACACACACACACAACAATGAGAAAGCATCTACTGTCACCACACCTTCAAATAGAAGAGTCCATTACCAGAATCACAGAAAAGGGTGGCTGAAATGTCTGAAAACATTTCCAGCATCCTACTTTACAGAGGATCTATGACCACATGCAGGATCCAAAGTGATGAAGAAAGCAGATCAATTCAGAGCACATATGAGAAAATTAGCAGAGTGGATGAAAGGACTAGAAATTGAAAGGGTAACAAAGGAAAAAAAAATTATCAAAGTAATTAAGACTCAGAGAGCAAACAGAAATACTGAGAATGACAAAGTCAATCACTCAAATCAGAAGCACAGCTGAAAGCTTCAGCTATCAGCAAGATCAATAGAAAAGAAATTTCCAGGCTGGAGGACAACATCAGGAAGAGTGCATTGCCAGCTAGTGGCACTCGCCTTTAATCCCAGTAGTCAGAGGCAGGCAGATCTCTGTGTGTTTGAGGCCAGCCTGGTCTATAAAGTGAGTTTCAGTACAGCCAGGACTATACACAGGGAAACCCTGTGTCAAAAAATCAAAACAAAAAAATCTGAAAAAAAGAAAAAAAAAACAGAAAACAAAACAAAACACAACAAAAGAATACAGTACATTAAGGAAAATGTAAAGAAAGGAATGGGCAAAGCTGGAGACATAGCTCAACTGTTAAGAGCACTGGCTGGGACTTTAAACAAAAAAGCAAAAAGCAAAAAGCAAAGCATGTCCAAGCTGCAAACCACAACCACTGAACAGCTTGGGATCTGAAACACCTTGGAGCCCATTCCCACCAGAGGAACACCTGACCCAGTCTTGATGTTGGGGTGAGGAAAGCAGATCTGCCTGGAGTGGATGCTGAACTAAACCATCCTGGGAACTTGGGACCTCCTGCCCTTGCTGGGGAGGAGATAAAGTGATGGGGAAAAGAGAGAGTGACTGGGATGGGTGAGAGGGGGAAGGGAGTTTGAACAAGGGGATACCTGGATAAAAAATAATGACTTTATTCATAATAATAAAAAAAGAGTACTGGCTCTTCTTCAAAGGGAACTAGACTCAATTCTCAGGACGCATTTGGCATCTCACTGCTGTCTGTATCTCCAGTTCTAGGGGATCCAACACCCTTACATAGACATGCATGCAGGCAAAACACCAATGCATATAAAATTAAATTTAATTTAAAAAAGAGAAAACGTCAGTGGAATATATTCAACCAACCTATGGTGGAGTAGAGCATGATGAGATTAACAATAAAATTAGAGCTAGTATTTCCCAAACATATATGCGATAATCTATCCAAACAACCCAACTATAAACAGCAGAGAGAATCCACACAAAGACATCATAGCCAAGATATCAAAAATGTGAACCCCAGAAACTAGTCTAGATGTTATAAGGGAAGATTGCCAATCCATCTAACAAGATAGTCATATGAGAATAACATCAGCTCACAAGTCAGCAACCCCCAGAGCCAGGAAAGCATGAAATAAGAGATTTCTAACCATAAAGTAACTGGCTTTTCAACCACAGTTGCTATGCCCAGCACAGATCTCTTCCATTTGATAGAGATGTAAGTGCATATAAAGACAAGCACAGACCCAGGATAAGTTGGCAGTGTAGAACTTACTTGTCACATTCCTGACAGGTCTAGAAAGAATATATGTCTTGAGACTGATGATTGGAGAAAAGAAAGCTTGAAAGTAGTCAGTATCTTGTAAAAAGTACACCCCCACTCCACTGTGAGATTGTGCACTGCCCCAGATGAAGAAAATAGCATCAGGGTTAAATGTAAACAGCAGCTGGGAAATGCAAATACTTGTTAACAGATGAAATAGTGGGACTGGAGAGCTGTCTCAGTGGTTAAGAGCATTTGCTGCTCTTCCAGAGGATCCAGGTTTGATTTCCAGCACCCACATGGCAGCTCACACCCATCTGTAACTCCCTATCCAAGGGATCTGACAGCCTCACACAGACATACATACAGGCAAAATATCAATGCTGCACATAAAATAAAAAAATATATATATTTATATATGCCTCTATATAAATAAATATGATGAGATTGTGAAACCCTATAGCAGTACATCTGGGAGTTTTGTGGACATAGAAAAATTTCTGTGGAATAATTGGCCATAAAGGACACCAGAACTGTAAGGAATCATGACTGAATCCCTGGATAGAACATATCCTAAGATAGAGAAAGGAAAGAAATTGGTAAAAATGTGTGTGAAGATAAAGAAAACAAAAGAATGAGGAAATAATATATTTCATAGGAAACATGAGACAAAATACCTGATAAGGTCATGATCTACAGAAGGAGGCTGGGAAAAGGACATACCTTCCTCTCATTCCCAGGCCAGAGTGTCTTGACATCCTCACTGGAGGTGTTTGCATCCCAGACAGGTGTGTTAAGAAGGCTTCTTAAAAGCATTCACAATTGAATTCCACACTGAATGGCAGCATGATTCCTCTCCTTGGACATGGCTCCCATGGCACCTGAAAATATCAATAGCCTTCTTTTAATGCATCACTTTGGGGTACCCAGAGGAACAATATAACAGTTTCCCACCTCTAAAATGAGTCTCCTGATGACCTTATTAAGCTAACTGGGCCAGGTGCTTTTGAGGACACACATTTTCCACAAGTTGAACTTCACTAGAGAGAGAGTCAACTTTGGGATCTGAAAAGTCATTAAAAGTTAGTTCTTCTGCAGTGGCAGAGATCACCACAGCCACTCCAACAGGCTGAACACTGAGCATCACTCCAGAGAACAAGCTCTCTGTTCCACAGGAGGCCATTGTTCCTGCTACTCTTACAGTGTGCTTTCAATTTCTTCATGCTCTATAGAGGGTATGGTGCCAGGTTGTGAAGTTTAGTTTTGTTCATTGTACAGAGATCAGTCAAGGCTGTAACACTTTGTTTCCCATAGACTTATTTTGAAATTCATTGCTATGAAAATAATACTTCTTTACTTATTGTGTTAGATATTTCTGATAAAGTCATGCTGCAAATCTAAAGGATGTGAAATTATACATATCCCACATGACAAATAACTGTGAATACCTCAAATAGCATAAAATTCAGAATTTAGCAATTTTTATTTGAAATGGAAAGATTCATATGTACAAATTCTTTCTAATTTTTCCATTATTTTTATTTTATGTCTATGGGAGTTTTGCTTGCCTGTATGTCTGTGCAACATGTACATGCAGTTTCTGCAGTGACCAGGACAGGGCATCAGATCCCCTAACTAGAGTTACGAATAACTGACCATGTGTGCTGGGAATCTAACCTTCTGGAAGATCCCTCACTTTTAACCACTGACCCCTCTCTCCAGGTCAGTATCTTGCAAATTCTTAAGGGATGTAAGATTTATATTGAAAAATATGATTTTTCAGTTATAGAATCATATTTAATAATAATGATTTATTTTGTTCTTTGAGAATGTCTTACCTTTATTTTGATCATATTTATTCCCTTCTTCATTTCCTCCCAGGTATTCCCCACCTTCTAAACAAACAACTCAATGAACTCTCTCCCTCTCTCATTCTGTTTCTCTTCAGCTTATTAAAACATTGACCAAAAGCCAGGTGTGGTGGGTCAGACCTTTAACACTAGCAATTGGGAGCTAGAGACTGGCAGATCTCTCTGAATTTGAGCTCAGCCTTATCCACATAGCAAGTTCTCAGACAGCCAGCGCTATAGCTTATAAGGGTTTCCAAAAGAAAAAGAGTTGATCATGGTGAGTTTCTGCTACCCTTTCATGGGGCCTACCCTTGAGTGTAGTGGATATGCAGGATGTGATTAAAAAAAAAAAAACTGATTTTTCCTCTCCTAGCCGCAATCAAATGCCAATAGCTCCTCATCCAAAAATGAAACTTCCCCTGTTTTATTCCTATTTTTAATATAAAAAGTTTTATTCCCATATATACCACTGCCCCCTCCCTCCCTTCCTCCCAGTCCTCCTGCAGCCTCTTCCCACCCATTCAGGGAGGGCATGGAATCTCAAGGTGGGTCAGTGTGGTCTGGCATATCCAGTTGAATTAGGTTCTAGTTCCTCCCCGAAGTGTCAAGGTTGAGTTAGGTGTTCCTCTGAAGGTAATGGGCTCTGAGATGTCAGTTTATGCACTACGGATGAACTCTGGTCCTACTGCAAGAGATTCCACAAACTGCCCACACTGTTTGACTGTCAGCTATATTCAGAGAGTTTAGTTCCTTTCCATGAATGTTCCTCATCTGTCATTTCAGAGTTCATGAGTTCTCAATAGCACTTGTCAGCTGTCTTTGTGGGTCTCTTTCTCATAATCCTGATCTCCTTCCTTGCTCATTCTCTCTCTCTCTCTCTCTCTCTCTCTCTCTCTCTCTCTCTCTCTCTCTCTCTCTCTCCCTCTCCCTCTCTCTCTCTCTGGACCAGGAGCTCAACCTGGTGCTTAGCTATTGATCTCTGTTACTGTCTCCATTTATGGCTGGGTGAAGATTCTATAATGACAATTAGAAAGAAACTTGCTAAGGAAACATCCAAGAACCCACAAGATGTCCCTGGCTAGAACTCCAAGCAATAGTAGAAAGGGTGCCTAAATAGAACCCTTGTGGTCATTATGAAAATTTCCCTCTTCTATGCTGGAATTTTCTCTGGCTTGAGTTTGTGTAGGTCTAATGCATACTGTCACAATGTCTATGAGTTCATAAGTGCACCTGTCCTGATGTCCTGAAAAACACTGCCTCCTCGAAGTCATTAACCACCTCTGACTCTTACCATCTTTCCAGCTACACTTATTCATTTGTTCCTTAAGGAAAAGATGTGATAAAGACATCTCATTTAGGCTGAGTGTAGCAGCCGCCCCACCAGATTCCATGATGGAAATACCATGACATTCAGCACCATCAGCCAAAATGAAAACAAAGACCAAATCCATTCAAGTTCCTAGTTCTGGGGAAGTCTCAACTTTACTTTTGGCCTTCTGTAGTTCCACTTCTGGCTAACTGCTCTTGTTAACTGAAGTATGTCAACTCTGGGTGGTGCGTGTGTGTGTGTATGTGTGTGTGTGTGTGTTTGTCTGTGTGTGTGTGCTTAAAAGCTCAGCCTGAGAAAGTCTTGTGACTAATATACTGGAATGCCTAAAACCCAGTATAGACACCATCCAAGGTAATAATGACAGTCTATTGGCTTAAACCTATGTCTCGTAGTCTTTACTGGATGATAGTCCACAAAACAGAGTACTCCAAAGTCTCATAGTCTGTGCTATCTGACCAGTTGTGGGTCTTTCTGTCAATTGTCATCTACATCAAGAAGAACATTCTCTGGTGAGGGTTGAGAAGAGACTATGTATGTATGTATGTATAGATGGATGGATGTAAGGATGGATGGATGGATGGATGCAGCAATAAGTAATTAGGCATAGTTTTATAGTTTGATTGTTGTTTCCAGTTCCCATAAAGAACATAGATCCCATGTCCTATGTTCATGATCCAGATCCCATGACAGTAGTGTGAAATGACCATGGTGATAATAGTCATGGATTCTAACATTTTGAAACCATAAGTTTCTTTTTTTTCTTTTTTGTTTTGAATAAAGCCTCATTTTTTATCCATGTAGACTCTTGTTCAAACTCCTTTCCACCTCCTGCCCCTCAAAGTCACTCTCTCTTCTCCCCATCTCCTTATTTTCTCCCCAGCAAAGGCAGGAGGTCCCAAGGTCACAAGGTCCTAAGGTCCTAAGGTCCTAAGGTGGCTTAATTCAGCATCCACTCCAGGCATATCTGCTTTCCTCACCCCAGCATCAAGACTCGGTCAGGTGTTCTTCTGGAGGGAATCGGCTCCAAGGTGCTGGTTCAAGGTGTTTTAGATCCCAAGCAGTTCAGTAGTTGTGGTTTGCAGCTTGGACATGCTTTGCTTTTTGTTTAAAGTCCATTAATGAGTGAGTACATCCCCTGCTTATCTTTCTGGGTTAGTGATAACTCACTCAGGAAGATATTCTCCAAATCTATCCATTTGCCTGCAAATTTTAGGATGCAATTCTTTTTTACTGCAGAATCGTACTCCATTGTGTAGATGTACCACAGTTTGTTAATCCATTCTTCATCTAGGTTGTTTCCAGGTTCTTACTATTATGAATGCTGCTGCTATGAACATAGTTGAGCTAATGCTTTGGAGTACAAATGTGCATCTTTAGGGTTTATGTCCAGTAGTGGTATTACTGGATCCTTAGGGAGCTTGATTTCAGTTTTCTGAGAAACTGTCATACTGCATTTCAGAGTGGCTGAACAAGATTACACTACCACCAACAATGGAGGAGTGTTCCCCTTGCTCTGCAACCTCTCCAGTATAGGCTGTTATCTGTGTCTTTTATCTTAGGCAATCTGACAGGTGTAGGTGGTTTCTCAAAATTGTTTTGATTTGCATGTCTGATCGCTAAAGAGGTTGAACATTTTTTAAAGTGCCTTTCAGCCATTTGTAATTCTTCTGCTGAGAAGTCCCTTTTTAGTTTTGAACCCCATATTTTGATTGGATTATTAAAGGTTTTGGGCTCCAGTTTCATGAGTTCTCTACATATTTTAGAGATCAGTCCTCTGTCACTTGTAGGGTTGGTGAAAATTTTTTCCCATTCTGCCTTATTGACTGTGTCCTTGGCTTTACAGAAGCCTCTCAGTTTCAGGAGGTCCCACTTACTGATTGTTATTATTAGTATCTGTGCTACTGGTGTTATATTTGGAAGTGGTCGCCTGTGCCAATGTATTGGAGGGTATTTCCCACTTTCTTTTCTATCAGGTTCATTGTGGCTAGGTTTATGTTGAGATGTTTGGTCCACTTGTATTTGAGTTTAGCACAGAGTGATAGTCTTGGATCTATTTGCATATTTCTACACACTACCATCCAACTATGCCAACACCATAGGTTAAAGATACTATCTTTTTTTTCCATTGAGTATTTTGGGCCACTTTGTCAAAGATCAGGTGTTCATAGGTTTTTGGGTTAATTTTGGGATCTTCATTTCCATTCCATTGATCCACAAGTCTCTTTTTATGCCAATACAAGGCTGTTTTAAATACTGTAGCTCTATAGTATAACTTGAAGTCAGGGATGGTGATGTCTCCTGAGGTTCTTTTCTTGAGCAAAATTGTTTTGGCAATCCTGGCTTTCCTGTTATTCCAAATGAAATTAAGTATTGCTCTTTCAAGGACTGTAAAAAATTATGCTGCGATTTTGATGGGAAGTGCATTGAATCTTTAGATTGCTTTTGGTAGACTTGCCGTTTTTACTATGTTGTTCCTCCCTATCCAGGAACATGGGAGTCTTTCCATTTTCTGATAGCCTCTTCAATTTCTTTCTTCAGTGAATTAAAGTTTTTAATCAAATAGATCTGTTATTTCTTTGGTTATATTTACTCCAAGGTATTTAATGCTATTTGCAGCTATTATAAAGGGTGATGTTTCCCTTATTTCTTTTTAGGCCTTTTATCTTTAGTGTATAAGAGGACTACTTATTTTTTTGAGTTAATCTTGTATCCTGCTATATTGTTGAAGGAGTTTATCAGCTGTACAAGTTCGTTGGTAAAGTTTTGTGGATCACATATGAATACAATCATATCATCTGCAAATAGAGATAGTTTCACTCTTCCTTTTCCAATTTGTATCTCCTTAATCGCCTTTCATTCTCTTATTGCTTTAGCTAAAACTTTGAGAACAACATTAAGTATAGATAAGGAGAGAAAGGACATCTTTGTCTAGTTCTCGATTTTAGTGGGATTGTTTTGTGTATTTCTCCATTTATTTGATGTTGGCTATTGGCTTCTTATAAATCACCTTTATTATATTTAAATATTTTCCCTGTATTCCTGATCTCTCCAGGACTTTTATCATAAAGGAGTGTTGGATTTTGTCAAAGGCTTTTTCAGTATCTAAGGATATATTCATGTGGTATTTTTTCCTTTAGATTGTTTATATGGTGTGTGACTTTTATGGTTTTTCATATATTGAATCACCCCTGCATTTATGGGATGAAGCCTACTTGAACATAGTGGATGATATTTTTTATATGTTGGTGTATTCAGTGTACCAGAATTTTGTTGAAATTTTTTGAATCAATATTCATGAGGGAATTCTCTTTCTTTGTTGCATCATTGAGTGGCTTGGGTATCAGGGTAATTGTGGCCACATAAAAAGAGTTTGGCAGTGTTCCTTCAGTTTCTACTGTATGAAACAGTTTGAGGAGTATTGGTATTAGTTCTTCTTTGAATGTCTGGTAGAATTCTGCACTGAAACCATCTGGGCCTGGTCTTCTTTTACGTGGGAGGCTTTTCATGACAGCTCCAATTTCGTTTAAGGTTATAGGTCTGTTAAGGTTTTTAATCTGATCTTCATTTAATTTTGGTAAATGGTACCTGTCCAAAAAGCTATCCATTTCTGCTAAGTTTTTCATTTTTGTAAGTATATATTTTCAAAGTATGCCTGATAATTCTCTGGATTTCCTGGAGGTCTGTTGTTTTGTCTGGCTTTTTATTTTTGATTTTGTTGATTTGGATACTCTCTCTCTGCTTTTTGATTAGTTTGGATAAGGGCTTATCTATCTTGTTGACTTTCTAAAGGAACCAATTCTTAGATTCATTGATTCTTTGTAGTGTTCTTTTTGTTTCAATTGTATTGGTTTCAGCTCTAAGTTTGATTATTTCCTGCTATATACTTCTTCTATGTGAGTTTGCTTCTAATTGTTCTAAGGTTTTTAGCTGTGCTGTTAGTTCTTTAGTGTTGAATTTCTCTAGGTTTTTCATATAGGTGTCTAGTGCAATAAATTTTTCTCCTAAGACTGATTTCATTGTGTCCCATAAGTTTGGGTACCTTGTGGATTCATTTTTGTTAATTCCTAGAAGGACTTTGATTTCTTTAATTTCTTCTTTCACCCAGAGATGGTTCAGTTGAGTGATGTTTAGTTTCCATGAGTTGGTAGGCTTTTTGTGATTTTTGACTTTGTTGAACTCCAACTTTACATCCTGGTTGTCTGATATGATACAAGGGATTATTTCTATTTTTTAATCTATTGATATTTGCCTTATGAACAATTATGTGGTCAATTTTAGTGAATGTTTTATATGGTGCTGAGAAATATTTATATTCCTTTGCATTTGAGAGGAAGCTTCTGTAAATACCTATTAAATCCCTTTGCATCATAATGTTTGTTTCACTCATTTCTCTGTTGAGCCTCTGCCTGGTTGTCCTATCCAAGGGTGAAAGTGGAGTATTGAAGTCTCCCACTATTAGGATGTGAGAATTGATGTGGGATTTGAGCTTTAGTAGTGTTTCTTTTACATAGATGGGTGTCTTTATATTAGGGGCATAAGTATTCAGGATTGAAATCTCGTCTTGATTTATTTTTCCTGAGATGAAAATGTAATGTCCATCTTGGTCTCTTGTAGTTGATATTAGTTTGTAGTGTACTTTGTTAAATATTAGGATGGCAATGCCAGCTTGTTTCTTAGGGCCATTTGATTGCAAAATATTTTCCCAACCCTTTACACTGAGCTTGTTTCTGTCTTTAAGGTTGAGGTGTGTTTCTTGTATACAGCAGAAGGATGAGTTCTGTTTTTGTATCCATTGTGTTAGTGTTTTGTTGGTTTTTTTTAATACGTGTGTTGAGTCCATTGATTTTAAGGGATATTAGTTACCACTGATGGACATTTTCTATTATTTTTGGTGGTAGCTTGTATATATTTCCTTTCTTTGTGCTTTTCTTCTGTGGGATTATTGATTGTGGTTTCATGGGTGTATCTGGGATCATTAGGTTGGAATTTTTCCTCTAATGCTTTCTGAAGGGCCAGAATTGTGGATAGGTATTGATTAAGTCTGACTTTGTCATGAAATATCTTGTTTACTCCATCCATGGTGATTAATAATTTTGCTGGGTATAGTAGTCTAGTTTGGTAGCTCTTTTAGTGTCTGCTAAACTTGTGACCAGGACCTTCTTGATTTCATTGTTTCCATTGAATAGTCAGGTGTTATTCTGATAGGTCTGCCTTATAAGTAAGTTGGCCCTTTTTTTTTTGCAGCTCTTAAAATTTTTCTTTGTTTTGTATGTTTGCTGCTTGATTATTATGTAGTGAGCAGATTTTTTTTTTTTGCTTCACATCTATTTGGTGTTCTGTAAGTTTCTTGTATCTTTACAGGCATTTACTTCTTTAGGTTGGGAAAGATTTCTTCTATGATCTTATTGAATACATTATCTGTGCCTTTGTGCTATTCTTCTTATTCTTCTTCTATTCCTATTATTCTCTGGTTAGGTCTTTTCATGGTGTCCCAAATTTCCTGAACATTTTTTCATTTTAGTGTTTTCTTTGACTGATATATCTATTTCTGCTATTGTGTCTTCCACTCCAGAGATTCTCTCTTTCACCTTTGGATTCTGTTGGTTCTGCTTGTGTCTGTAGTTCCAGCTTTTTTCTTTAGGATTTCTATTTCCACCTTTGCCTCATTTTGTGCCTTTTTTGTTGCTACTATTTCAATTTTTAGTTCCTGGAATATTTTTTCATTTTTTGGTTTTCCTTTTCTTTGTTTTCTTTCAAGGATTTGTTCATCTCCTCCTACTTTTTGTTTGCATATCCCATTTCTTTAAGGGAATTTTTCATATCTTCTTTGAGGGCTGTGGTAGAAATGTTCTCTGTATGATGTAAATAAAATAACTGGTTTGGCCTATGTGGAGCACCATAAAAGTGGGTGGAAGATCAGAAGACAGGCAAGTAGAAGGAGGCTGGATTTAGTCAGTCTCCATTCGACCCCTGAGAAGAAGAGACAGACATGTAAGAAAAACAGGTGGGCCACGGGCTGGGACACATGGCAGACAGATGAATAGAATTCGGTTGAATTAATGTAAAAGAGCTAGCTAGTAATGTGCTTGAGACATGGGCCAAACAGTATAAAGTTAATATAAGTGTCTGATTCATTTCTTTGGCGGACAAAAGCCACCACAGACTAGGTCTGAACTTCTGGCTCAAAAGGGCCCAGAAACCTTCTACAGCAGATGGCATCCCTGGGTGGGCACCAACTCCTGCATAAAGCCTAAAAAAGTTTAAAAAGCTTAATAAACATTCTTGATCACTGAAACAGAGCCAAAAGCAGCTTTCTAAATTGCATATCTAAATTGATTTATAATACAGAGGCAGAGTGGTATTCAGACAAAAATTTAAAAATGGTGTGTCCACGGCACACAGCTTAAACTCATACATTTCACAAAAGGCTTGACATAAGTGTAATTAATTTAAGGTTTCTACTTATACTAAACAAAAAGAAAACAGAGTCAAAAACAGTTTTTTTGAAAGCAACATTTCCTGAATCTGCTCTGTTTACTAGCAACAAGAGAGATACAGCGGACCTCTCCGCCATATTAAAAAGCTGCCAAAAGGGGCGGAGTCAGCAATTAAAGTAATGATCCACATTTTAAAAACTCTTTGGGTTAAAAAATGATTAACGGGGGCTGGAGAGATGGCTCAGAGGTTAAGAGCACTGACAGTTCTTCCAGAGGACCTGAGTTCAATTCCCAGCAAAACCACATGGTGGCTCACAA
This sequence comes from Sigmodon hispidus, assembly GCA_004025045.1. NCBI lineage: Eukaryota > Metazoa > Chordata > Mammalia > Rodentia > Cricetidae > Sigmodon > Sigmodon hispidus. Next base: position 197,142 of record PVIH01002008.1, read on the forward strand.
CCATCTATGATGAGGTCTGGTGCCCTCTTCTGTAAAACTGTATGCATAATAAATAAATAAAATCTTTAAAAAATGATTAATGATTCTCAATAAAACAGATTTAAACTCACAAAACCTCTAAACAACATATAATATACATAAAATATACATAAGCTTCAAAAAAAGATAAAAAAGTCCTTTAAAAATAAAAGTAAAGATAAAGGCCACGTAAAGATGACAGATAAACAAAAAGTCTAAATTATGGTTATTGTCATTTCTTTTAATTTTTTTAACTTTTAATGAGCTAACTACAAAAACAGTTAATTACTAAGGCTGCTTAGTTAGACAAACATATATTTTAAAGATATCTTGACTTTAAAATCTGTTTATAAAAATATGTTGCTTGAGAAAAGAGTTTCTGTTTTTATCTCCACAAAAAATCAAATCCTATAAATTAGTTCCAGGCAAAGGTGGTTTCATTTGCCAAAGCCACCTAAACATTCTCAGCTTCTAAGATGCCAGTTGAAATGATCCAGCCTCAAGACCCTATGAAATCGCCATCATCCTTTTCAGTAAAAAATAATAAAAAAGGTCTAGGTTCCATTTCCCAAGAAATACTGCTTATTAATGTTTGTTTTCATTATAAATAGTTAATGGTCATAGTCAATCTTTTTTTTTTAAAAAAAAGTGGGGAGAATATGATATAAAAATGATTTAAAAAGATAAGTGAATTTTAATTTATTGATATAAACTTAAGGTCAATTTTGTTATCCTATATATATTTTTCTACTCTTGATTAAGATATAATACTGATATTACTCATTTAAAATTATAATGTGTAATTGAAAAATACAGATTAATAGTCATCTATAATAACCAAACTTATAGTCATGTTAGTTAGGTTTTATAGGTATACAAAGATATATTTCAACTAGATGAGTAGTCTTCAAACACTTCAAAGAGATGAAAAATATGACATTTAAAATATTTTAAGAATTTAGATTTTTCTAGACAGTGAGACAGGTCTGCTCCTGGCAGCACCAATGTATCTCAAAAAAATAATAGACATTAAAAAATTTCATGTAAAACTTACTTTGTGGCAACAGTTAGCTACTAGACAAAAAACTGTTCTGATATTGACTGCTTGATAATATGCTATATAAACTAGACATGCAAGTTCCATAAAAAAGTGACCTCTAAACGTTGGCAAAAGCCGAGATGTTCCTTCAGTTTCCTGCTTTGCAAAAAAAAAAAAAAAGCCAGACATTCTGGGGGCTGGAGAGATGGCTCAGTGGTTAAGAGCACCATCTGCTCTTCCAGAGGACCCGGGTTTGATTCCCAGCACCCACATGGCAGCTAACAACTGTCTGTAGTTCCAGTTTCAGGCAAACACCAAGGCAAATAAATAAAAATAATAAATAAATAAAAAAAATGCCAGACATTCTTCAAGACACACAGAAAAAACAACTGATAGACTGTGTCAAATTTCCTACATCACTAAAAGATATACCAAAGACTTTGGGCCATAAAGGGCTAAAAATAATTCCCCAACATTACAAAAAACTTTGAGTGACTGTCCAGACAGACAAATGTCATCTCTGTTGTTTTCCAGACTTTAAAAGTTGCTTACACTTCCTATTTATTTAGATAATATTATATCCTTCTGTAGTCTTTGATGTGGTTAAAGATTTAATAATGATAAATATAGTTCTTTTTAGTTTAAAAGATATATTAAATATAAAACTTTAGACTCACAATAAGATAAATAATGTAATATTCTCTTTAATTTTATAAATACAAATAAACTAAATATTGTGACTGTATTTTCTGCTTAAGAGCTGTTCTATATATAATTTTGCTATATAAAAATTAAAACCTTTCTTTTTGATTAGACAAAAAAGAAAAAATGTGTTAAAAATGTGCTCTATATGATATAAATAAAATAACTAGTTTGGCCTATGTAAAAATGCCATAAAAGTGAATAAAAAATCAAAAGACAGGCAAATAAAAAGAAGGTAGAGTTAGTCAGTCTCCATCTGACCCCCCCCCCAAAAAAAACACAAACATACAAAAAAACAAATGAGCCATGGTCTCGGCCACGTGAAAGACAAATTAATAAAAATGAGTTAAATTAATATAAAAGAGCTAGCTAATAATGTACTTGAGACATGGGCCAAACATTGTAAAGTTAATATAAGTGTCTAGTTCATTTCTTTAAAAGACAAAAGCCACTGCAAACCAAGTCCAAACTTCTGGCCCAAAAGGGCCCAAAAACCTTCTACAACAGAGGGCTTCAATGATCTTCATAAAGGTGTTTTTGCTGTTGTTTCCTTCTGATTCCTCTTCATTGCTCTTTTCAGGTCTTGTAGTTGTAGAACCACCAGTTTCTTCTGGAGTTGCCTTGTTGTTCTTTACATTATTATATATATTTTTGCACTGGCGTCTGCCCATGGCTTCAGTCGTTTACAGTTACTAAGCTCCTAGTCAATTGTGGCTAGAGGACTTGTGTGTCCTCTGTCACTTACTCAGCTCCTAGTCAGTTGTGGCTAGAGGACTTCTGTGCCTCCTGTCTGCTCTGAGCAAAGGGTCTGCACAATCTCTGAGTCCACTCTGGACAGGAGTCTGAGTTTCAAATGCATCAGTTCATTTCTGATCTAAACTGTAAGTTTGAAATGTTCTTTTAAATTCACTTGGTTATGCTGTCTTATCACAGCAATGTAAAAGTAAGCAGGATATTAGCACATACTCAAGTCATAGAACATAAACCAATCAATTGGGTAGTTACTTGGAAGCTTCATTCCTACTAGCTAGCTTTCATAGTGCTAGTAGGTGCTGTGCATGCCACTAGTGATGAAATGTAATTATCAGTCTCACCTAGAAGGGGGAAATCAGTATAATACAATAACAATCTGCCTGACAAGAGATGCCCACTGATGCAATAGTGCATGATTCTTACAGGGGTAAGCAACCATTTCCTGAATAGATTTCAAACCCAGTTCATGAGATGAACCCATACCTATCACTGTTAACCAGACTGAGAACTACTGGCTAGTTAAGTGATAAGCTCTAAGGGAAAAACTTATTGCTATTACCCTACTAAATTGGCATAGCATTGGATGACTTCCAATGACTTACTGCTTTACCTATAGATCAATGTATCTTTCAATCCTCATCAAGGAAGCTGTTTCAGCAGATGGCAATGAACAGAAAGACAACATAGAAAATGAGAGACTTTGGAGTGCTCATCCCTAAATGGAAAGTAAATATCATACTTCTTCCCTCAAGTCTCAAGAATCATTGCAGAAGTGGAAATAGAAGAACTACAAGAGCCATCCAAAATGATGGATGATTTTAAGAAAACTGGTTTTTAGACACAACAGAGCTCATGCAAATATAAATTTACAGCATTACAAGACCGGGGCAAGCTCAAGCCAGAGAAAAATAGCAGAATGGAAGAAGAGAGTGGGCACATAGATCAACCCCTAACTAAGAAGTATTGGCATTTAATGGCTGCTTGGAAAAACTAAATCAGTTTTCTTTAATGTGTGGCCTTTGCTGTATCAACCACACTATAGGACAAAAACCATACACAATAATAGTGGAAGTCAATGAGTTGAGATAGACACTGGAACATGACAGTGTTCCCACTGCCATAATAGTGAGGTAGGGGTAAATTTGGAGGGTAAATATGATCAAACTATGCTGCATAAAACTTCTCAAAGAATCATAAAAATTATTTTAAAACAATTTTTATTTATCTGGTTGCTATGCTGTGGGATCTTTAATCAACCAAATTTTCCAGGTTTATTGGCATAGGATCCAATGATCTCATCTTTTAACTGAACAACAGAAGGAAAATTCTGGTACATTCATAAAATGAAACACAATACAGTAGGGGAAAATGATTTAACTTCAACTGCAAATGTAGGTTCTCGAAACTACAAGAAATGTTTTATTAAGATTAAGCTTAGAATTCTCCATTGTATACTTTATTATTTGTTTGTTTGTTTGTTATTTATTTACTTATTACAAGGTCTTTCTACTTAGCGCTGGCTGTCTTGAAACGCACTATGGAGACCAGGCTGACCAAGAACTCATATAGATTCAGTGTCTCTGCCTCCCTAGTATGCTACCTTGCCTGGCCAATTTTGATTTTTATTTTTCCTTCTTAGGCATTAAACCTAAAATAAAAACTATATAAAATTTTCTCAATGGTTGGCCCAAAAGGAAAGGAAGTAGCATAAACTTTATAAGCACATGACTGAGGTACTTACAGTTATTTACCATGTGGGATATGTATAATTTCGTGTTCATTTAGATTTGCAGCATGAGTTGATCAGAAACATTTAATACAATAAGAAATATTTATTATAGGAATAAATTTCAAAATAGGAGTCTATGGGAAACAAGGTGTTATAGCCTTGACTGATCTCTGTACAGTGGACAAAACTAAACTTCACAGCCTGGCACCATGCCCTCTATAGAGCATGAAGAAATTGAAAGCACACTGTAAGAACAGGAGGCACAATAGTCTCCTGTGGCACAGAGAGCTTGTTCTCTGGGGTGATGCTCAATTCTCAGCCAGTTTAAGTAGCTGTGGTGATCTCTGTCACTACAGGATAACTAACTTTTAATGACTTTTCAGATCCCAAAGTTGATTCTCTGGTGTAGCTCAACTTAGGAAAATATGAGTCCTCAAAGGCACCTGGCCCAGTTAGCTTAATAACGTTATCAGGAGACTCAATTTAAAGGTGGGAGACTGATATGTTGTGCCTCTGGGTACCCCAAAGTGATGCATTAAAACAAGGCTATTGATACTTTCAGGTGCCATGGGGATCATGCCCATGGAGGGGAATCATGCTGCTATTCTGTGTGCAATTTAATTCTGAATGTTTTTAGGAAGCCTTTTAAACACACCTGCTTGGGATGCAATGGCCTCCAGTGAGGATGCCAAGACACTCTGGCTTGGGAATGAGAGGAAGGTATGTCCTTTTCTCAGCCTCCTTCTGTAGATTATGACCTTATCAGGTATTTTGTCTCATGTTTCCTATGAAATATATTTCCTCATTCTTATTTTCTCTTCATCTCTTTATTTTTAACCTGATTTTTTAAATCATTTTCTTTCCATTCTCTATTTTAGGATGTATTCTAGCCAAAGATTCAGCTTATTCCACACTCAGGACTTCTATAATTCTGGTGTCCTTTATAGGAAGTTATGCCCCAGAACTTTCTATGTCTCTAAAATGCCCAGAGATATGGGCATATGATCTCATGATTTCATCTTTTATCAAGTATTTGCATTTCCCAATTCCTGTCTATATCTAATCCTGATGCTGTTTCCTCCATCCGGGTAGTGTGCAGTCTCAGAAGGAAGTATTCTTTAGAAGGCACTGACTACTTTCAAGTTTTTTTTTTTTCTCCAATCATCAGTCTCAAGACATGTATTCTTTCCAGAATGGTCAGAAATGTGACAAGTAAGTTCTGCACAGCTAATTTATCTTCAAGGACTGCCTTGGTCTGTGCTTGTCTTTATATGTGCTTACATCTCTATCAAATGGAAGAGAACTCTGCTGGGCATAGCAACTGTGTTTGAAAAGTCAGTTACTTTATTGCTAGAAATCTATCATCTCATGCTTTCCTGGCTTTGAGGGTTGTTGACTTGTGATGTTATTCTCACATGACTATCTTGTTATGTGGGTTGGCAATCTCCCCTTATAACATCTAAAACTGGTTATGGGATTCACATTTTTGATATCTTGACTATGATGTCTTTGGGTGGATCTTCTCTGGTGTGTCTATTTGGGGTGATTATTTCATTAAGTTTGGGGATTACTGCTTCTAGTTTTGTTGGTTAAGTCACTAGTGATTGTAGACTTTATCGCATCATGCTTTACCCTAGCTTAGGCTGGTTGAGCATATTTCACAGATCAGGACATGCTCATTTCTTTCTTACACACACCTTGATGCATTGTATTCCTGATGTCATCCTCAAGCCTAATTTTTTTTTTTTTTATCTGCATGCTTTTTTTCTACTTTGAAAGCTTTCTGCTGTGCTTCTGATTTGATTGATTGGCTATGTCGTTCCCAGAATTTTTGTTTGTTCTTTGAGTCTTAATTACCTTGATAATTTTTTCCTTTGTGTCCTTAATTACCCTTTCCAATAGCTGTCCCTTTTATCCACTCTGCTAGTTTTCTTACCTGTGCCCTGAATTGTTCTGATTATCTCAGTTTGGGTTCTGTTTGTAATCATAGATCTTCTGTAGAGTAGGACTCTGAAATGATTTTCAGACATTTAACTCCTTCTTTTCCTTGATCCTGGTGGTGGGATATTCTGTTTGAAGGTGTGCTCACATTAGATGCTTTCTCATATTTGTGTGTGTGTGTGTGTGTGTGTGTGTGTGTGTATTGAGTTTTGCACATCCTGAGGGTGGATGTTTTTCTCCTCTAGTTTTTATTTCACATTTGTTCCCATCACTTTTACTTTTTTATTTTATGTGAGCCTGTCCCACTGTGGTCAGCTGAAGTCATGTTTCCCACTGTAGTGTGTGAGGAGGGGAGAGACAGCAACAACAGCAGATATAATGATTGACAGCCAGCCTGGCTTAACCTGCACTGGAACAATTCTGCTCCACCTGTGACCTCAGTTAGGCAGTAGAAAGCCTTGTCTTGAGTGGTCTCTTTCTAGGCAAGCCTGTTTTTTTTGTAAATAAAACATTTTATTAAATCTTATAGTATCAATTATAGTATGTTCAGACATAGCAATACTGATTAGGGCTGTCTCTGTATAATATAAACTATAATATGTTCAGATGTGGTGGTGCTGACCAGGAATTTAAAAAATTTTCACCTCACTCAAGAGCTGGTAAAGTACAAACACTTCTGTATCATGACTTCATTTTGTTAAGTAATGCATGTTATTAAATATAAGTTAATTTTTCTGAACTGAAATTCATATCTCATCTCAGTGATAATAATATACTTTACAACTTAAAATGTAGTTTGAATTTATTTTCTAATATTTTCATTAGAAATTTTCATTTTTCATCTTTGAAAAATGTCTTTAAAAATGGTGTTTGAGCTAAGTTCTCTGTCAGGACAGTGACAGGAGCTCATTTCGTTATACAGTTGTAGCGTGTTAATTAATTATTTTCCTGCAAATATGTATTGAGTACTTTTCTATACACAGAGTCCTTCCAGAATCTACACAAACAATTTCAACTTTGATTTATATTAATATCAATGATTTTAACTCATCTATTCAGGGTTGTTTCTGAAACAATTCTATGATATAATTAGCATGTCAAGTTTTTTCTTTTCCAAAATGTATTCTGAATCTTTTAATATTTTATCACACTAAAGAAATGTTTAATGTAAATGATATTATTTATTTTTTTAAGAATTAAACACAAATTCTTAACCAAATTAAACAAAAAAGGGAAGATCTACTTCAAGAAAACTAGAAATTGAAAGACAAACATTATAACAGACATAAATGAAATTCCAGAAAATCATAAGGACATACATTATAAATTTGTTTAGATAAATTGAAGATTCTGAAAAACTGGTGAGTGTTTAGATAGCAAAATTAAATCTAAATTCAATGAATGATTTTAACAAATGCATACTTTGCATCCTTGAAATACTAATAAAATACTCCATACTAAAAATAAAACAGCAATTACAGAAACAAACACAAGAAAATATAAACATACTACAGAATTCTACTATAACTTAAAAAACTAAGACAAATACATATATAATTTCACAAAACTTAAAAAATAAACAAAGCCTTTAAAAGTTACAAAGCCAGTGAAACCCTGATATTAATCATAGTATTACTTTTTTCTTTTTTAAAAATTTATATATACATTTATTATTTGGTGTTTTTATATCATGTACCCCATCAAACTCAGATATCAGATCTCTCAGAATCATGCCCACTCTTATGATCTCCCCATTTACAAAACTGCCCATTCATGTGCTCATTTACTTACTGAAGCATAATTAAACTCCCTGTGGCCAGACCCTTAAATAAAACAAGTCTTTTCTACTCACCTGTCTGCCAGAGGCCATCAATTCAGAAGTGAGGTATTGTGCCACTTAGCTACGTTCTAGTCTTGAGTTATTGTGTACAATGACATCTCTCTCATATATATATATATTTAAATTCCACTAATGGATGAGTACATTCCTTGCTTATCTTCCTGGGATTGTGATACCTCGCACAGGAGGATATTCTCCATATTCATCTATTCACCTGCAAATTTTAGAGTATCATTTTTTCTTATTGCTGAATAGTACTCCATTGTGTAGATGTACCACAGGTTATTAATCCATTCCTCAGTTGAGGGGCATCTAGGTTGTTTCCAGGTTCTTGCTATTACGAATAATGCTGCTATGAACATAGTTGAGCTAAGGCTTTTGGGGTGTTAGTGTGCTTCTTTAGGGTATATGCTCAGTAGTGATATTGCTGGATTCTTGGGAAGATTGATTCCCAGTTTTCTGAGAAACTGCCATACTGCATTCCAGAGTGGCTGAAGAAGCTTACACTCCCACCAACAATGGAGGAGTGTTCCCCTTGCTCTGTAAGTTCTCCAGCATAGACTGTCATCTGTGTTTTTAATCTTAGCCATTCTGACAGGTGTAAGGTGGTATCTCAAAGTTGTTTTGATTTGCATTTCTCTGACAGTTAAAGATTTTGAGCCCTTTTTCATGTGTATTTCAGCCATTGTAATTCTTCTGCTAAGAAGTCCCTTTTCAGTTCTGAACTCCATTTTTAATTGTATTTTTAAGGGTTTTGGGCTGTACTTTTTTGAGTTCTCTATATATTTTAGAGATCAATCCTCTGTCACTTGTAGGGTTGGTAAACATCTTTTCCCTTTCTGTAGGCTGTTGTTTTGTCTTATTGACTGTGTCCTTGGCCTTACAGAAGCTTCTCAGTTTCAGGACGTCCCACTTATTGATTGTTGTTCTTAGTGTCTGTGCTACTGGTATTATATTTAGGAAGTGGTCACCTGTACCAATGCATTGGAGGGTATTTCTCACTTTCTTTTCTATCAAGTTTAGTGTAGCTGGGTTTATGTTAAGGTCTTTGATCCACTTGGATTTGAGTTTTGTGCAGGGTGATAGGCTTGGATCTATTTGCAGTTTTCTACACACTACCATCCTGTTATGCCAACATGATTTGTTGAAGATGCTGTCTTTTTTCATTGAGTATATTTGGCCTCTTTGTCAAAAAAATCAAGTTTTCAAAGGTGTGTGGGTTTATGTTGGGATCTTCAATTTGATTTCATTGAGTCACAAGTCTGTTTCTATGCTAGTACAAGGTTGTTTTTATTGCTGTGGATCTATAGAATAATTTGAAGTCGGGGATGGTGATGCCTCCTGTGGTTCTTTTGTTGAGCAAAACTGTTTTGGCAATCCTGGCTTTCCTGTTATTCCAAATAAAATTGAGTATTTATTTTTCAAGGTCTGTAAAAAATTATGTTGTGATTTGGATGGTAAGTTCATTGAATCTGTAGATTGCTTTTGGTAAGATTGCCATTTTCACGATGTTGACCCTACCTATCCAGGAACATGGAAATTTTTTCCATTTTCTGATATCCTCTTCAATTTCTTTCTTCAGAGATTTAAAGTTTTGTCAAACATATCTGATACTTCTTTGGTTATTGTTATATCCAGGTATTTAATTCTATTTTCAGCTATTATAAAAGGTGATGTTTCCCTTTTTTCTTTTTCAGCCCTGTTATCTTTAGTATATAAGAGGGCTACTGTTTTCTTTGAGTTAATCTTTATCCTGCTACATTGCTGAAGGTGTTTATTAGCTGTAGAAGTTCCCTGATAGAATTTTGTGGGTCACTTATGTATACAATAATGTCATATGCAAATAGAGATATTTTGACCT
>PVIH01002009.1:0-116935 GCA_004025045.1 Sigmodon hispidus
GGCTAAAAGGTGATCAGATAAGGGGCGCAAAATAGGGTAAAGGTAGCTCATGCACGCTCAGGGCTTGTTCCCATTGCACGAGGTTGAGTGCCCTAGCCCGATTCCCCTGGGCAGGTTGTTGGGCAGAATGCACCGCACAGGCCTGACACGGGCCTGGAAGGCAAGTTGCTTGCAAAGGGCTGCTGTCGTACCCTGCCCTACCTGAAAAAAAGGACAGCCGGACAGGTATGGGTTGTATCCAGTTCTCTAGTAGAACGAGGACTCCTTCCCATGCAGTCTCTCAATCCAAACAGGTAGCAACCTCTGTCTTTGCCTGTCTACAGGAAGCCAGCTCCCCTCTTAATATATAAAGAAGGGGGAGATGTAGGGAGCTGGGAGCCCGGTCAAGCAGGCAAGACGGTGCCGGTTTCCGGTACCAAGGCGCGGCCGAGGCGATAAACAACGCATCTGCGCATGTCCCCCGGTAAGTTTCCACTCTGTGAGCCAAGCCCTCTGACCCTGCGTCATCTCAGGCGAGAGTTCGCAACCAATCAGAAGGGGAGATGTTAGAGGCGAGGGCTTGACAGTATAAAAGCCGGCTCCTGGCAAGGGGTCGGGGTCTTCTTCCCCTTCTTGGAGAAAATAAACTTGCTGCAGAAGGATCCAAACTGTGTACTGCGTTCTTCTTCGCAGGCGAAGACAGGGCGCGGGACACCATGTTAGGTTCCTTCAGTGTCACAATGTAGCCACGGTTGTCCAAGCATTTTGAGCCATTGGAGTCGGTCAGTTCCCCTAAGTTTGCTTGGCCTCCCTAAAGGAGAAGCCTTAAGAATGTTTTGCAGGATGCGAGGCTTACATTGCACATGAGTACTCTGGCTTATGGGAACTCATGAGGAGTATGTCTGGTTGCATGCAGGTTGACACCCAACTGCCTGCCTCTGTGAAAAGGGTGTCGGACGGGTCAGGGATTGTCTGGGTGGATGACACCTGGAGTGATACCTGTACATGTTCCTTTTGCACTTCAGAGACTAGACCTCTGCTTCTGCCTGCTTTGTTTTTTCTTAATAAAGAAGGGGGATCTGTGGAGAGCTGCGTTGTACCACGCCCTAAAGGTGGTGCTGGTTTCCGCCTTCCACCTTCCTGATGGGATGGTGAGTGCTCTCTGGAGTAAACAACTCCATATTGGCTGTAGACGAGGATGGTGGCTTGCTTCCAGGCCTCAGGACCTATGGGTGATGTCCACGTGGCTTACCGGGATTGGAGGCCCAGAGGGTATTTAGCCAAAAGCGGACTCCCCCCCCCCCCGGGTCGTTCGTGAGAGAGTGGTCGTTCGTCATACATCTGAGAGTGAGAGTGAGTGAGTGAAAGACAAGAGGATAATTAAAGGCCCGAATAAACTGCAGAGAGAAGGATCTAGTGTTGCGTGTTCCTTGCTGGCGAGGCTGCGCACGACAGTAAGAGACTGGAGCTGATTGCTGAAAATCACCCCAGGTAGAGAAGCAGCAAGAGCAAAGGTGACCGTGAACTTGAAACCCCACAGAAATAGGCAGGAAGCAGTGCAGCTAGAACATGCAAGATGGGTGAAGAGGGGTCCTGGTGGGGATCTCAGCAGAGAGAAGGCCAGATCAGTGAGGGATTGGAAAGTCAGGCTGTGGACAGAGCACATACATTACTCCAAGAGAGAGAAGGGTGGAGCACATCTGGAAATTATTGACTGCTTTATGGAGGACAAACTGTCAGCAAGGCAAAGAGGGATGACAGAAGTGGCTTAACTTAGGTGAGAATAGTATATAGAGACTATGTACTATATATAGGTGTGTGAGTTGACTTGGATTGGTTTGATGGTAGAAATGGCAGTGTTTGGCAGATATCCCTGAGAGGCCTGCTCTTTTCTGAAGGGAAAGAGGATCAGGGAATCTGAGGGAGAAGGGAGGTGTGTGTGTGTGTGTGTGTGTGTGTGTGTGTGTGTGTGTGTGTGTATGTGTGTGTGTGTGTAGGGGGATGGAGGAGTGGAGGGAGAGAAGGCTATAGTCAGGATGTATTGTTTGAGAGGAGAATAATTAAAGAAAAAATAAAAGAAATGGCAGGACTCAATGCCTTAGAGAACAATAGAGATCCATTCCCTTTCTTGGCTTGAGAATCTAGACACAACTTATTAAGACAGGGATGTCTCCAAAGTAGCAAGGTCCTTGGGGTGATTCACTGAAGTTTATTTCCTAGTATGCTTAATTTACATAGTTATTAAACTTTCAAACACAGAAGTGGGGGCTACAGAGGACTCCGTGGTTAGGAGTACACACTCTACAGAGGACTCCTTGGTGAGGAGCACACACTCTACAGAGGACTCCATGGTTAGGAGCACACACTCTTCTTGTTGAGAACCCATTTGTTTCCCAGAACCCCACATCAAGATGGCTCCTGACCTTCTGCCACTTCAGCTCTGAGGAATCCGATGCCCTCTTCTGGCCTCTGCATACACAACTCTCTCTTTCTCTCTCTCTCTTTCTCTCATACACACACACACACACACACACACACACACACACACACACACACACACCATCATCTTTAATTTAAAAAGAAAAACCTTAACAAAGAGAGAATTTAAGCTCAAGAAGAAGTTTAGGAGAGAGAGAGAGAAGTCATTGGTAAAGCCCCTGAGGTCTTTCAGAGCAGGAGCAGATGAGTCCCTGAGCACATGAAGAGAAAGGTTCATTCTAGATGCAGCATGGAGCAAAGGTAGTGTGTAAAGGAGCAAAGGCAGTGTGTCAATAGGAAACCAATTCACACAAGGAAGGTAGACAGTAGGAGGAAAATGGGGTTGTACTCTGATTATTTTATTAGTCAATTTTTCACTGTGACATAATATATTTAATATAAAATTTACCATCTTAACTATTTTATGAGTATATTTCAGTAATAAAACATACACTCAGCATAGTTTATTCCTATAGTTGCATCTGTATAATACTAGAACTCTGTGTGCATCAAAAATTCCTCCCCATTTCCCCCTCTCCCCAGACGTACGGCTGCACTACTCACACTCCCATCTTTCTACTTTCTGACCTTTGACTTTTTGGCCACTAATAAGTACCTCAAATAAGCAGAAACTTACAATGTTCTTCATTTTTTGGTGAAGACTTATTTGTAGTAGGATTATGCTGGTAATGTAAATATTTGTCCAGCCTATGGGTTTAATAAAAGCTGATTGGCCAAAGGCAAACAGGAAGTGTGGGTGGGGCTACAAGGCTAAGAAAACTCAAGAACATCTCAGAGCAGACACAGATGCCAGAGAGACACCAGACAGAGGACAGATTGGCCAGAGCTGCCAGGAGACACAGAGAAAATGCTGGTCTGAGAAAAGGTACTGAGGGGCATGGGTGAGCAAGATGGGTTGAGTTCAGATGAAGGAGCTAGAAAATTATATGCTCGGGCCCTAGGCCAATCAGCATAAAATTAACGTAATCATTTGTGTGATTCTGTGACTCTGTGGATCTGTGGGGCTGAACTTCAAAGCTAGGCCTGGAAAGTCCAGGCCAGAACCAAATACAGCACTTATTTCCCTTAGCACAATGCTTTTCAGGTTCACTCATGGTATAGCATATTGTGAAATTTCCTTCCTTTAAACGTTTAACAATTTTGCTCTCTACACACAAGCAACTTATACATGGCCATCCAGTAGCTGACAAGCAGGTAAGTGTTCTTTACTTCAACTGCCATGAACAATGCTGTATAAACAAGAATACAAACAGTGCCTTTAGCCTGGGCTTTCAGTTCTCTTGGTCATATGTACACACTAGTTCTATGTTTATTATTTTTGATGCAATGCAGTCCCACAGTGGCAGGACTATGTTACATTTCCAGTAATAGTGCACAAAGGTTCCAACAGTCCATCTTCATCCCTCATTCTTGTTCTCTGGCAGCCATCTTGATGGGCCTAAGATGCTATTTCCATGGTGATTAATGATGACAAACATCTTTTCCTGTGTTCTTTGGTGATTTGTGTATTATATTTAGAGAAATGTATATTCAAGTCTTTTAACCAGTTTTGAGTTTTGCTGTATTATTGCTGATGCATCTAGGAGTTCCCTGTGTATTCTGGGTATTGGTCCCTTTTGGGATATGTGATTTTCAAATATTTTCTTCCATTCTTTGTGTTGCCTTTTTACTCAATACAGCTATCTTCTATTTTTCCTTTGATGGTTTTTATCCAATAATTTTATTTTTAATTTAATTCTTATTTTAAAAGTTATTTTCATAAAATAATAATTTGATCATTCTTTCTCCTCCTTTATCTCCTCTAAGATCCTCCCCACCCTCCCAACTCCACATCTTCTTCCTCTCTCTCTTAAAAAGACAAAAAGGCAATTAAAAAATATGTATAAAACAAAATGAGCAACCTAACAATAAAAAAACAAGAAAGAACAAAAGAAATGTACACAAAGAGAGACATACAGACATACAAACAAAACTTATAAAAACTCAAAATCACAAACCATAATATACAAACAAATGACCAGTAAAGTTTTTAAAAAAAATCCAAATAAAACAAAATAGAAAAAAAACCTTCAAAAGTCCCTTTGTGTTTACTTTGTATTGGCCATCTACTGCTGAGCCTGGAGCCTGCCCTTAAGTGTGGTTTGTATACCCATGAGATTGCATTACAAATGATTTTTTCCTATGTAACTAGTTATTAATTGATGACAGCTTCATGGCTGGAGATAAAAGCTCATGTCTACTTCCCCTATCAGCACTGGGACCCTGTCTAATTTGGACCTGTGCAGGTCTTGTGCATGTTCTCATGGTCTCTGTGAGTTTATATGTATCAGTTCTGTTGAGTCTGGAAGATATATTTCCTTGGTGTTTTTCTTCCTCCTGGCTCTTAAAACCTTTCTGCATTCCCTTCTGCATGGTTCTCTGAGTCCTGAGGGTAGAGACTTGGAGGAGACATCTGTAGTCAGAAAGTTTCTGTTCACTAACAACTTCCAATATTATAGTAAATGTTGGGCCAGTAGCGTAAGCATATTACTAACTAGCTCTTACATTTAAATTAATCTATAACTTTAATCTATGTTTAGCCACATGGCTTGGTAACTGTTCTCAGTCCAACATTCTCATCTTGCTTCCTCTGCATCTGGCTGGTGGCTGCTTCTGTCTTTCCTCTTTCCATAATTCTCCTCGTCTGGTAGCCCTGCCTATACTTCTTAACTGGCTACTAGCCAATCAGCATTTTATTAAATCAATTTGAGTGACCAAACTTTACAGTGTACAAGAGCATTATCTCACAGCAGATATCCATTCAGAACTGAGTGTTTCAAGATTTCAATTCATCTTTAATAGATCAATTTCAGGTTCACAGAAAAGCAAAGGTAAAATACAATGATTTCCTCTACATCATTTGTTCCCACAATTGCATATCTTACTTAAGGACTCTCTTGCTTAATTTAAAATTTTTTTATGAAGCTCAGTTTTTCTAATTTTTATTTTGATATCCACATATTTATCTTCTAGAAACCACTCCCAAATTCAGTGAACACACACACACAAACACCAGCACCAGCATGTCTGGTCTCCAGAGTTTCTGATGATAATCTGGTGACAAACTTATTAAGAGTCATCCATATGTGACACTCATTGATTCTCTGCTTCTGCTTTTAATGGTTTTATTTTTCTATTTTAGGCTTTTAACACTGCATTTCATTGTTAACTCTACTTGGAATTCATTGAGCTTCTTAGATGTTTATATCTATGCGTTTTTATTTCTTTTTTATTCAAATATCCTCTCTACCCTTGTAGCCCTGTCTTCACTTAGATTTTACCCAATGTATTTACAAACTGGTCCATTTAGCAGTGCCTCATAGTTCTTCATGGTTTATTTATTTATTTATTCATTCATTCATTCAAATATTTCATTCTTTCTTTCTACTCCTCTCAGAAATGGGTATTTTTCTATCTTCAAGCTCATGGATTATTTCTTATGCTCACTTTTAAATTTCTTTAGTGAATTCATTTCAGCTATTGTCCTTTTTTAGTTTAACCATGCATTTGTCTATCTCATTTTCCAGTATTTTAATCCTATTTGTGAACCATTTTCTTTACTTTTTCTGTTTTCTTTTTGTTCTCTGAACATATGTAATATAGCTGTTTTAATGTTATCTAACAGATCTAAAACCAGATTTTTAGGTTTTAGAAGGATGGTTTCTGTTGATTTATTTTTGCTTTTTCCTCCTTTTCTATCCATATTTCTTGTGTTTTTGTATGCTTTCTGATTTTGTTTCTAGATGTTAAAAATCTTTCTTTGAATGAAATAATTTCTGAGCTCTAAAAATCAGTTCTTTGTGGCCTCCAGGAGTTCCTGGGTTTTCGTTTGTTGTTATGGAGTACTTCTACAAGGATCTGTGTGAGATGGGAACTAAAAGTCATCTTTTTTAAGCCTGTGTCTCTCCTTGGTCATGAGTGTTCACGTTTGCTCTCCCAATCCTCCAGTGTGTTCTCTTGAATGTCTTAATCTTTAATGGCTGGGCCTGGGCCCTAAAATGGGGAAAAGAGAACAATCAGAGAGGGAGCAATGTTAGTTCCAGGAAGTTACCTCAGCCAGAGGGGGAAAGCTTGCAACAATGAGAACAGTTCCAACAAAAATGGCCAAAGATTTAGAGAGCACCATGAAGGATGGGGCAGATTAAAAACATTTTTTATATCAGTGTCTATTTGGCCTGTATGCATGACTGTGTACCATGTGCATGCTTGATGTCAGTGGACCTAGAAGAAGGTATTATATCCTGTGTACAGTTTACAGCTATGGTTGTAAACTGCTCTGTGTGCTGAATATTGAACCCAGGTCCTCTATGAGAGTAGTCAGCGCTCTTACCCCCTAAACCATCTCTCCAAGACAAAACAGGAGCCAATTATACACACCTTTGCCTCCACAGCCCACCTATAGGCCACTCCCAGAAACTATGGAGTTGCTTGTCTTAAGGTAAAAACAGGTGGGTTGGGTAGTTTCTACTTCATTAAGTTTTTAAATTTAAATAAAACTGAGGAAGGTCAACTGCAATGAACTACATAAGCCTTTCCCTGGAAGTTATGCCCAAAGACGACACATTTCCAAACAGTTTCATTGGGAAAATTCTGCAAATGCAATTGTCTAGGTCATGAATAGTGTCTCAGTGGGGTGGTTCTTAGTAATTTTCCCCTAATTGCTTTTATTTCCAAATCAAGTATGGTACAAGGTTATTAATTAAGGGAAAAGAGAAAGACACAGAAAATAAAGTTATGAAGTGCTTCTTATGGATGGAGGAGTCAAAGACATAAAACACTGTCCCCATGCTTACTCTTAGAGTCCTCATGGAAGACTGTGCTCCTGTGACAGCCTGTGCGGACTTCCCTGGCTATACCTTTGACTGCATCATCTCATTGTTCTTGGTCCTCATGTCTTTACTCTGTTTGCAGTTCTCTCTTACAGCCGTTTCACAAAGGGACTGCCTCTCTTGACCCTTTCCCACATGCTGATGCCTTTGTGCAAAAGTTATTTTCTGAACTCCCTCATGCCTTGTTTATACATTTATATAATATATATTATAGCTTGCCCTTTAATGAGACATTTCTTCCTGTGTCTTCGCCACTTAGCTAGATTTTTAAATGCTCAAGGGCAAGAGCCATAGCCCTATAATTTGCTGTCTTGGGAGAGGCTTTCTGCCAATAGGAGCAGGAAAAATAAAGAGTCTAATCTCCTAAATACAGGAACTGTGTAGTAAAAGCTCAATAAATGTCTACCAGATACAATAAATGACTGAATAGATTAGGGGCATCATTCTAGAGCTATCATTGGACTTATGCTCATCTGTGAACCACTATTTTAGAAAACCTCTTCTTTCTTTCTTATGAGGTTAGAGTTCAATTACAAAGAGTCTGATAGTGATATACATATTATGTATTATGCATCATTATAATATGGAAATATAATAATATTAAAGTGTAAGAATAATATTAAAATCCAATACTGCTTACTCCATAAAGACACTGTTCTAGGTACTTGTCATGTTTTAATGCATTAAATCATAAAGGCCCTGGGAAGCCTTGTGTGTTTAGTAGAAAAGTTAATGCCATAGACCAACAGATAGACAATAGAATGTCAGGAACCCTAAAGAGTTCAGGTACCAGTGTCATAGGCAAGTATTATAGGAGAAGAGGGTGAGTGGGAGCTCTGAGGAGCACTTAGACCCATCAGGCAAGATGGGTCTCCTAGGATTCTGCAGCCAAGCAGCCTCTGGATCACCAGCAGGCCTCAGGGAAGGAGTTGCAGTAGGGGAAGTGTTGCTACTGTTAATCACTGGTAACATACCTGTCAACTCTCAGTCAGGGATGGACAGCAGCTGTAATCTTTGAACAGGGGGAAGCAGTCATAGGTGTCACTTGGTGTTGCAGGCTGAACTGCATTCTACCAGACCCTCAGTAAATGCTGATATTATTCATACATTCGAGATTAGAAAACTAAATTGAGAGAAGTTAAACAATGGTCCAAAAATCACACAGTTCTCAGAATAGTCAATAGTTTCAAAATGCAATACTTTCTCTTAAATTAGTATTTCCTAAATTCTGCCTATGACATATACATACATAACATGTGCATATGCATTTGGATTGAAAATTTCACAAGTGAATGTTTACCTTTGGTGCTTTTTTATTTGATGTGATTTTGTCAGTTCTCTGTGGAAATGCCAGCTGGATTTCCCTACACTGATTCCACAGCTTGCCGGTGAGATTCACAGGCTGATAAGTGCTGACCAAAAGACGCATGATATACAGTCCTTCTGCTTTCCCAAGCCACTGGTTTAGGTTTCGCTTATTTAAAAAAGAAGTATCTTAATAGGCATGGAGCTGCTGTTTAATTACACAGGGTTGAACTTAAGTGAAGTGACGTATTCCCTCCTGAGTTACAAGGAACCTAACTCAGAATTGCTGAAGGATTAGTTAAGACAATTGTAATTGAAGAAGAAATATAATTAAGTTCAGAGAAGTCAACTGTCTCTGGGGCAAATCCCTCTTCTAGCAAAAGATTTCATCTCTTTTGTGTTGCACTAAATCCTCTTTCTGACAGGTGGAAAGTGACTTTAGTGTACACCGTTCATGCTTTCACCACGTTTCTAATTTATCAACACGTTAATTTAGAAAAGAGCAGTTAAATATGAGAGCCAAGCACCATGGTTAGTTTCCACCATGGGCCCTGTCTTCAGTTTGAAACTCAGGGTTATTTAATCCTAAAGGAAAAAAGGATTAAAAGGTATGCACGACAACAAAGAGAGAAGGCATTCTCCATCTCCAATGGGAACGGGCCAGGAGAGGGTACAGATGGGCGGTATGGATTATATTATGGGGGGGATGGAGAAAGCAGGAGTGGGAGGGGGATGGTATTAGTAGAAGGAAGCAAGAAAGCAGAGGGATGCTCTCAAGATGTGCTAGCTTATGCTGACCATGTGCGGCCAAAGACATGTAAGGAAGAGGAAGGGGCAAAGGTTGATGCTGGATTCCACACTTAGGTACCAGGGAACCATGAAGCAAGTCACTCATTCAATGGCACAGGAAGTCTTTCAGAAGGGGCTACCACTGCCTAGGAGTCATGGTAAAGTGCAATAGGAGAGGAGAGGCAGCCTGAGAGGTCTGTGGGGCAGTTAGTTAGCAGGAGTTAGTGACTTCCATGTGGACAGTGGTGCTCTGTGCTGCCATAGGATCCAAGCAGATGTCTGTGTAATTTGCCAAGATGAATGGAAGGAAGGACAAACTGTCATAGTTTGTGGGTGTGGCATACTGTCAGGGATGAATCTGGAATGGCAGCCCAGGGCTGGCTCCTGGTATAGATCAACAATCATGAGCTCCAGTAGATAATTCAAACCGTGTAAACAAATGGATATGCAGCAAAATCAAAGAGTGGAATGACTGAGAGTTCCCCTCTTCCATCTCCTTCTGTAGCCTATCAGTTCTCAACAGGTAAGAAGCAGGAACAAACATTTTGTAGTTTCTTATCCCCTAAAAGTGACTTGCCAGTCATTTCATTGATGACTCCTTATTTATAGGTTGGATTAGCAATGCTGCCCTACGCTGTGAGAATAGGGAGCGAGATATGAAATAAGAGTATGATGTCACATAAAGATGTGCTTTGTGCTTATTTTGAGCACCGTCATTATGAAGGCAAATAGAAAAGGGTAGGAGAATAGGAAATGGGGCAACAGGGTTAGAGCATGTAACAGATGGAAATAGAAAATGCATCAGAAGTGGCAGAAAACACATCAGAAAGGGGACAAGACATACATGAGAGCTGAACAATGGATACTCGGATGGCCGCTGGAAATGCAGCACAGGGGAGCAAGTGAAAGAATACAAGGAGGAAGCAGCATAAAAGAGGTAAACAGTTCAGCGTCATGATTAAGGGGAAACACACATGACACTTTCACTTACTCAACTAATACTGATTGAACATTCACCCCATATCGAACACTTGTCTAAGTCCTAGGGATAAATCAGTGAACTAAACAAATATTCCTCACTTATAAGACACACATTCACAGATTGCAGGGGATAGAATTCTGAATCTGCCACTTCCTTGCTGTGTGGCCCTGAGAAGTTATTTAATCAAAGTAAGATTCAGTTTACTAGTGTATCAGCTGTTGGGCTAATGGTCTGTGTGTCACCATGTAGCTGGGGGCAACAGAAACATAATGTGAACCACTTGGCTCAGTGGACAGCATCTAATTATCCTCAATAAACATTAACTACACTAAGTAGACTGTGGGCTACTTTTTCCAGAGACACGTATATGATGGTGATTAAAAGAGATCTCACTACAGTTAAAAATGGGTCTGCAATTAAGAGGGACATTTCTCAGGATGAAAGAGGTCTGGCTTGTTTGTGCGTGTTTGAAAAGTGAGGAGAAACAGGTTTAGTGTGGGGACCTGCAGCACAATGGAGCATCTGTGGGTTGGCATGGGGTAGAGCTACTAGCCAGATTCATCTTACCTGGAGGTTACTTGTCCATGGCCTCCACACTCTTTTATTATATTCTTCAAATAATCTGTTTCTGGAATCAGGCTGTCTCTCCCACTCAGGGAATGTGTCCCTGAGTGATCAGCTCCACCACAAGGGCAACTATTTCCCCCAAAAGTTCCAATACTGTTTTTACTCTCAAAGTGGAATTTCATTGCTTTCCACATCACGAATCTTTATTTTCTGTAGATTCAGGTGCAGTGGGTGGTACAGGATTGTAGGAACTGAGCAGTCAAGCAAGCTTGGATCCCACTTCTGTTCTCAGCTAGTTACATAGCTTTGGTAAAGTTCTTTACTGCTTCCTTATCTCCTGGGTGAACGTGACCAACACCTGCTTGGTAGTGCTGTTCTCACATTCAGCCTGAAACAACATCTTTCTCACTGTGTCACCTGCCAAGGAGCAGGTGTCAGACAAGTATTTCCCTATTACCTGAAAACGACTAAGAGCAAGGATCACAGAGAGTCAAATCATCATTTACTTATTGATTTTTTTTCTATCAGATGAACTAGCAATGCTACCCTTTGCCCCAAGCATAATAAAGTGGCGCCATGTCTTGTGACACACTTTTGATCATTGCCATTTCAAAAACAGACAGCGGTAGGCTAAAGACCAACTCAGGAGAAAAATCCCTCTAAAGTGAGAAATCTTAAGCCTCTATGTCACAATGAGGTAGACAACTGAAGTGTGTTTCTATGTTGAGGGCCAGATAAGGGTGTTTAAAACCAAGAGGCAGTAATTAAAGTTCAAGTGAGTTCACATACATAGATGTCCAGCCTGATCATAGAATAGAGTAGACTGAGAGGCTTCAGGTAGCAAGGATTAAAAACTCCAGACAGCATGTCAACAAGTGATTTAGTCTCTAGGCAGACTGATAAAGTAGCCTAGGGCTCTGAAGATAGTTCCCACCTTTATGCAGACTGGACCATACAGTGATGTACAACTTGGCACCAAAATGGTATCATGGAAGAAGGAAAATTAAACTCATCCAGATGTAGTGGGATTCAGAGGTTACCCAAGAAAGCGCTAGTGACATCAGAGATTCTGGACCTCATTGGGGACATGGAAATCGTGTTCCTGTTTGTTCCTGTTTTTCTCTGGGAGAAGATGGAACATCCATCACGGGAAGTTCCAACTCTCTGAGAGAATTGCATTAAGGTTACATTGTATCAGTGAGTACTTATATAACCCCTTAATAAATATTAATCCTTATATGATATGTTGCAATTGAATATTTCCACCAATATACAGGCATACCAAAAGCTAAAGAAACATGGACAAAAGAGTCTACCAATGAAGTCTTCCCTTACAATGCCAGCAGGATCCTAAGAATTAGCCTCTGGCAGATGTCAACATGGGAATCCAGCTTGTTTGTTGCTGGCTTAGTCACCCTCATGGGACACAGTTTTGCCATGCTCTTTTAGGGTTATAGGTGGACAGACTATACTTCACTAGACTATAGGGTTTCTGCCCCTCTCTCAGCTCAGGTTTACCTACTCTATACCCACTAGTACTGATAATTTTGATGTTTCTGCCATGACGGTGAACCTTGAAGATGCAAGGAAAGGGAAAAAAGAGAATATACACATTCGGTTTCTACTTTTACCCCCTTGCTTAGATTTTTCCAACCCACCATTGCTTGATGAAGGCTTTGCTCTAGCTATTCCTTCTGTATAGAATGTTCCTCCCCAAGTTGCTCACATGGCTTGTTCTATGCATCTATGGCACTTTCTTGGGCTGTCCTTTCTGACTGTTCATGCTGGGATTTCCTCCTTTTGTGCTATTTGGCTTTTCATCATAGTCTTAATTACTTAATTACATGTCAAATTTTACATGCTGTTCAGCTTTTGTCTTCCCTCTTGTTATGATTTGGATAGAAAGCATTCCTCACAGTCTTGTGCACTTGATTATTGATCTCTTGCTGGTGGCTCTGTTTGGGGGCAGATTATAGAACCACTGGGAGGTGGGAGCGAGATGGAGGAAATGCATTTCTAAGAAGTCTGTTAACATTTAGAGCCCAATCCTGCTTCCAAATTATTCTGTTTCCTGGTCTACAAACATGTGAACAAGAAACCACATGTTTCTGCAGCTATAGCCTTGAGATGCTCCTTTTTCAATGTCTTCCTCACCATGAGGGGCTGCGCCTCCTAACTTGAGTCAGATGCCATCTTGTCAATATTTGGTCACAATGAGGAGAAAATGATATTAGAACTTCAGGTCACTGTATTGTGAAGACATTGTAATGTCCCAATATTTGTTAAATGGAAGCAAAGAAAGAGAGATGGAAGGAAAATGTAAAGACATAAGGAATGGTAAAATTGATTGTTTTCTTAATATTTAATTTAATTAACTTGTTCTCATCTTGTACTCTGTGCTAAGTGGTAGTACACATGAACCCCAGAATAGTAATTCCTTTTGGGCTTTTTAACTCAAAACCTTTATATGTAGTGGTACTCTGGTACCAGGTCGAAATCATGTGCCATATGGGAGATGTGCACATCAAGGCAGAAAGGATTTATACCATTGAGGTGACTGAAAAAGGCTCTAAGGAGAAGGTGATTCTTAAAATGACATTTAGTAAGGTAATGAGAGTCTTGGCAGTACCAGGATGCTCAGAAAGTGTTCACATCCATTACTCAGGTACTGAGTAATCATGGGTGACATAAAATATAAACTTCAGAATTCTATTGTGTGGTAAGCTCACCTTGCAGATCTGAAGAATGGATAGGCATGAAGATCTCTGAGGAGAAGAAACTTCAGGATACCCTTATCATTGCTATTGCATTGCTCCTAACAGAGTAAAGGAGGGTCTGACCTAGGCTGCAGGGAGTGTCTAGACATATTTCAGAAACTAATAATTTGCTGAACTTTTCAACTGCCATATTATTGAGATGGGAAACTGGGCGAAGTCAAATCTGATCCAGCCTACTGTTACCCAACCTTTCATTGCCGGAGACAACTGGTTTCTTAAGGAAGGAAGGTTTATTCTGGCTTACAGCTTCAGAAGTCTTAGTTCAAGGCTGGCTGGCCCCATTGCTTCAGGCCTGCAGCAAGGGGAACAATATGGAAAGGATTGTGTGTTCCTATCTTGGTGGCAGCCTGCCTCTGCCTCAGGGCAGTTAGTACATCATCACCTGTAGCCAGTTATGTGATATGTGCCATCCTTTAAAAGTGCAGCCAAGGGCACAGCTTGGCCTCTTGCTTCTCTCTTACTCTCTTCCCAGTTCTGTCTCTCTGCCTGCTTGCCTCTCTCATGTTCCCTCGCCAACATGGCTTTTTGTTCTTTAAATCGTGCCCCCCCCAAACCTCTTGCACTAACTCTGTTGCATGTTTGCCAAGTAGCATATCTCTAAGGGCCCGTTAGAAGTTACCTGCTTCACCTTCCATTTTTTATCTTTCGGCATGTCGTCTACAAAAGCCACTTGCTCTTCTGGTAGAAGCTCCACGGTAGCCCCTGGCACCCTGGCATCCATATACTCAATGCGTCTGGGATGGTTAGGTGGAAGCCCCATCTCTCTCTCTCTCTCCCCAGACCCTGCCCCTCTGAAAACACAGCCAAACATTACTTCTCCCCCAGAGATGCTCAAGACCAGTCCCTCAGGGTATTTAAACTGCACCCAGAAAACAGACATATAGTTTTTCAGTCTCTCTTCACTGTCTTCTGGGGCAGGGGTAGGGGGGTGGATTACCCATGAGAGCTTTATCTATTAAACTGGGGCTTTTTCTAATTCAGTTTGATTTAATCTGATTTGTACCCATATGTCAGTGGAGAGGCTTATCTGGGTGCAGAAACTTTTATCTGGAAGTTTCACCGAGGTGTTGATATTCACCCCATTAGTCTGGGCCTCCTCCTCCACACTCGCTCTCTCCCAGACTAAGATGGGCTTTTGACCAGGGAAGTTGTCCTTTTCCAAATCATTGCATTAGAGGCCCAGGGCCTCCTCTGATTTTCGAGGTGTCCTGCCACAAACTTGGCAGTACCAGGCCCTGACCCATTACCAGAGCAAAGACCTGGCTTTGTTCTTTGGGGCCCCTTCTTCAGAATTCATTCTGTTGAAGAGAATTTACCACACACACACCCCTTTTTTTAACCCAAAGCCTACACAGTGGATACATCACGCTAGGCTTCCGGTTCTGCCATAGACTCATGAAATGGATCCCTGTAATTCAGAGCCAGATCCACTAACACTCTTTACTGCACGATGCCATTTGAAGGCCCCTACCCTTGCTGTGACGGTGCCCTCTTGACCTCATCACCTCAACCAGAAGAAAGGAACAAATTCCTGAAAAGGGGGGCATGCCGACAAAGAATGGATGGTTCTATTTAAGTAACAGCCACATCCTTCCTCAGGACCAGTCTCCTATCATTTCAGACATCCGCCAGACCTTACATGTAGGCCAGAGCCTCATTCACTTCTTAGAGTCCCTCTTTGACCCCATCTATCTTCTTTCAGTTCGTATTTCACAGATTCACCCTCCCTGACAGAATGTGCCAAAGCTGATCCACAGGGGCCCTCCAGATATGGCTGCCTCTGCACCAGCTTCTAGGATATCAACCAAGCAAGGATTGGCAGGTTGATTTCACTCACATGCCCACACATGAAAATCTCCATTACCTCCTAACTATGCTTGACAGCTTTCCAGAATAGATGGAAGCCTTCCCCACTTCCAAGGAAACAGCAGGAGTCGTAGCCCCAGTACTCCTGGACTGCATCATCCCTAGATTTGGCCTACTACAGACTACACAACAGGCCAGTCTTCACTTCTAGGGTCATGAAGTTTGTGTCAGAAGCTCTCAACGTTTCCCAGAAGTTCCACATTCCCTATCGCCCATAATCCTTGGGAAAGGTTGAAAAAGCCAAAGGACTCATCAAAAGACAACTCACCAAGCTCTTCACTGAACTCAGGTTAGCCTGGCCCTGCCTTACCCCACTGCTGTAACCCTCCTCCAGGCCACCTCCACTCTCCTTCAGGCCTGAGCCTCTTTGAGCTTATTTGTGGAAGGCCTTTCCTTCTCAATCACCCAAACTCCTCCACTGGCTGGGTACCTCCCCTACCTCTCCCTTCTGAGATCCCTTCTTCATTCACATACTGACAGCTATCCCCCTGCCCCCACACCAACAGTGCCAACTGCCCCTGAGCCTGCTTACTCTCCCTGGAAACAGAGTACTCCTTAAACAGATAGTTCCTAAGTCTCTCGAGTCAGGACCCTAAGCCGTGATCCTTACCCCTCCTTTGGCTACCAAGTCCCTGAGACATCCATGCTGCTAACATCTCTCAAGGCACAAGTGAGCACCACCTATTCAGGATACGTGGTCTGTCCAGCAGCTGGGACCCTCCACCCTCAGGTTTTCCAAGATGTCCCAGTGAAGGGTCTATGTGCTCTTCTGCCTTTGGCATTCATCTGTGTCAGTACAACTAGGCCAGATGTTAATCATCTGTTTTTCCTAGCAACTTGTTTTCCCTGCTTCCTCAAGAAACAGATGCTCAAGGTCTCCAGGATGGCAGTTAACCAGATGCCTTTTCACTCCCACCCCCTGTTGAATGTGAACCTCCTTCCCCACATCACTCTGTGCTAAGGCTTGGATTTGTCCTTACAAACCTTTGTTTCACAAATGAAGCCTGAGGTGCCTGAGCGCAGGGCCCTGGTCTGGGAGTGCACTTGACAGCCAATAGATTCAAAAGTTAGCTTTGAAAGGTGTCAACAATTCAGCCAACAGATTCAGGGCTGGGGTTCATGCCGAAATGTTCAGTCAATAGTTACTGTACCCCATTCTCCTTTGCCAAAGACTGGGAGTGGTGATTTATGCCTTTAAATCCCATAATTCACAGAAGCATGTGCCTGTTGCTTCTTTGTTTTGAGTGGAAGGCTCTATAAGTGAGATAGTGCAGTAAACATCTGCCTGTATGTCCCCCATCCTTTCTGGAGTCTTGATGAGCATGGGTGGTCGTGGTGGTGATAAGTGGTCCAACCCAAATGGGATGCTTGGGCATATCAGGGTGGGAGGTCAAAGGCAGAGATTCTTATTTAACTTTGACAGTTCTAGATCAATGAGTGCCCCAGTTTCTCCTTTCTGTTAGAATTAGATAATATTGTAATCAACAGCCCACTTTGTGCTGTGCAAGTCCAATGGTAGAGTTGGGCCTGGGTAAACTGGTCTGAAAGAGACTATGTTGAGAACATGATTGGTTTGTCCACATCAGTTTGTTCTATGTCTGCAGTATTATTAGAAACCTGCCATTTTATTCCTAATGTGTTGGGGACGGGGTTATCTCAGGATGAGTCCAGATTCCAGCTAATATAATTACATCCTGTGAACACTTTCCTGGGCTTTTCTGTTTTTGTTCACACCCCCTCTTCCCTCTTCTGGCTCTCTTCACTCTGTGGTGTTCCTGTGTAGATGGCTCACCCCTTCCAGCCTTCACCTGGGGAAGAGCTGCATTTGGGAGAAGAGAGGAGAGGAGAGGAGAGAGAGAGAGAGAGAGAGAGAGAGAGAGAGAGAGAGAGAGAGAGAGAGAGAGAGAGAGATATCTAAAAGTGTTAGAGAAACATAAGCAGTGACACTCCAGGACACCAGGACACGGCAGGGACCTGAGCAAAGCAAGAGTATTAATTTTTTTTTCTCTGCCTTCCAAACAGGAAGCTACCTGTGGCAAGCATCTGAATGACATAGGCCATGCCTCTGTGCTGAAGCCATTAACTTTGGATTTCTGGGGAAAGAACAAAGAATTATTATGGTTTGCCTGGAAGCCCTGGGGACAAAGACTCCAAAGTGAATGTGGTTGCTCCTGGGGTAGGAAGCTCCTGGTACAGAGTGCCTGTGGTGATGCAAGACCAGAGAGCTTTCTGTTATGGAGAAAGAACTGCAAAGATTTCATGAGCCTGACCCTCAGGAGAGCAGGTTCTAATGTAACTGGGGGGCAGGGTGCTGGAGGAAGTTAGCATGATGGAAGAATATGGCTCCCACTTCTGGGTTACCCCGGAAGTGCATATGAGGCACCTGAGGTTGGTTCTGAAACACCAGCTTGTTTGATTCAAACAACTGGCCACATGGGCTCTCAGAGTCCTACAGCCCAAGGATGAAGAGTCCAAGGGAGAGAGCCGAGATGGCCTCCCTGAAGGCTGCCATGGGTGTCAGGCTGCACGAGGGACAGCAAGCCCTCCACGTCCTGGTTATGCCTCCTAGGAGTCTCCTGGCCTCTTCCAGTCTGTTCTTAGACTTCCTGTACCAAAGCAGATGAAGTTACACCCAAAGTAAGTTAGAGAGGAAAACTGAGAGGTTTAAGACTGGATCTGTGGGTGACATTGAGCTTCATGTGGGAGGGAAGAGAAAGATCTGGGTTTCTGTTTTTGCAGTATTTTGTTTTGTTAACAGGAAAGAAGACAGCGCTTAGCCACAGGAAGGATGCGTCTGTGTCTATATTCAGTTTAATCCTGTCCTCCCTTCTGTTTGTTCTCTTAAAATCCTGCTCTGATGCATTCTGTCCCTTTTGTAAACTCCTGAGAAGGGATCTTCCTCCAGTGATTTGCTGCTTTTAGTTTTTCCTTGATCACTTTTGTTATCTTTCTTTTGGACTATATTTTCCTGATGGCTAGCTTCAGAAGAAAAGGCCACTAGAACTATGACCTCATAAGGGACATCATGGGTATGAGCAATGGTACTGAAGGGATCCAGAATGTTTACTTCTGATAATTAGTGTTCATATGCCAGGAAGTCATGAGAGCCTGCTTGGGGCCACAATTGGCCTTGGGGAAGGTGATATGTGTATCAGTAAGGGCTTATAGGATTTCTTTCCCTCAATTTTTTTTTTATCTGGTTCACATAGAAATTCTGTGAGGTGTGCAATAACGTGGGAGGTATTGCTATGACATCCTACACATCCAAGAGGCTAAGACAGGGACTAAGATACTTTAGAGGCTGAACTGTCAGGTTGTGGACATGAAGTGCTTCAGCCAAGAATTTGGTCCATCTTCCTGCCCCTAAGAGAGTATCTGTATTTCCTTGTTGTTATGACAGACATCTCACAATTAGCAATTTAAGAGAGAAACACTTATTTATGCTGGTTGATGGGTTGAGGATACAATCTATCATGGTATGAATGGTATCGGGGAAGAAACTGGTTTCAGATGTGGTATAGGAGCTTTCTTATACCTGGATGGATGCTGATGCAGACATGAGACAGAAAGTGAGGCAGGGCATAATCCTCAAAACCATCCTCATGGCACAGCAACTTATATTCTTTGTGTAGACCCACCTCCCAAAGATTCCACCATTAACCAAAACAAAACCACCAACTGTCACAGTGTTTGAAGACATGAATCTATAGGGATATTTTACAACCAAAGCATGAGAACATATATTTTTGTTAACATACCAATAGGGCTAAGGAGAGATACAAGGGAACCACAGGATCTGGTTCAGGTTCCTCTATGTGGGCCAGCCTGGGACCAGCAGAAATGGGATGAAATATAGTTTCCACACAGGAGTTACCTCCATGCAACTTGATGTTCTATGCCCAAGTGAGGAGAGACTAGACTGATTTTGTGGGTTGCATTCATTTCTTGCTGACAAATTTTCAGAAAGGATCTGCTAAGCTGCTTTCTTCATGTGAGGATTTTGTGATAATGACTGCCTCAAAGTCAGAGGGAGGGGTTCGCAGCTGTTTCTTTATTTGTTTTCTTACTTCAGTTTCTGCCACATCATTTTCATCACCCTTTGCCTCATTTTTCTTCTGTAAGTTCTTGTAGTTATCCATGTCAGTCATGAATGGAGCATGACACAAATGTGAAAGCATTGGGTTTGGAAAATCTGGGATTCACATCTTAATTACTGAATGATCTTGGAAAAGTCACACATACACAGAAAAGCATTTTTGTTTGCAACATGGTGGTACAAGCTGTTTACATGCCTGTCATACCTGCCATGTGAATCTCACAGACAACTTTTCGGGGGCTGTTTCTGTTTCTAAGTTGCCCATTATTTTTCATCAGTCTATTCCAAACTCTCTATTCTATAGTGTTCTAGATTGTTCTAGAGTTGGTTCTCACTGCAATTCAGGTGTGGCTTTTACAGCCTTTATAATTTGTGTCTGTAGAAGAACACCTTCCCTTTTAGAGTGTAGTCAGTATGTCTGATGGCCTCAGTGGCTGTTACACTGGAGTTGGTAGCAAATGAATGTGTGTGGGGGTCACTTAAGTGAGTGTGATGAAGTGTGGGATCACTTAAATGAGTGCATGTGTGTTTGATGGGGACAAGGGTGTCGCACCTTGAACCTAAGAGCCAATCTGAAGGGTCACCTGGGGTCACATTTCCAGATCTTTCTCCAAGTAGACTAAAGTATGAATCACTCTTGGGCCAAGGATTTACTGGTGCTTTGAAAATTATGATCTCCTTAACCTCTAGAATAATGTAGAGCACACAATATAGAAAAAATACTTGAATGGATGAACAAATGAATAAAGGAAATTATAAATAGAAACTCTAGCCCTAAAATTTTCACAAAGATCATTTCTGTCAGCTGCACCAGGTTTTTGTGAGCATTGTTAACTTGGAGGAAGCTGCCTTAATAAATATCTGCCAGTGTTTATCCAAAGAAAAATGAGAGACAAACAAAATAAAATCTCCTTACCATCCCCTTACCAGCAAAACTCCTTTTTCTTTTTTGCCTTTAGTGTGCTGAACATTAGAATCCAGGGCCTTGAATGTACTAGGCAGGAACTCTACCACTGATATAGGTCCCTAAGTCTTCTCCTTTACAGTCATCATAGGCATGAGAATAAACATGTAAGAATATACTTATATGAATTATTATTAAATAAGTAATATAGAGATCAAGTTATGCATTGTATATTGTATATTGTACTTATGCATTGTATATTGTATATTGTACAGTAATCTTATACAATAGAATCATTTATGTAAAGTCAGCAGGGAGCGATGTCTCCTCATTACATGCAGTTTGCTAATTAATTTATTCTAGCTTTCCTGCTGGGGTGACAGAGCAAATCTAGTGTTAACTGTCACAGAACAAAGAAGCCCAAAGCTCACTGAGCCTTTTCTTAAATCATAAATTGATGTATGAATGCCATTGTTCTTGTCACACCTATGAGATGTGTTTTTCTGGAAAACTATGTTGTTGGTTGCAAGAGGGAAGCTGGACAAAATATTTCTCCATCCCCACACTATGCTTGGATGCCTGGCTTGACAGGAAGTTCTCTCCAGTGTTTGCTCTGTGAGACCTCAGGCCACAGCTGTAACTTGAACAGGAAAATTTTCATTGGGAACTTTGTTTACAAAGCAATTGTATCCTAAAAAGATGGAAGAAAATTCTGAGTACATCAGGGGCAATTCTGGAAGATACCTGAGGACCATGCTGAGATTCCACGCTCTGGTGTGGTGGTCTGAATAACAATGGTACCCACAGGCTCGTATATTCAATGCTTAGTTATCAGGGAGTGGCACTGCTTGAGAAGGATTCCAGATCAGGCGTGGTCTTGTTGGAGTAGAAGTGGTTTTGTGAGAAGAGATGTGTCACATGAGGGTCAAGCTCTCTCTCTACTTGTGGATCAAGATGTAGCTCTGGGATACTGCTCCCATACCATGTTCCTCCATGCTCCCCCCACATGATACTGGATTAAGCCTCTGACCCTGTAAGAAAGACCACAATCAAATGATTTCTTTTATAAGAGTTGCCTTGGTCATGGTGTCTTTTTTCACAGCAATAACATATAGATACTGTGTCAACAGTTGGGGTATCATGGGTCCAAGAGTGGTAGAAATTTCAGTATCTACCATCCTACGGGGAGGATTATGGGTAAGTAACACATCACTGCTCATGGCAGGTGTCCCAGGGTTTTCCAGCACCCTCTGTTTGTAGAGCTAGGGTGAGTACTGAGAGCACAGAGACAGAGCTGCTCAAAACTGGGCCAAGAACCATCTATGCAGCAGCTCCTAGATCAAAAACAATTTGAGATTATCTGTTTATTTGTGTGTATGTGTATGCATGTGTGCTTGTACAAGCCATGGCACATATGTCATGGTCACAAGACAAAGTTTATAAAAATTATTCTCTCTTTCTACTCTTATCTGGGTACTAAAAATTAAACTCTGGGTTTCAGCAGCAAGCCCTTTTACCCTAAGGGCAATCTCACAAGATCAATTATTATTACCTGGCACAACTCTGAAGGAAGCATTAGGTAAAAATATTTCTGGGTTTTATCTTTGTCTATTCACAAGGCAAGAATTTGTACCAGACTTTTGCCTACTGTGTGGTACTAATTCTGTTGTTTTAATTCTAAATCATAAGCTCATGTCAGCATCACTTAGTGAAGTTTTACAAAATCCTGAATATTTAGTTCCTGTCCTTTCAAAATCTTCTCAAGTAATTCTAGCATGCAACTGTAATTAGTGACTGATACCAGAGGATAACAAGAAATAAGGCTGCTTAAAAAATGTAGATGTTTAGGAGCATTGCAGGTCTTCAGTGAAGGCATGGGCCAGTAAAGAGCTGCAGTGAGACAGAACTCTGCTGGCTGGGCCAGCTCATACCACACGCCATTTAATCATATCTTGTTTTCCATTGGTGTAAATGAGGGAAGGTAAATATGATCTGTCCTGGCGTTATTACAATTTACTAATAAAAGGACATGTGGACTATTTAAAACAGTGCTGATGACTATTAAGTATCCAATAGATAATATTGGTGGTGACAAATGGTTATTTTCACTTATAAAGATCATTTCTACATGTCTTTCTCAGACTTGCTAACCAATGTGACATTTGAACAAAGAAAATGGTATAGGGTACAAAGAGAACAAGATTATCTGAGAGTTGCTGCCAAATAGAAGTAATTAATTATGGAGTACCAGAATGGGGCAAGCAAATGCCAAGACATCACTAGACATAATGGTATATGTTACACTATCCGAAGTACTTTAGACTTTGCAGAGTAACTTCCAATGCATTGTGTAATTGCCCCTTCACAGTCTACCCAGGAGGCCTTAAGTGTAGTCCAATGTTTTTCTGTCCTGCTCTAACAGTCCAGCAACTGTTTATAAAATAATTAACTCAGACAAATTAACTCAGAGGTTTACTATTATAGTAACTGCTGGACCAGTAGTTCAGGCTTATTATTAACTAGCTCTTACGCTTTAAGTTAACGCATAGTTCTTATCTATGTTTAGCCACATGGCTTGCTATCTTTTCTCACTACAGCATTCTCATTTGCTTCTTTTGCATCTGGCTGGTGACAGTGTTCTGCCTTTCCTCTTCCCAGAATTCTTGTAGTCTGTCACCCCAACTATACTTGCTGCCTGCATACTGGCCAATCAATGTTTTATTAGACCAATACAAGTGAAAAAATTTTTAGAGTGTATAAGAACATTATCCCACAGATAAGAGGATGGCACAGGGGACCAGTCTCAATATTTTGAACTGCTCTTTCATTTGAAGGTTGTGCAGTTTAATTGCAAGTAAGCTGATGGTTTTTCAGACCTCAGTTATAACCATGTTAAGAGAATTAATTTTATGAGTAACAAATGAACAGGCCCAGAATATAGTAGTTGTTTGTTAAATGACAGTTTTCCTCAGCTAAAACTTGAAGGAAAAGATATCCTTTCCTCTGATTCCTGAGAATCTTTTTAGACAGGACAAACATTTACAGTACTGTGTGAACAGGATCAGGAAAGGACCTGAGCAAACCTTGTCTAATCTCAGCACAGATAGAAACATTGTGGCATTCAGAACTCTAACAACCATGTGTGGTTGTATGGTGTAGGTAGCCTCGTTTCTTGGGCTGCCTTGTTCGACATGGTGGAATGGTGGGATCTCAGTAACAATTATGTGGTGGAAACACTGTGACTGTGTGGCCAGGCAGAGGGAGTTATGTGTACTCATTTCAGGACAGGGAAGACTCAACCCCCTTGTGAGGTGAGAGGTTCTGGGAAAGTGTAGGGGGAACTACATTCAACTGGAGAAGAGATACTCAGCTTTGAGTCCCCAAAACTGCACCAAAATGTGTCCCTTTCCATGGTGAGGACAGCTTCCGGGAACCGAATGTGGAGTGTTTTATAGCTATGTCTTCTGAATTTAAATATTCCCTTCTGGATCTTGGAAAGAGGCTGACAAAACTCAACAAGACTCACAAACCCTGTCTCCATGGTTATATAAACAGCAAACAATTGCTTCAAAGAAGAGACTTTCCAGGGAACCCCAGGAACACAGCTTTGTGAGCTGTTGCCTATGTGATACAGGCTTTCTGTCTTTGTGTCTGTCACCAGTGCTGCTGCCGGAGGTAATCATTCATTGTATTGCTGAGTTACTCCAGTAAAGTCGCTGGGGTACCAAGGACTCTGGTGGAATCTTGTTTTGGTTCTGTTGTCAGTATCATATCTGAGGGGAGCAGGCTTTGGTAACATCTCCCTGGGAAAAGTGGTAACATGTTGGAGAGCCCAAACCTTCAATTAGTTGTCCTGATAAAAGTCACCTCGATGTCAGACTAGTTTAAGCCATTCAGATAAAGCAGATAATAGTCCTGTGGATAGATATTTTCAAATAAGGAACACAGAGATTAAGACTGTAATATTGGAGATTGAAAAGTGGTACATATGTCAGGACTGGTAGCATACTTCTGTAATCTGAGTCTGCAGGAACATGATGATTTCTAGGCCTGCCTGAGCTGCACAGTGAAACTCTGACAAACACCAACCAAAGAAACATAAACAAAGAAAGAAACAAAGCCAATGAGGTGATTCAGTGGACAAAGATGAATTTGCTTTCAAGCCCATGACTAAGGCCCATGTGGTAAAATAAATAAATAAATGAATGAAAATAAAAGACCCTACTTTGCAAGTTGTCCTCTAATATCTATGTGTGTGTATGTGTCTGCACTAATACACACACAACTGAGTACAATCACTCACAAAATAGTAAGTGTAAAAAAATGAGTAAACAGTAAACAAAATAGTATTTTTTCTACACGTTCTAAATTGAAAAGTTCAGAAGTTGTATCTGTAAAGCTTTATCTTATAATATTTTTGTTTTTCTGCCATGATCATGAAAGTGACCACATTAAATATGCACTTCAAATTTTAAATTTATGTAAGGGAATTTCTGTTATGTAGATTAGCTTTGAAGGCATATTCATCTAAGTAGGTACTGTGGTAATGTAAATAATTATAGAACTGAGCTATATCAGTTAATCATATCTATTCTGTGTTTAATTCCATAGCTCCTAAGGGAGGAGAAACATGACGTAGAAGATCCCAAAGGTACCTCTCTATGAGCTGTGTGGTAGTTCATAGAGAACTCAACAATCACACAATCACAAATATTGTACCACACAAACCAATTCATAGTAATTAATCCCTGTTTCCCCAAGTATGCTGATTCAGGCAGTGTGTATTATATATATTATTTAAGTCATTTTTGACAGGTAGGAAGCCCTTTTTGTCCAAGATATATCCTGAGACAACTGTATTAGAACATTAGAACTTTTATAGGTACTCAGATGACATGAATCTAAAGTTAATTTTTATTACTGTAGAGATCTGGAATGTTGCAGATTAAAAGCCTAAATCATGTTGAGGTACCTGTAGTCCCCTTAGTAGGCACATATATTTATATCTGTATGTAACTTAACATTTTTTAAGTATCAGGTAATATCTTTAGCTGTATTAGCTTAGAGGACCATTAGCTTTTACCAACTCCAAAACTAATGTCATCAGGTTGCAGAGATTTCCTATTTTATTGTAGCCCATTTATGTGATGTCTGCACCAATGATGTATTCACTAAATGTTTATTTGTTGTATGAGTGTGAAAATCTCATGAAACCACTTCTGTAGTGGAACATATCATTTGATGGCAACATGAATCTCTGTTTCTGGGACACAGTCACTCATATTTGGCTCAAAATAAAATACTCCTTATTCACTTTGGGGCTAGAGCCGTGTGTTAGTACAACAGAACTGAGAAGTACTTGTTTGATGGCAGGAAGGCAAACTTGTCTCTGAGGTTAGAACTAAGAAAACTGCAGTTAACTGACATTAAATAAGTCACTGAAGATCATTAATGATAACCTGGACCTAACTATTTTCTTCCTTTTAAAATAGTTCTTAAAGTGTGTGCGTGTGCATGTGTTTGTGTGCGCATGTGTGTTTGTATGCATGCATGTGAGTGTGTGTGAGTGTATGCATATGTGTGTGTGAGTGTGTGTGAGTGTATGCATGTGTGTGTGTATGTGTGTATACGTGTGTGTTTGGATGTGTGTGTGCAGTGTCTACAGAGTCCAGAAGAGTTTGTCAGACTATAAGGCTCCCCAGAATGTCTCAGAACCTTCTTTAAAATTCTTTCTCCATTCCTTTTGGTCATTCTAGAGTTTTTACAAGGAAGTTACTCCCAGGGAATTTGTATTTTTTGATCATCTTTGAATTCTACATCCACTATTCCAACTAGATGAAGATTGAAATAATTTTTCAAAAATTTGTATCTGTAAGAACATATGTAGAGCTTTAAAAAAAAATCACTGTCCCTTAAACATTACAGCATAACAAGTATTTACACAGCACTGACATTGTATGTGGTGGTTTGAATATAAATGGCCCCATAGACTCATGTGTTTGAGTGATTGGTCCATAAGGAGTGGCACTATTAGGAGGTGTGGCCTTGTTGGAGAAAGTGTGTCACTATGAATTGTGTATGTGTTTCTGTGTAGGGGGTGCTTTGAAGTCTCACATGTTCAAGCTAGATCCAGTGTGGCATACAGTGTTTTTCTGCTAACTGCTGATCAAGATGTAGTACTGTCAGCTCCTTTTCAAGCACCATGTCTGCCTGCTTGCCACCATGCCATGTTCTGTCCCCCCCCCCACATATAATGAAACTAAATCTCTGAAAGTAGAGGCCAGCTCCAATTAAAATTAATTGCTTTTCTTTATCCGAGTTGCCATGGTCATGGTGTCTCTTCACAGCAATAGACATCCTAAGACAATGTGTTAAGGATTGTGAGTTATCTGACTTGCAGTATACAGGAGGGTGTGCATAGATTCTATGTAAATACTGTACATTTTTTTAATAGAAAAATGAGTTTAGGGATCCCTAAGTTGGCAAATTCTCCATGGGTACTGATAGGTGAGTGGTTTCAAACCAAATCACCATGGTGATTCTACTGATTGAGTATTGTTATGTAGGGGAAGCATGCTGATCCAGAAACAGCCTGCCTGGAGAGGCTGCTGTTATGGTTTGGATGTGAAATATCCTCCATAGGCTTATGTGTTTGAACACTTAGTTCTCAGATGGTGGTGCTGTTCAAGAAGTCATAGACTGGTTAGGAGGTGGGGCTTAGCTGAACACAATGAGTCGCTGGGTGGGGCCATATGTTGAGAATCATAGGCTGATCCTATCTTAGGTCAGCTTCCTGTCTTTGTAAGCTTCCTGGCTCACTAAAGTACAGGCAGCTTCACACTTCTACCACCATAGTGCTGAGCAACAGCCAAGGTCATGGTTTCCTATAATGGACTGCAGCTTCACTCTGTGAATCACAGTGAATTCTTCTTCCCTACAGTGCTTCTTGTCAGGCATGTGGTTACAGAATAAAGAAATAAACCAATTCAGCCATCTTTCCCAAACAGTTGGTGTACAGTGATGACCCTGGCTCTTCCTTTGGTCTTCCTGGTTGTTCTTACAGTGGATGGCAGAGCTTTCCAGAATAGAGACTCTGAGCTAATTGTTTTAAGAAGTTCCACAGGATATATGAGTCAGACATTATAAAGAAATACCTGCTACAGGATTGGGAATCACTACATATAATCTGGTCACTTGAGTCTTTTGTTTTATTTAAAATGTCATAATTGCCACCAAGGGTTCCATTATGTCATTATTTCTACTGGCATTCAGATTCTTGCTTTCAAGTTTTCTTGTTTAAAACCAGCACCAATTGAATGGTCATCTGTTCTTTCCCTGACTTTATAAAAACAAAACACATTTTATGTTTTCAAAACATAAAATACCCGACTGTAACCCTCAGAATCTTATTAAAGCCTCAGGACAATTTGGACATTAAGGATATCTTTTCAGTAGTAAAGAGGACCATTGTACCTGGAAAAAACTCCAACTTTTTGCTATTGGTTTCTACTTCCTGGAATGTTCAAGATGAATGAACTCTTTTGCTTCAGTAATGGACAAAATGCAGAAAGAACCCACAGAGAGAATCTCTCTGAGAAAGTAACTGCAGACAGTTGTCTTGGAAGATGATTTGTAGCAGAGATTAGCAGGCTGGCTTCTAGT
The DNA here is from genome assembly GCA_004025045.1 of Sigmodon hispidus. Classification (NCBI taxonomy): domain Eukaryota; kingdom Metazoa; phylum Chordata; class Mammalia; order Rodentia; family Cricetidae; genus Sigmodon; species Sigmodon hispidus. The sequence continues at coordinate 28,295 of PVIH01002009.1, forward strand.
CTTGACTGTTACATTTGAGCTCATGGAAATCATAAGTCAGATATCTACTAATTGGCCCTCCATATGATCCTTCTGGACACTAGAATGAGAAACTTTTAATAAATAGTGTTGGGATGTACCCCATGATTGCATTTTGAAACACCGACTCTAGCTGACATTTATCTCATCACTAGAAACAGCTAAAGAGACAATTAACATGAATAAATTAAAAATGGAGGTACAGAAAAAAAAATTATGCAACATCTACACATAAAGCCAGTGATAGAACTGCAACAAAACAAGAAAATAGCAATGTGGAGAAATGCAGAAGCAGAAGAGGTCCTGTTATCTCTCTTCTATGAAAAGCAGTCAGTTATCTTTCTAACAAGATCAGTGTTACTGCTGATTACCTGTGTGAGGCTTGTACCTCTGGCTATCTCATTCCTACAAATATCTTTTACATTGGCCAAAGTGAAGGCCAGATGAAGAAATAAGATTATACATCAAAAGGCATACCAATGATCCATTTGTAGGAAATACAGAGGTCATTAATATGAAAATACAAACATCAAAATCAAATTAAGGATTTTGGCTCACAGAAGCCAAAATGCAGCAATTGCATAACACATACATTTTAAGAAGAAAAAGAAGAGTCAGGAGGCAAATCTATAGATTCAAAATAAACTTGAGAAAAAGCTGTGAAATCTGAGGATTGTATTAACTTAGAATGTTAAAAGAACAACAAAAACCAAACCTCAAAACCTTGGGAGACTGGAGAGATGGCTCAGTGGTTAAAAGCACTGGTTGCTCTTCCAAAGGTCCTGAGTTCAATTCCCAGCAACCACATAGTGGCTCACAGCCATCTATAATGAGATTCAGTGTTCTTTTCTGGTCTGAAGGCATGCATGCAGGCAAAACACAGTATACATAATAAATACATCTTTTTAAAAATAATTTTATTACATTATATGTATACATTGAAATGTCTAAGCAGTAGACAATTGATGTGAAGGAATTATTGTGGCACTATTGTGTCATAATGGCACCATAAGCATTAAAAATTCTTCCTTAGGGAAACCCTATTGAAATGCAGATAGAACAATCAAATCATGGTACTTGTTTTTTGATGATGGAAGAGAAAGACCTGAGTAGGAGTATGATTCTTTTAATGGACTCTATTACATTTTTATTTATTTGTTGTGTGTGTGTATGACTAAGTGTGTGTGCATACAGACATGTCTGGATTGTCACAGCATTTGTGCAGAGATCAGAGGACAATTTGTGGGAGTCCATTCTCTCTGTGTAGGTTCCGTGATGGACTCAGGTCTTCAGATGAAGCAGTGAGTACCTTTACCTGCTGAACCTTCTCACAGGTTTTAGAGTACAGGTATGATTTTAAAAACCCAATAAACACATTAGCATGATGTGATTCTAGAAGCTGTGTATTGATACCTGCAGGTGCATTGTGCCATTCTTGTCTACTTCTAAATATATTTAAAGTCCTTGTGCTCATACTGCAAAGAAAATAAAATGTGGTTGACAGTGATGAAATAAGATGTAGGAAAATAAAAGATTGGTTTTGTACTATGATTATTTAATCTCCTCTAACTCATAACCCAGAGACCTTAACATCAGTGGGCAGATTCACAGTGCAGAGGAGTGCTGGCAGCCAGAAACCGCTAGTGAAAGGCATCTTTCCTCTCTCAAGACAGATCGTTAATGAGGCTTTCTAAACCACCATGAAGAAAACGCAAAGTCCAAGAAAAAACACTGATTCTAGAATTTTTTTTACCCTGATAATTTGTGGTAGGTTTCTTTATTTTTTGAATATAAAGTGACAGAAATAATTTGCCATTAGAAAAGAGAAAGGATCTTTGACTATGTACAACTTTTATACATCACAAAGGTTTTTCTTGTTTTTATGTTGTCTTTTTTTTTAATCGTTTTAATTTTTGTTCCTGCATCATTTGAACAAGTCCAAACTGGAAATCTATACAGCTCACAAAAAAGCCCTCCACCCGAAAGACCCCCCCACCCCCACCCTACCCCAATGAGAAACAAGATAAAACAAAAGAATGAAATCAACTTATTTTGTTTGTTAAAGGTAAGTCATTTGCTTATATATATACTTGTAAGTATTTTTTTCAAGTTCAAACACCAAAATCCAAGAGAGAAAGAAAAAAATAAAAGTCCCAGTCATCCACCCCTCCCCCCACTCCAGAATCTCAATTGATCCCTGCATGTCCAAAATAAGAAATCGATATTTACAGAAAACTAAAACAAAACAAAACAAACAACCTAAAAGAACTTGGAAGTGAATGGGTTGGGGATCTGAGAGTCAAGGAGAGCTGGCCCAGGGGAGGAAAGTGGGATATGGCCTCACAGAGTCCAGGCAAGCCTGAGGGCTTTCCCTGTGCAGGGGGACACCACACCAGGAAAGCTATGACCATTACCTCCAGCCTGAATGACTCTGTGTTGGGTGTGGTTCTGCCACTGCAGCCCAAGCCACTGCGCATGTGTACAGTATTTCACCCCTTCACATCCCGCTCAAACTCACACTCACACCCACGGGCACACACACACACACACACATGCTTCTGTCATTGTGGCTAAGTGTACTTATAACACTGTTAGAGCACTGGAAGAAGAGATTTTTCCTTACAGGTAAGAGTTCATTGCCTTATCCTGTGTCTTCTCTGGTCCCGTGCTAACACTCCAGCTAGCTTCCTGGACACTTTCCACAAGTGTCATGGCTACTCTCAAGTATGAATTCTGGCGCGGTCACTGGGTTACTAAGCTCCCACTTGAGATCTCTCCTCCTTTTTTTTAACTACTCATCTCATTTTGCAGAGATTCTTACACAGTCATTCCCAGTTAGGCTGGTGTGACAACCAGAAGCACGGGAAATCTTGGACAGATGGAAGCCATGCTGTGTTCTGTTGACCTTTGAAAGACTGGATTCCTGCTGCACAGGAAGTAAAGCGGTCAAGACACACATCCATAGCTTTTGCTTCCCTATTCTTTGCTAACGGAGTTCTAGCCAGAATTGGTGCATAAAGCATGGAATAAGCCCTTGAGTTGGCTGTAATAGTCTTCCAACACAGAACTGAAGACAGGCATTAGACGAGCCTGGGTGAACACCAGTTAATCTTTGAGGGGAACAGTAGGAAGGATGAGATGGAGCTGAAGGGTGTGTGTTCAGTGGCAAACAGCAAAGCTCAACGGCCACTGCAGTTATGATCTCACCTGCCCCCTGTTCAAAATTCTGTTGGCTCAGGAGAATTAGCTCAGTAGAAATGCCTACCATCTCTTCAAATTATCGTTTCCTAAAGGCCCCAGAAAATGAAATAAGACCAGTATATCATTAGTGTCAGATATGGGGAATGTTGTGGAGAAAGGAGGATCTAGTTTATGCTTGCTAAATCTCCAAATGCTACACAGTGGATGTCCCAACCCCATGCTCTTCCCCCTCCTTTGGTCAAATTTTAATTTTTTCCCAGTGTTATCTTCAAAGTATACTCCTCTCTTTTTCCCATGCAGCCCCGCTAAAACCTTCTTTTCTTAACCTCGTCTTAATCATCCAAAACGTTCCTCCTTCCAAAGCTTTTAAAGATGCCCAATAATTTCCTAATGCTCCTGGTCCATTGTTGTCTGTCACAAAAGAAAATACTGAACAAAAATGATCAGTCAGAGGAAACTGTCATTTGCTAGAATTGGGCAGAAGTAAAGCTCTTTGCTGTTCTTCTAGATTTCTTTACAAGATGAACAAAGAGTAAGATAAATAAGAACAAAGCATTTTGAATTTCTCCAAGGAAAGCAACTTAGTTGGAAGCTTTTAAAGCAGAAAGCACAATGTGTATAGTGAAATGTGGTCTGCAAGAAAAGAGGTGCAATGCAATTTCCATCCAGTGTCCCATTTATGACATCTATGAAAATTTTTGGAGCCAAACCAGGATTGGATATGAATGCTTGCATTCCCAACACTCAGGAGGCTGAGGCAGGAGGATTGAACTTAGTCTCCATGCAAATAAATAAGCAAAAGAAGAATTTGGAAGCGGAAATTAAAAGGTGGTGGTGGGGTGGGTGGGTACTAAAGAACCACCCGAGTGCTTCATGCCGCTGATAAGGCCTTGTCCAGTACATGGAGGCTTGCCACTTAAATCTGATAAAGACTATCAGCACCAACCTTAACTATGCATAAACCCTGCTCAGGGGAGCCACTGTGAGGAGCTCATTCTCACTTTCATCCATAGGGAGCAAGACCATCTCCTACTGCAGCTCATCTTCTATGTCTGCTAACTCCCACTCCTTCCTGTGAATCCACAGTCCTCCACTGCTACGTACCCTGATGATTTCTGTCTCCTTCTTGTCTTTCTTGAGGCTCCAGAAGCCCTACTGAGTAGCATGAGTTCCAGTCACACATTTGTCATAGCACCAGTCTAGAGGTGGCTCAATTGCACATCATTGCTATTTTCAGACCATTTTAAATCTCTTCTATAAAAATCCACATATAGTGACCAAATTTACCATGAAGTACATCAGGGGATACTATCTATTCTTTGCCTGACTTGATCTTTGAAACTGTCTTCAATTACCACTCTTAGCTGATGAACTCCTTCTGTATTTCTCTGAATAATCATCGATTATATAAACAGACATTTTCCAAATCTGTCTACCTATTTGCATCCATGCTCAATACCTTAATCTGTGTGTTATAAAACACCAGTAGCTCCTGCATTCAGCCTCCTATTTGTACTTTGTATTCCATCCCTTTACTCATCATTGACATTACTCTGGTCACCCCTTCTCTTTCTAAGCACCCTCACCTTTCCTGTCTGTACTGGATCATTCCGGTCATCACGAAATAAGCTATTAAAAAAAAAACCCTCCCTGGGTGCTTACCTTCAAGTGTGGATACCCAGTTGCCTAATCTACTTTTCACCTGGATGCTGGGTAAACATATGAAAGTTACTATAACATATGAACAGTTTCCTCTCAGTAACACATGAACCTCAAGAGGCACGGCCATTGTGTGTTCACTCCCAGCACCAAGACTACTCTGGCACAGGGTTTCTAGTCAATAAACAACCTTGCAAGTATAAACTTGCCCAAGAACTGCAGACAAATGTGTTCTAAATACATTTTTCAATAAAAAGTAATATAAAACAGAAACAATCACCAAGACCCCTCCTCCAAGAAAATAAAGTTTAAACCTCAGATATTTGTTATTTAAGCAAACATTGAAATGAGAAATGTAGAGCCCCCTTTGGAGCTGAGAATTCACCTTGCCTTAATTATTATTTTTAATAATCAGAAAGTGGTCCCAAATCTCCTTAATCATTTTTCTGTCCCTATCATCTCCCCCCTCCCCCCGTTTCTCTTCTGTCACCTAATTCCCAAATGCTGTCTGCTATCATAAAATTAACAAAGTGATTTTTTTTTTTTGAGTATTACTTCAGGCTTTTAACCAAGTTGATTCAGATCACATCATCTATTTCTCTTTAATGAGGTTTTGCAGCTTAAAGGATCATGTCTGAGTCAGTAAATTCCATGCTAATACATGTAAGAATCAGGATTAAAGCAATCTGCAAAATGCCTGTTTGTAATTGAATCTACCAATTTCCTCCCTGGAGGTAACAGTAATCAGATTAGAAAACTTGATCTTTTCACTGGGATGGGAAGATATAATTTTATTTAAAAGTTTTCTCTCTCGAAGGTATACTAACTTTGTGATGCCAAACCATGCTAATATGAAGAAGATGAAGAAATAAAAAAGCTTAAGATAACTGCATTCTTTTGATGCTTTCTCCTCTCTGTGCCCTTTGGCTTCCCAAACTGAGTGACTCTTATCACAATGAGCATGAGGTGCTTCTGCTCAGAATAGTCTAGCCTGGAGAATGGATGTGGTCAGTGAGGAGCTGCCCTAATGTCTGGATCGGAGTTCTTAAAGAGCCACAATGCATTGCTTATTAGTATCTCCCTGCAAGAGAGTCTGTGCCTGTTTCCAAAGTGAACCCACAGCTATCTGAGAATTCAGTGGCAGCACTCATAGGGAGGCTCACCAACAACAGTTTTTGTGGAGATAATCAGAGCATCTTGAACATCACAAACATTGTGAACAATATGAACATTACCATCTCCTGTCCTCTAAACCATCAGGCCCTTTATACCTGTTTCTTTTGTTTCTGGAATTTGGCTCAGCTTGGTGAAGAACATTATTTCAGAACCATGCTCTGGTTTGTTTGTCACTGAATTTATTTCCCACTCTCATTTTCTTTCATTTGAATAGCATATGCTACGAACAGTTCAGAACTGATATGTAGCAACTCATTGGCTGAGCGACTTAGAGGCACTGGCTTCCTCTATACCCAGGGCAAGAGAGAGAGCTAGGGGTAGAACAACACCATCAGTGTGCTCAAACTAAAACAAGCTCCATGCATAGATCTGGTGCCTGGAGATGACAGAGAAAAGGAGGGGTGTGGGAAGGAGAGTGAGGGTAAGAGAATGATGCCTCCCGCACACAGCTATGTCTTGACCAAAGTCCATGAGGACTTGCTCAGTGGCTGCTTAGTATTCCAGACCACATCCTTCTCCTCTGGCAGATCCTCGGCTCTCACTTGAGGGCACTCACTTTCCTGGCACTCGACCTTGAGTTGAAGCATCTGAGGACAAGGCTGTGTTTGCTTTCTTGCTTACTATTTTTTCCAACTTCTTCTTTCCAAATTAAAGAATAACAAGAAAACCTTATTCTCTTATTCTTAGATCTTGTTTTCTGAGCAACCTGTTTAAACAGGAATTCAGTTGGAGGGGCACATTCTTCCGTAACAGGAAAACAAGGGAGGCAGGGAAGCCTAAAATATCAAGAAGTAGAATCAAAGGATATGGCAAGAGGCAGAGAGGTAAGAAGGATTTCTATGGAAAGAACTGGAAAAGTTATTGTAAATATAATACTCCCTTTTCAATGACTATAGAAGTAAGTATTGAGGGTCAATTTCCTGGCATAGCTATCATTCCTTTTGTCAATTGTGAAATAGTGAAATTCCTGTTGCACTATTGGCTTCTAGAAGAAGGTCTCAGAGGAGAAAATTACAGAAAAAATAAGATTCCCAAAGACCACTGGAATCAAATAAAATATGCTGATTTTACTCATTCTTAATAAATTTCTGAATTGCACTTTGCTGGTCTGTTTGATTTGTGATGGCCCTGCAGATTTCTTCATCATGTGTCAGTTAGTGAGAGAAAAGAAACAAAGATACACAGAATAGCCACAGCTGTCTAAGAAGATTGGAGGTTTGTTCTTGGTCCCAATTATCTTGCTGGAAAAAGAAGCAGATTTATTATCCCAGAGAATGGAGAGAGTTGTAATGTTCTGTATTGTTTCATTGGCCATTTCCCAGTTCCATCCAGGTAACTGGATTCATCCAACAGGCCTTATCCAAACAAGTTTTATGGATAGTTCTTTCATAGCAGTGAAAGAGGACAAGAGAAAAAAGAAAGGCTATCAGTTACCCAAGGCTTAAGGACCAGTGGGGCAAGCCTGGCTCAGAAAGAAATCAGTCTACAATATGAGAGGAATTGCATTGTGCCCCTAAGGTCAGTGGCAAGGGGTTTAGGTTCATGTGGGTACTGCTTTGGAGGAGAGAGTCCTATGCTCCAAAGTTGACTTTTACTTGATTCTTTCTTTGTACAGGAAGCATCCTTGCCATCCATACTCTCAAATATGAAGTTACTCTGATTCTGTATATATTTTCAATTTGACTGCTTTGGACTTTGGTAGATAGAGACTTGCTTTCTAAAACCTTTTGTGTAATGCTTTCCCAATCTGAACTGTGGGCAGCTGTGCTTAAGGGTTGCCTGTTTTATTCCACTTTAATATTTAACATTAAGCACAAGATCTTTGGGGTTTCAATTAAGTAATTTTCTATCAATGTCCTTAGGGTCCTATGAATCTTATTTCCATTGTGCCTCACAATGAATATGAGTATAGCACCAGAGAATACATGGTTATCTCAGGGAATAAGATGTTCCAACACCCATCAGATCTTGGCCCTATTATGTTAGTAAGGAGCATGATATATGATGAAATTCATAAGAAAGATGAAGTCATCATATCATCAGGTAGAATAGGCTGCCCTCTTTCTCTGCTTCCTATGCATACCAACATGGTCTTAAGCCAGCTATCAGGAAGCAAAACGGTGAGAGAGATGCTTGTTGTCACCAACTTGATTCTAAACTTTCAGTTTGAGGAATATTCATTTGCTGGTCTCAGTTCCTCCCTGCACATGTGCAGGAAGTAATTTCCTCCTCTCTCCACCCCAGGTATTTGAAGCAGCTTCTGGGATACCTTTATTGTCAAGTGATGGCATAGATTTCTTACCATGCTCCAATGCCCACTTCACAGCATCATCCCTGGGACAGAATAGACTGGTTAAATTGGTTAAACCTTACATTCAGGTAGAGCATTTCACTGTTCTTGGTATAAGTAGACTGTTCTGTATAAGAAATAAAATCTCTTGAGATAGAAATTCAAGATACTATCCCTGGGAAAGGCAGAATTTCCCACCTTTATTTTCCAGGATTGCTTCCATTCATCAGGAAGCAGATAAGTTGCAAGAGAAGGAAGTCAGCCAGCTGTGGTTGCTGAACAATTTACCATTATCATCTTGGGGCAAAATCAAAGTCTCACAACTCCTCTTTGCAGATGTCACTGCAGATGTCACTGTTGCCTTTCCTCCATGATCAGGTAGATAATCATTGTTTATTAGGGTTCTGGCGGATACAGGAACTTCTTTTGTCAGAAGTTCATTGCATATGTGAGTTGCACTATACTTCTACATAATGTTTCTAGAACATACTCATATTTTACTATTAAGACCAGTCTAAATTAGATACAAGTACTTGGGAAAAGAAACTAAAGGATTCTGTCTTGAAGTTGCCTTCCCTGTGGCCTGGCCCAAACTACTAACACTTTCAACATTTCATGATCACTTCACATATCCTCTTAAAAGGCTGCCTTCCTAGGAAAGCAGTCTTGGGGATTTGGGCTGCTCACACACTATATAAAAATTTGGACTAATAAAAGATATCCCCCATGTCTTACCTCACAAAATTCAAACAGCTTGATTTTCTTTTCAAATTTTCTTCATTACAGAAAATTTTCTGTTTTGCAAATTTCTGCTTTGTTCCAACATTTAATTGATTTCTTTAGACTGATGCATTATGGGAAGTGTGCAAGGTGGAGATCTGGGAAGATAAATTTTGTGCAAATAATTTGTCAAAACCAGCTACCTGGCTTTCATGACTTTCCTCCACTGTTACGTATTAAAAACTTGGAGTAGGCAAGCAGTTCACACAGCATGACTTTCTGAGATAGCCTGGGGTACAAAATACAGTTTACAGTAAATCTGTGTTTCAGCGTGTTTATCTGTACAACTAAAACTCATCATATATCCCTGTCAAGGAGGCCATCTGTAGACACGGTGATGGTAAATTATCTTGTATCCACATACTGATTAGTTTGGTTTACTTAGAACATACAAGATGCCAAAAATGGTGAAGATCCAAGTGAGCTGCTTGTGACTTTACAAACCCCACCATTCTTCAAAAAGGTAAGTGGCATCATCTTAGAAACTGCAGTGATCTGTTTCTTCTTTGTGGCATTAACTAAGAATGCTAAAGGGTTGACCTGTCTTAGTGATCCATTACTTTTACCTATTACCAAGACATAACTGAACTCATTGCCCTGGTTATTAAAAATGACTAAGATTCTCAAAGACTGTGACCCAATGATTTTATGTCTCTGGTCCAAGATGCCAACTTATGTATATCTTGGTCATCAATGTACAGGGTGGGGTGTTAATAGAAGTATACTGATTAGGCTCTTGTTTATAAACATTAAATATTTGTATACATCAATGTTCTATATTTATCTCAACTTCTCATCTTAACATTGTGTGTGTGTATGCACATGTGTGTGGATAAGTGTGTGTGTGTTTGAGAGGTGATGGATGGACATACAAATGTGAGGATACTCATAGTAACAGGATCATTTAATTGCATGCAACTTTGTGAAGAACATGAAAGCTATAAGACTGAAAATACAATTCAGACCAAGACAACAACATGTCATAGTCTCTTGCTTGCCAATGCTTCTTATGGTACATCCAAAGGGAGCCCTGATGTCAAAATAAAATGGTTATTGATAATAATTAATTAAATAATTACAATTAAAATGTGGCAATGGCTACTACATAGACTATTCTGAGTTTCAGGAAGACATATCTTTTTGTTTGTTTGTTTTCTTGTTTTGTTTCTAAAGATAAAAAAGCATCTCTTTGGGAAATAAGTAATAACTTTATCTGAAGAAAGCAGGCTACTATACACTTTCCCATCCTGTGACCACATTTCCTGCAGTTCCATTTCTGTCAGATGCCAGCACTGTGAGCTTCCTCCTTCAGAGGGTGGATGAATTCACGGAGGTTAACATTCTACAGTTAGGCTGGTAGGAAAAGCTGTACCCTAAGTGCCCAGTGTGGTGATCAACAGCTTTCTGGGTATCATCTAAAGGACTAGAATGCTGATTTGGGATGATATGTGACAAGACTTCCTGAAAGTGTTTAGGACCTCACAGATGAGGCTGGGTCCAGTTGCCATACCTCAGAGTCACAGCTTTTTCTGGACACCTCCTTTGGCATTTCTAGTACTTTCTCAAACAGCCTAAAGTCCTCCAGGCACTTTGAAATGGGCCCTTGGAAAATGCTTTCTAATGTCCCTCATTTTTAATCTGCCTTGCTTCTGCCTCTCAAGTGGCAACCCAAAGGGGTAAACAAAAAGGACAATTCTTATCTAGAAAATATCTGGAAATTATAGTCCAATCTTAAGGAGAGTTATTGCAAATTGGCTATGTCCAAAGGAATGGGAACCTGGTAGGCTATCAGCTTAAAGTCTGGTCCTTAATGGATTCTCTACTTTCTGAAGGGACCCTCACAGCTAGCGACCAAGAGGTCCTCCAGCTCTACTTATGACGTGAGGGGAAGGCCTATTATGGACCTCTCATTCTTTGCCTTCATCATCCTTTACAGGTGCTGCTGGTAAGTTAAAAAAAATAGAATAGAATAAAATACAAAATAAAATAACCATGTAAACTGCCTGTAATGTTGGTCCATTTATTGGTCCAACAGAAGTTCATAGACACCATCTTTGAAAGAACAACTAGCTGCCTCTTCACCTATCCACTAGCTAGTACCAATCTGTTTCACTACTTAAAACAAGTGTCTCAGAATATCATAAGATGGACTTTGCTCTAAAATGTTAATTATCCCCATTGCTAGGATCAATGCTATCTACAACTAATAAAACTGGAAAAAAATATCCCTTTAGCCTTAACATTTTAATTTTTGCTAGATACCCCCTAAATTGTCACAAGTTTCACCCCAGCTTGCCAATAATAATCTCTCTAGCCCTTCCTGTCTTGTGGAAGAATGAACTCTGCCTGCTTTTTTGAAAAGCAGACCTGTCACTGTCTGTAACTTATTTTAGTTAGGTTCACTACAGCATGCTTTAAATTAGCTCTCAGTAGCAGAAGATGCCTTCCAAAGGAAAATAATTCATGGCCAATGACATCATGCAATTGATAGAGGAGCTGGGTTAGGAGAAAGAAAAAGAGCCTTATCTAGTACCAGAACAATGTAAGTAAAAGGACTTGAACAGCCCCCAAGACTTTCTCCAGAGACAGAGATATATACTAACTAAAACAAACATGTGAGGTTTGTTAAGTAGAACTAAAGAACCGAGTGAAAAAATTAGGAATACATAAAGAACAGAGAACAAGAGGACCATCAGACCAGAAGCAATACTCTGTTATCCAGGGCAATGAGTCCAATTGTATTTACTGAGAAAAGAGATGAGACACCACTTTCTCTCGGAACCAAGTCATTGAAATGTTGATGTATTTTCACTTGAGATATATGTCAGAGGTGATATGTTTAATAACTCAATGCCATAAAGCATCATAAATGGTGAGAAAAGAAATATCATTAAGACAAGGATATAAACAGTTCTGGTCTACAATTAAAAAGGTGGAAACTCTTGGAATTCAGTGAAATCCATTGGTCCTGTTGGATCATTTCTTGAGATTCTCAAGGCTGTATGATTAGTAAAAGTTTGCAATTCAACAAGATATTTATGTTAGTGAAAATGTCTAAATAAACCAAACTGTCTAACTCTTGGAATAAAGACCTGTCAATTGAACCTAGGTCATGCTATACTCATTCCGGACAGTGATCTATCTAGAAATCATCTCTGCTCACAGCATCTGGACAATCCTGATACCTCACACTTGATCAATCTACTTTATGCTTTATTCTTCTGTCATTTACAAATTTTTGAACACTGCAGCAATAAGTGTTCAAAAATTTGTGACCACTCATTGTTGGAAAGACACAGTAATAACCATAAAGTAATTCAAAAGGACTTCAGAGAAAGAGGTATGACTTGGAAAAAGACAAATTCATATTGGAAATAACAACATGAAAATGCACACATACTCTGTTAGTGTGTTACTGAGGCTGTGTCTGGAGAAAAAGAAAAACATGGGGCTGGTAGGGGGAAGAAGTCATCCTTATGCTTGTAGAGAAGATAACATGCAAAATCAAATAATTATGAAGATGGTCTCTGATGGTTACCATACATGAGATAAAATTAAAGTGTCATAAATATTCATAAAATGCCTAAACCGTTTCTCTGCACAGATTGTGAAGGAAACTGGATGCTGAAGGTATTTGTTATTATCTTTGAGGGCTTGTATAGAGGGAGTGAACTACTCAAGAAAGTTGGGAGACAAGACTTGGGCACAGGACATTTTGGGAAAAGAGAGAAGTTTAAGACATAAGTAAATTTAGCTGGCTAAGGACTGCTGAGGGACAAATATATAATTTAACTGTCCTGTGACAGAGAGTGCAATTACAGTTCTGCAGATTGGAAACCCTTGACAAAGGGAACTCATTGAAGACGTGTCTTCTGGGGTTAGCGACAACATGAACTACTATAGTTAGAAATCAGGAGCTGATGGGAGTACACAGAAGTGGGAACACTGATATACAACACTGAAATAATCAATGGGAGGGACAAGCCTGAATGAAAAGGGGGCTGAAAAAACTTTGGAGTGGAAATAAATAGGCTTTCCCAAATGATTATATGTGTAAAAGGAGGTACATTGAGGAGGCAAAAACTCCTGGTAAAACTTGAGTGTGGCAACAGATAACAATGGAGCAAGTAGCCAGAAAGAGAACTTGCTAACTACGTTGATTTGCAAGGGTAGATCTTGGTATCTTAGTCAATCTGAAGTGAGGTGATCAGAAATATGTGCTTTAAGCTGAAGAGAAAATTAGGGTCTAAGAGCAAAGATTTAAACTCATGTACACTCAGAGGCATAAGTGCCATGGAACTTGGAAAGATCACCAGGAGTTAACATGGAGAGTCAAACTTGTAACACAGACCAAGTCAAGATTGAATAAAAGCAGAAGCCAATGGAGTCATAGGGGACCAGAGTGCTAAGATGCACATCACAAAGTACCACTTCCCAAAGGTTAGCTCAGGAGAACATCCAAGGGTAAATAGCAGGGATTAAAAACAAATGCTGTTGCCTTTATAGCAAGACACTCATTGAAATATTGCTGGTGTTTGTAGGTGAGTAGCAGATTATAAACTCATTGCAAAGCTGTAAGCATTGGGTGTGAATGTGAAGAAATGCTATCCACTTGAGAAGTCTGGAAAAGCAATGATAAACAGACAGGGATTCAAGGATCTAATTGAATGGACAAATTTGTTCCAACAGATGGTTGCCAGATTTACTTTCGAGAGGAATGTGGTCACTGTTGGGGAGGGAGTGGAACAACAGGGAGAGGTGTCCTATTGCCTAGAGTGCATCTCAAAAGATCTCAAAGGGGAGTTTGATGCACAGGGACAAAGAGCATCAGCTAAGAAGAGAGCAAAGATGAGAGAAGAAAATGCAAAGTTGTGACCTGAGAGGGAAGCTCTGAACGTTGGCTTACAATGTGCAATAATTCTAGAAATGGTCAAGACTTGGCTATGGTGTAGAGAGTTGGATGTTGGTGGTATTCTTCAGCAAGATAATGGATATCTTTGACTCAAAAACCCTGAAACCAGAATATTAAACCTGAATGAGGAATTACAGAAATTTATGCAGCCTATTTATATATACATAATATATTTGAATATTTTATACTTAAGCATTTGCATATCCTACGTGAGTATAAAATACTCCATTTTAAAATCTTTTATTTATTTCTCAGAACTAGCTCAAGGACATAGTAAATGCTCAGCACACATTGGTTTAACTGAACTAACATACTTATGTAAAGCTTTTTGATTTTTTTCTGTATCACCCCTTAAATCACAACCTTAAAATAATTATTAATTGATAGAGTCCAGGTTGGAAGTCATAGCTTTAGAATAATAGTTTTGTAATAGGCTTAGAATTGTGCTTCTTCATTGTAATTGATCCTGAAACCAAGGGCCACTTTCACTTTTGCCAAAACAGATTCTACAGACCAGCATCCCAGACTATGAGGAACTTATTCTACAGACCAGCATCTCAGACTGTGAAGAACTTACTCTACAGACCAGCATCCCAGACTGTGAGGAACTTGCTCTACAGACCAGCATCCCAGACTGTGAGGAACTTACTCTACAGACCAGCATCCCAGACCATAAGGAATTCTACCGCCCACTCTACTGCCCATTCTCAGGTCCCATTGGCACCACAAGCCCCAGTCACACCAGCAGGTGCAAGATACGGAACATCACCGGCAGCTCACAATGATTGCTCTGACATCACTGAAAAAGGACTCTATGGTAAAGAAATGTACATTTTTCTACCCATTCCTGGCATCACTAGGGTAACCCAATACTTTCTGAGCAAAGTTCTCCCCCCTTGCTTCTGTACAGATATCTAGACACCTGAACTTCACCGATCTCTCCACTGCATGGGAAAGCACTGACTCACTCAAGGTTTTGCCTGAAGCTTTGCTGTGGGAGCAGATAGTTATCTTCCAAGCCACAGAACTCACAGGAACCTTACGTGACTGAGCAGATGTGAGAGGTGAGAATGGGAAAGGGTAGGATGTTCTTATTCAACCTGTGACCTTATATATGGCTACCTCCATAAACTAGACAGAATCATAGACCTAGATCCATATTAGAGGGTCTCAGAATGACAAATGATCATTTTTACATTGACCCAACCATATCATGGGCACACATGCTAAATAGTACCTGAGAGTTGACAGGCTCCTTCACAGAGAATATAAGGAAGGAAACTAGGAACATTTAGAATGCAGGCTAACCAATTAACTGGCAGATTATTTTATCTAGAACAGAAAATAGATAATGCATAATTTTTATAACATACTAATAAATTATATACTAAATATGAACATTTTTCTTTGCAGCTCTCTACTCAGTATCTTGCATTTGAGGAAAGGTGCCTGTCTTCTGTTTCCTGGGTCACAATTCTTACATTCCCTATATGATGTAGAATTTAACTACCTATAAATTATGCACATGACTGTGTGTTGAAAATAAATCCCAGGTAGAACTCCTAATCCGTGGTCCCCAAGAGCATTAACTAAACAGGTAGAGATGAAGCATGGCTTAAATGACAGTTTTCTGGACCCTTTATCCTTTCTCCCTGCTCTGGTGCTCATGATGCTCTGTTGCTTTCTCCTGCTGGTTTATCGTAGCTTATTCCCAGGAAAAGGAATGAAAATCCTAATGTAGATTAGGTGTTTAAATGTACAAATCCCTAATATGGCTTAATGTGTCACTCTTCCTGGGAATGCTTTCATTTCAACAGCAGATGGACAGCTCAGTCCTGATGTAGTAAATCTGCCTGGGAAGCCAACAGTTGGCAGGTTCTTCCAGGGTCTTGAAATTGAGCCATGGGTCATTTGCCATTGGTAAGGCCAGAGCCACTCCAGTATGACTGACCACCTCAGGGGGCTTCTAGCCCCTAAAGAGACAGCAAGAACACTCTGACACCAAGATGAAGAGAGCAAAGGTAGCAGTACCTTGGTGTTTTAGCAGCCCCCAGCCCACAGATTTTCTATATGGCTTTAGGAACGTAGTATGGCCACAATGCCCAGAAACACCAAACACATTCATCAATAAACTGCCATTACATCATTTACGCACACATCGGAATCATTCCTAGCACACCAAAACAGACATGCACAGATTACCAAGCAAGGACAGGGCCTTTTCAGAGACGGTTATCAAAAATAAACAAACAAACAAAATAATAATAGAGTTCAGAAATAGCTTTTCCAAAGGCTTTTGCCTAACATTCCAGTTAATCTTTCCCTAAATCTTGAAATAATTCAAAACAAAACAACAGAAACTTTAGCTCTTAAATGAGAGATGCAGGTGACCAGCACTCTGCAGAGAATTCTCCCTGGGGCAATTTCTGATGGCCATGGAAGACTGGGCAAGTGATATTTATGTCACTGTATAGAGGACTCCTATTTTACACATGCGTTTGGGCACTACTGACACCAACATTTAATGGGATCATCTGGGATTTTTTTTCCCCAATCACAAAATGGCTGTGGCCATTACCAGGGAATACCCATGAAGGATGTTTCCCAAGTTCTGGCTGAAAATACACAGTGACAACTTAGAAATAACAAGGTCCACTGTACATGCAGCACTCTGAATGGGTGTGCACATCTTTGCTCAGGCAAATTCAAGGATCAGATTGCTGAGGTCACTGGACATGCTGATGTGCCCGCATTGCCACTAAAAGGAGTGATCACACCCACCAACCCCCTTCCACAATGGTTAGAGAACACTTGTGAAAGAAAGCATGGATTCTGAAGGACACCATGGAACACAAGATGCTTCTCAGGGCTCTGCAGAACCTCACAGTTTTAGATGGATTGGCTTTTGGTCCATATCCATCAGTGAGGAAGATGGGAACATCTGCTGAATTCTTCCTTATGTATTCAACTGATTTTCTATTATGAAATTTCACATATAAAGCTTGACAGACTTCATTTTCTTATTCTTTCTAGAGTAGGTCATAAATATCTCCCTTTGGTCCCAATTCAAGAATCCAGTTAGAGAAAGATGAACACTTGAGGCCAAATAAGGGGTTTATGAGAGATAAATTTTCTCATTGACAGCCTCTAAAGGTGGGAGGGTGGGGAGAATGCTGGGTATATCAATTTAAGTATGAGAGAGGGAGAGGGAGCAAAAGTGAGAGAGAAGGAAAGAGAAGGAGGGGAAGGTGCTGTCTTCCACAAAGCCAGCAATCTTGGAAAAGAGATTTCATTTGTCTGGAAAATCTCAAATCAGATTTGGGACACCTAACCTGAACAAAATAGCACCCTCCTATGGCATGAACAAGAACAAGGTAACTATAACGCCACCACCAGTACTGTCCATCATATAGCCACTTTCCTACCTCTGAAACTAATTTAGTTACCTTGCTTGGCTAATGGGTTTTTCAGGAATCTGATGACCTTTTCTAGAAAAGCTTGTAGATCTTCAAGACCGCTATATCCATTACTATCCCTGTATAGCGTGAAACCACATGCCAAAGTAGAATTAGTGGACATTTCTTGGGTGTGCCTGAAGTGGTCATTTCTATAGATGAGTACAAATAGGGGTATGGGGTGGTCAGGTACAAGAGCATAATCTATCAGAACGGTGACAGTTAAGCATCAAAGAAGGCTGCTGTAGATTTCTCAGAATCTAGCTTCCAGAAACCTCTCAGCCATGTCAAGAATGGGAGGTAACTGGACTTCAATTATTTTCAAGCCCTTTGGGGAACCTTTGCAAGCCCAGGTACTGACAAGGAAAAATCGGATGCCACCAGTTTGTTTTTGACAGAGTGATGGTTCCTATGGTCCCCCTAGAAGACAAGAATCAGACTAAGTTTTGCTTAGTGTTGATTTGGACCCTGCAAAACTTGAGCCAAAGTGCATGATCACTTCTCACAAATCAGCAGGAAGACAGGTTTTGGAGGCGGGGCATAAACATAAATGACTTTCCCCTGGCTTGTTCACCATTGTGGCTTCTGTTCCCATGAACATTTTCCAGACACTCTGAAGCAAAGGCCATAACAATTCCTCCCAACAGAAAATGAAAACCCATAACAAAATAATTCCCCCCTCATTCCCATCCCCACCCCACTCCCTCCAGCTCAACACCCTGAATACTCACAGGAAAACACTTTATCTATACAAAATAATTAGAAAACAAAATATTTACATATGAAATAAACACCATCTTGATTTCTGTGGCCCGTGGAGACCATCAGAGCCCCCTGTCTTCTAGATTGCTGTTCGCTAGGTTAGTGGTTTTTTTTTTTTCCTTTTTTTTTTTTAAATTTTAAAGGGGTGAGGTAAGAGGAAGAGTGAGGGATGAGCCCCTGGCCCTTGGACAGAGCCTGAGGGAAGCAATGTTTCTATGACCCTTCTCCTTCCTCTGGGGAGATGCCTCACACCCTCTGTCCTCTCTCAGAGTCTTTCCTGGGACCTAAAGTAATGCACTCAGTACTCCTCTCTCCAAATTGTTGAGAGGTTCAGCCCCTTGCCCCCACGTTCATTTTAGAAAGAAAACAAGGCCTTCAGTTGGCTTTTAAATGAAAAATACTGAGGTAAAAAATCAAGGTGGAAGGTGGGAGACAGCACTCGAGGATGGAAGATGAGGGAAGGTGGTGAGGCAGGGCGACCAGGAAGGCAAAAAGCAGCCCTGGAGGGTGTGACGTGAAGAGACATGGCAGCTTCGTTCCAGAGGAGGATGAGCACCTTTCTGGTTTATGTGTCCTGTGTGACAAGACGATCCTGCAGTCAAGCTTCCAAACAAACCCAGGGCTCTTTGGATGTCACCCTGTGTGAGGGTATAGCAGGACAATGGAACTGACCCATAGAACACCCCTATTCCAAGTTTCAGGACAGGCGACGACACACATTAATTTTCCTTCTGTAGTTTCCAACTTTAAGTGAGAGGGCATCTCACCTGCCAGCACCCCCATCCCTGGAGTTTTACACACGCGCGCACGCGCACGCACACACACACACACACTTACTGTTGAGTGGTACAATCTGAGAAGGAATTGGGGGTGCAGAAGAGGAAGGATTCTTTCAGGGGTGTTCACATTACTTCAAGTCATATTTTAAATGTCTTTCATCCTCTCTGGCTTCCCTTGAGGACAAGCTCATTTCCCTCTTCTGTCTGTCCCTTGTCACTTATCACCAGTTCTGCGGTAATCATCCACTCTCTCAGCTCTAGGTTAAGTAAGAAGGAAGCAAAGCATTGCAAACATCCCCACCCTCACTTACCCTAGCGTAAATGATTCTCCTTTTCAAAGCCTTCTGTAGAAAATTCTTCTCCAAACCTTAGCAAGTAAAGGGGCTAAATGCCTAAAAGAGTTTTCTAGAAATGTTCTGCTCTCAGTCTGGATAAAAGATTCCATTTCCCTCAAGTTTTACTGGAACATCTCTGCTTCAGGTGATAGAAACTATAGGAGACACTGACAAATTATATGTAGGGTTATCTCGGTTCCTTTCATTTTCTTTTGTCATTTTCTTCTACAAGACAGAATCTCCTTTGTCAAGAACCTCCATCCTCTCTCAAGAAGGGAAAAGGGAGAGAGATAGCCCACATTCAAGTAACCTGTGACACTGGTTTATATATAAGCCAAAACAAGCACATTACTTAAGCGTGTGGAAAAAAGCAGTGAGTCAAGGTTCCCTTCTCTATCTTCAGAGATACCTGATTACATGAGAGTGCAAGGTACATGGACATATGTGCACACACAATTCCTTACTCTTACATCCAGTGCACCATAGGACACTATTGCAGTGAACTCCCCAATTTGCTCAGGAATCCCTCATCTGCCAATGCCACCCTTCCCTTGGTTCACCACCCAACAGCTTTATACAGCTGAAACATCATTTGGCTTATATATAAGTACAGAATAGCTTCCTGCCCTCTGCTTATTACAGGGTCCCTAGGCAGCTGTCAACCACGAAGCATGAATTCAGCAAAAAAGCCTCTTCTCTCTTAGGAGCAGGAGGCCAAATGGCCATCCTTAGGATGCCTTCACTTCCTCGCCTCAACAAAGAACAGTTTTAGGAAAGCCCCATGCATAGCGCTCTGAGCACTTCTGCACTAGGAAGAAGCACATGCGCATCACTTCCTGTCTCCTTACATTCTCCCTCGCGGAGGCTAGTTCTGTCCTCTCTCGGGAATTGAAATGGTGGACAGATGCGGGGAGAAGAGAACTGTGCGAGGGAGTAGAAATGGTGCTGGCCACGAGGGTTGCCTTCACTAGGAACCAGAGCTCCAGGATCCCATAGAGAAATTAAAAGAACAAGAAAAAGCAAATGGGAACCAAGTTCACCCCCGACTCTTTCCATGACATGCGCACCACGCGGCCCACAGCCCTATCCCTCCCGTACCCACCTTAACCTCTCTCTCTTCCCTCACTCAGACATCAGACTCAATACTAGAAAGTTTCTCATAAACATGTCCATTGCTGGAGCCATTGAAAGCCCTGGAGTTTTTGTTGTTAGGCACACAGGGGTTGGACTGGTTCCCTATACAAATGTCCTTCTGGAAACGACCAGGCACAGCCCCATGAAGAGCCGACACCACTGGCTTATTGGTGACAAGGGCCCGGAAGTCCGGCCTTGTTTTCGATGCCCCTGCCACCGTGGGCTGCCTGAAGAAGTAGGATTTGCTCCCGTGAAGCAAGCACTGGTCATCCCCAAAAGTGGGGATGAAAGGGTTTTGCGTGACCCGGTCAGGGTAGAGTGACTTGCTGAGCATGTAGCCGCTGCCAGGGTTGTTGTGGTGGTGTCCGGCAGTGGGCACTGAGGACTTGTTGTTGGCAAAGGAACTCTCACCAGCTGGCATCTCAAACATGTGGGCGTAGGGGCTCCCATCCATGAATCGGCCCTTGTCTTTCAGGCTCACGCTGCGTGGGGCCAAGGCGGCCTCCTCTTTCTGCAGGTCCACGAAGGTGTCATAGGAGTGTTGCCGGCGTAGTTTGTTCCGATTCTTCTTCTGGGCCTTGGAATTAGTCGGGCTTTGAGGGTACTTGGTGGTGGAGGCATTGGATGTCACAGCCACAGGGGCAGCCGGCTGGTCCAGTTCCTGCAGGGAGTTGTCCTCGCTGATGTCATACAGGTTACCAGCCTTCTTGCAGGCCTCGCACCTGATGCAGGCCTGCCGGCCCGAGTTCTGCCCCGCCACGGTCGAGGAATAATTGTGCAGCTTAGAGGGACAGCTGCGGCAGAAGTTGCCCCCAGACCGGTCTTCCCAATCTACATTGGTCAGATTCTTCTCCCAAGGAGCTGGCACCCCGCCTACCACTCCGTGCTTATCGCCTGTTCCATGTTTGAGGTGAGACCTGTTGGTACAGGGTCCGCCTCCACTGACCGAATCTCGCTTGAAGTCATCACTACGTTCTTTGTAAATGTCGGTCAAGTCCACATGCTCCCAGTGAGGCGAGTTTTCCTTTGTTCGGAACTGGTCCAGGTAGAAATCTCGGAGCCCTTCTTTGTCTCTGAAGTAGCGCTTGTGGTCTGGGGACCGGGGTGGTCGGCGACGGTAGGCCAGCTCAATTTCATCAAACTCCCTCCTAGACTTGGCCGAGGCTGGCCTCTTCTTCAAACTGTCCTTATATTGCTGCTTCCTCCTCTTGGCGGCATTGCCCTCAATGTTTCCATAGGTAACAGTGTGTGTGGAGATGTCCGAGACATCCGATCGAATCAAATCATCATGGCCACTATAGCGGTCACTCTTGAAGGAGAATTTGCCATACAGGTCACTGAGCTGGCTGTGTTTAGAGGAGGGTAAGCCTATGTCCAGGGGTTTCTTGCTGATTGACCTGGGCTGGGTGGTGAAGGGTGGGTTGTCACAGTCGTAGAGCCCATCAATGGAGCTGGTGCTGCCAATGCTGTGTGGCCGGTGGTGATGGTGATAGTGGTCTTGGTACACGTTGCTATCCTTCAGCTGCAGGTTGCCAAATGTCCTTTCTACTTCACTAATGTAGTCACTGAACAGGTTTTCCTCACAGGGCGGGTTGTTGTAAGACTTGCAATCTGAATGTGTGAAGCTGCGACGATGCTCAGAGATGTCATAGACAGAGGACTCTCTTCGGATGAAGTCCAGGGCACTCTGAGGAGAGCCGTTTACTCCAGACAGGTTGGCCATATTCTTGGCTGTGCGCAGCAAGCGCAGGATGTTGGAGTGTGTGTTGTTCATGGTAGCGGTGGGGGAATTCATTACAGATTGACGCTCTTCTATAGCTACTCCATGGATGCAGCTGTAGATACCCTGAAGGGACATAAGATGGTGTCAATGAGTTCAGAAAAATGGAAACACAGCAGAGATAACAGTGCCCTACCACTGATAGTCTAAGAAGTAAGATAGAATCAGGAGGCAGGCAGTGAGCTACACTCATAGAAAATGTGACTCAGAGCTTGGCTGATGTAGCCCCTTGAATTTAGCAAATTTCTATCATGAGGTTAGTAACCTGTCCATCAAAGAGAGGCATGCTCATGCCAAGGCTCTTGAACAAATAGACTGTGGCATTTGTGCTTCAACTCCAAACACAACCTGTCTTGGTCTTCCTACCTATACTCAAATTTTCACATAATATAAAAGAATTCATGCTGGAAATATATGGCCAAAAGTATGAGCAGATTCTTGGAAGCACAGAGCTTTTCAATACAGGTGCTGGAGCCTTTAGCTCTGGTTGGCCATGCTTAGATGATGTCTTTCACAATTGCCACTTGTTTCCAGCCCTGACTGATTTTGAGCAGCTTTTAGAATTTTGGTCAGCAATAACAAGGGAAGAATTCTGTTCCGTAGCTTAGCATGAACCAAATTCACACAGAGAATTAGAAAGCCCTGGAGTTAAAGAAGGATTTTCTGCTGCTGTGGCCTACACTATAGGAGGGAATAGTCAGCACAAATATCAAGAGCTCGATATGAATAACTAACTCCCTTTTGAGTCTCTCCTTTATTCGCTCTTTAACTCTTGGCTTCCTTCTTACATAAAATATTCTTATAATTAATTAATGTTCTATCAAATTAGTATTGGTGAAGAATACCTGGCATACAGTTATTTGGTCAGGGCACTGAAGGGCAGCACCCAAGAGAAAAGATGGGTTTTGTTCCTGGGATGCTAGTCTCCTCATGTCTAAAGTGAGGTCACTCTACTGCTTACCTCTCATGTGCTGCCATGAAAAGGCAAACAGACTTGGGATTTTGTTCTTGGCAAGGATCTACGAAGAAGCAGCTTTGACAGCATCTTTACATCTAAGAAGGTTAATTTGGAAAGGAATCTTATCTGAATGGGCAGGGCCGAGAGCAGAAAAGGTCAGGAAAAAATGGCAGTTATGTGGCAAAGAAGTGTCAGATCTTGTGTTACACAAGATCTTCCTGGGAGCTAGGGATTCTACTCTCCCCTTTCTGCTTTACTTCTGACCTCTTCACAATGGCCAGGAGGAAATACTAAGTGTCCTTGTCTGTGAAGACAGTGATCATGTCAGAGAGCCACAAATGAGATTTCTCTCTCCTGTTGCCTCTGTGGCCTTTGGGAAGGGCTCCACAGTGGAACCCAAGGCCCAGGGACCAAGAGTCCCACAAGTTCCCTTCTCTGTTCTTCTGTGACTGAATGACCCTGCATTAAGTGACAGAGAGGAAATGAAGAAACTGTCCCTGTCACTAAACACTCCAGGAAAATGACCAGAGAATGAAACAATTTAATGAGAAATCCATTTTCTTTTCATAACTTCATTTGAGTCAAGGTTGGTCATATATGGTACATAATCACCAATCTTAATAGGTCATTTGAGTTCATGACTCATGTGTGAAACCCACAACTGTAGTAAGAAACTCAGAAGAATCCTACTCTTCGGGAAAAAAAAAAGAAAGCTCTCTTCTGTGATGTGAGGTTTATATACTATTTCCTTGATACCTCATTCTGAACTGGAAATGAAGATCTCTAAATCCAATTACTTACTTCTCTGATACTTCACTCTGAACTAGAAATGAAGATCTCTAACCCACCCTGGAGTTTTACCCCGCTTAAGTAAGGTTTTGGAATATAAGTTGCTTATGAGTCAAGACTTGGATTCTATTAGACTCTTTTAAATGTTACTTATATCTGTTCCACACATGCACACACACAATCCTCTTGTTTCAGTCTAACTTCCAACCTTTAGGCTATTTAGTTCCTCATACTTCACATGTGGTTAAAATTTATGAACAGTAAAACCACCAGGAATGTGCCTTTGTGTGCTGGAATAAGAAAGAGATGATGTACCCTACTATTTAACAATCAAGTGATTAATGAAGCCTATACAGAATCAATTAATGGTGATGTAAGAAGAAAATGGGGAAAAGTAAAATTTTCTATTTTGAGAGAGCTGCCTTTTTTTGAGAATCTAATGTCTGCATCTCAAATGGAGGGAAACACAGCACCATCTATCTTAGAAACACTTGAATTTTATTCACACAGACTTTAGGGGAAGTGTCTAAAATGTGGCTTCATGCTTAGCTTAGCTACATAAAACTAGAACTAGCACTCTCATGTGTCTCCTGGCTTGGCACAGGACAAGGCTAAAGCATCCTTAACAAGCCCTGGGTATCTAAACCAAAACACTTACTCTGCTGATGGAGAAGACCATGCCAGGCTTGCCAGAACAGACACCCATGAAACAATGCCGGAACTGCCAATAGAACAGATGTTCACAGATGAAGGTGATGAGGCTGAGAGCCATGGCTGCCCCCAACATGTAGAAGACGCCTGCCATGTTGTCAATGTCCAGCTGGCTGCTCATGACCTCGTTCTTCTCATTGTGGCAAATGCCAGTGAGCCAGAGAGCTTCCAGTTCTTCCATCTCCCCTAGAAAGAGGGCAGCAAAGGAGAAGATAAAGGAGGGAAGGGAGACAGAAAGACAGAGAAGGGAGAGAATTGAGGGGCATAGAAACATGGTAGAAAGAGACACACACACAGAGAAAATGAATAGTTTATTACATAAAAATGTTTTTATGTAATAAAAATAATAGTTTATTACATAAAAATGAATAGTTTATTACATCTCAACTCATCAATATATCCCTAAGTATTCAGGGAACATGTCATGGATAAACTACAGGTGACTACAGACATGGAATTTCCCTGTGGTTCTTCTCTGGCCAGTGTAAATCGGCAGCTCAATGCTTGGTGGCACACACATTATGCTTTGCAAAGAACAAGGCTTCAAATCAGTAATAACAGGTAGTGATTAAATGGTCAGTGGGGGTGAGAGAAAGGGGGGAGAGAGAGGATTTTAATTGATATTGTACATAAAAGCATTCCAAACTGCAAAGAATATTCAGTGGGGAAACAGAGGCTCATTTAGGGACATGCAAGAAAAACAGTTCAAACAGAATGACCCTCAGCAAGAAAGCTTACTAAAAGGATTAATGCAAGAATTCTGAGGTTAAGCACTCTGTCCTTTGTTTTATAGACAGTGGGGATAACATAATCAAATGATAAAAAATGTTGAGATTATACAGAGCAGATTAGATTGGGGAAGGAGAGGTTGAAAGAGATGGAGAGAGGTTGAATCCCTGTGGTGTCTTGGAATTACGGATCTCTTATAGAGAAAAATATGAAAAATAAAAGAGTAAGATGGAATGAAAGAAGATCATCCCAATGGGACCTGCCTCATCTCATCCCTGCTGAAAGGGCATGGGTTACCTAAGTTTTGTCAGATCTTAATGACTCTTATCTACTATCACTGAATATTAGGAGAAAGGTAGAACTCTTAGACAAAAAAGAAAACAAAATAAAATATGTACCCTAGAAAATCACTAATTCCACACAAATGAAATTCTCGAAATCTCTCAAAGATATTGGTCTATCAATTCTTGTTTGGACAAAAGTTTTGACTTTGTATGGCCCAATGAAAGGCAAGGTCCTCTCTTCTAATGCACCCATCATAGAATAAAGATTCATTTGACTTTGACTACTAGGTACACCAATATGGTTTGTCAGTGCTTCATCTACGAACCCCTATTCTTCCTGATGGGAATCCATTCACTTTTATTCTTCTCTTTTTTGATTCAACTATGCTTTTCCTAAGGATGCAGCAGCCAGATGCAGTTGGGATCTGGAAATCTACATCTGGGTTTGCTTCTGATGTCTTCCTCAACAGAAAAGTTCCTACAGCCATATCTGACAAACCCCCATGGCTGATGGGCTGGGGAACCATGCAGAGCGAGGCTCATATGCATCTGGATTATTTTGTAGGAAGAGTCAATGCTTTGGACAATGAGGTGAAGGGAAATCCAGAAGATAGTAGTTTAAAGAGGTAAATTTTCTCAGTGTTCAGTTCATCACTAGACAGACAATAAAATGCCTTCTGGTATCTACATTCCCCTTCATCTCTGGAGCCATAGTGATCAAGGCAAGAAAGAGTAAAGGAGAAGGAAACAGCCACACACTCATTGCTCTAGGAACATGAAGAGGAGTGCCATTCAGTTGTGGTCTGAGCCACACATGGAGTGATATCTGATACATATAGTGGCCTACTCCATCCCTGAAGGTTTCCTTATACCACAATCTACAAATGTAGTCTTGTCACCAACTACTTTAATCTCTTCCTTCCTCTTTTACCCAGTTAAAGTCTCTTTGACATTCATATCTTAAACTCCTAACTTGTGGTAGCTTAGCTTTGAATGTGGCTTTATTTGGAAATAGGGTCATTGCAGATATAACTGATCACAGTGAGGTCACACTGGAGCACAGTGAGCCCCTAATCTCATATGATTGGCTTTAAGAAAAGTATGAATTCAGAGAGATGAATACAGAACAAAAGTATGTACCCAGATAGACTGAAAGTAGAGATCGGAGTGGTGCCTTCCCAGGTGGAGGAATACCAAGTAGAGGCAACAAGCTGTCAAAAGTCACATGACAAGCAAGAAAGAGGATCTTCACCACTTCCAAGTGAAACTCACTGTATTGATGATGTCTGTAGTGCCCAGAACTTCAACACAATAAATTCTACTGTTTATGTTATGCCATTTGTATGGCAGCCCTAGGAATCTGAAAAGGACTCTTCTCTTCAGTTTTATCATTTCAGAATGGCCACTGGTTGAGACTAAGTGAACACTGCCCCTGTCTTTAACTCACCATCTCCAAATAACTGCAGAATAGCAAGGTCCACCTGGCGCTTCCACCCAGAATCTTTCTGGATAGCAATACCATAGCCTGTAGAAGCAAAGACCTTGCCACTGCCAATGGTCACCAGCTTGCAGCCTTCATCTCTCCCAGCCATGTAGTTGAGCACTGCCGCATCGTAGATGAAAGCATCAAGCTTCCTGCACAAAAAAGAAACAGACCAACACATACCAAGGAGGAAATTACATGGCAAAACTACCTATTGGGCCATTAGTATGAAGTGCTAGGGTTTCAGAAGCTCTGTGGAAGACTGGCCCACAGTAAGGCTCACGTTGGACTATTGTCAGAATCTAAAGCCTGCATTTCTGGCTGTTCTTGATGGGACTTCAGGTTGAAAAGAGTTGTTTATTTTTTTTTTTCCCTTCCCACTAGGAATGATAAGAATGTAAGTTGGGCCTGAGGCCAACTCATAAGCTTTGTCTGAAAAGGAGAAGGAGTAAAAAGGAATCAATAAAAATAATAACAGAAATAATGAAAAGTAAGCACCACAATGATAACAAATAGCACAGCTAAGACTTATATAACGTTTTTCATTTCTCAGTTCATTATAGTCCAGAGTGGGGGAAAGTGTAAGTGTACATGTTTCAGGAGATGGATGGCTATTTTAGTTGTCAGAAAAATTTCACTATTCTCTTGTCTTCTAAGACTGTTCTGAGGGGCCAGAGTGGTGACAGCATTAACTAGTGTCAAAGCAAATGTGAAACACTGCAGGGAAGGTGACATATGGAAGAACTAAGGTCATTAACCTACATGCACTTCTTGTGAGACAAAGCTTTGCAAAGAAGAGATACACGGAGTAAAGATCCAGGCTAAGAGCAGGAAGGCATGCAACACTGTTTTAAAGCAATATTTCCACACATTAAAGACAGAGGAAGCAGCTGGGATAAAGCCATGCAAGTGAAAGGTCTGAAAGGAAGCAGACCATGCACTCCCTGATTCCCCAAACATTTCTAAGCTAGGAATCTTTGTCTCTCTTCAATAAAAAATAAAAAGCAAGCCCTTTCTGACATGACAAGCCACAGGACATTTTATAAAATGCATCTTATAAAATGAAGGTTAGTGGCATGACCAAATATTAAACATCTGGTGTAGCTGGGTGTCCCCACTGTTTGGACTACCCAGAATGCTCCTAACCTAACTTAAGATCTCATCTTCTAAAATCTCCTGTGACTTTGTTTACAGCAGCAAGATTGACTTTCACAGTATTTTAAATGTCCAAATGTCTAGGTGGTGCTTGGATACCTTGAAGTACAAGCGTGACCAGACAAGGTACACGGGTTGGTAATTACCATAGAACAGAGGCAAGCAGCTATATGACCCATTAGCCCTCAAATCTCAACATTTACAGTGCCTAGTGTCAACCATTTTTCATAGCTCTGGCTTTCAAATAAAAGGACAAGTGGTCCCAGTGAGCTACATGACAGTACACTCACAGATTGTGAGCAAATATGTCCAGGGTACAGATTAGAAATGATAACAAAAGCTGCAATTGGAGCTCAATCAACACATTCTTACTTGCCATCTAAAAACACTTGCACACTTCCTCCTTAATTTCTCCCTTGTCCATAGAGCGTCAGAATGGTATTTCACCTCTTAGACTGTAGCTCATGTGTAACATATAAACTCTCTTCTTCTGTTTTTCTATCTGTGTGTTTTCCATGCCATGGCCACATTCATGCAAGCAGAAAACAATTTGCAGGATGGCGTACAAAAGCAAGTAATAGCGTAAGAATTTTTGGACAATGGTTGGAATGATACTGTCCAGTATAACTTGGAAACCATCTTTGATATAATTAATGATTATGGTGCCATTTGTGTCTCATGAATGTGAGAAACATATCACTCTGAGCTTGGAGGCCATTCTTACCCCGTTTTCAGGGAGAGCAATGCATCATCTACACCCCTTTGGTTGAACTTTCCCATGTAGGCATGCATTTCTGCATAGTTATTGCGGATATTCCTCTCTGTGCTGCCATTGGGCACAGTCCCAAAGCGGAAAGGGGGTGAAAAGTCATTAGGCCTCTGGAACTGGAGAGAGAAAGAAAGAGAGAGAGACAGACAGAGACAGAGAAAGGAAGAAACGCTTTAGAAAATGTGAAGAGACATTAAAGCAGCGTTAGTGAGTTTATAATGGAAAGGAAGCAGCTATAATCCACCAAACACATTAGCCCTCACTCAAGAGCAGTAATTGCCTTTGGAAGTGGACTTCAATTCAACTCAATTTAATTTATATTGTTCAGCGATTTCTATTTGCCCAACCTCAAGTTTAATCTATAACCCTGTATGGTCCTTCTGCGCACACATCACAATACCAGTGATGAAGGGGTTGGAAGTGGTGTGATACAGTTTGACTGTATCAGATTAGTCACCTTTATTACCCAAAATTGTCTAAAACCTGCCACCAGACCTTTAATACACTGTCATTGTACAATTAAGCTCACATAACATATATTCATAAAGATGTTTGAATATCAAATATATTTTGCTAAGAAATTTTCCCTTGACCTTCAAAGCACTCAGAATTTCATTGATCCTATAACAGCGATTGGATAACTTGCAAATCTCATACAATTTTAACCGTATACCCTTCTTGCTTAAATAAGTATATCTCCAATGTCTAGTAACAGAATTGCAATTTCTTGGATTCTATCCTGTGACATCAGTTTTATTCCCAGCTATTACCCTGCAATAAGTTAGGTCTTAATATTGCTACCAGAGCACATAATTTGACCATTTGTATTTCCACAGCCCCATGGAATCCATCTCTGTAACACAAACTCACCTTTCTCATTGGGGCAATTCATGTCCTTCATTTCGAAATATGGCTCAAAGCAACTGCTTTGGGAAATCTCCTGTGAATTCTTCCTTCTATCAAATTGACCCCAAAGTGATCCATCAGTATTTGTTATTCTGGTTTAGAGGTCTATGGTACATACTATAAATTTAATGACTCCCTAAATGTAATGGTCAAGTACTAAGAATTAGTCTTTGATGTGGTCATTAATAGTTTAAGCTTGAGGTTGAAACAGACACGAAGACTAGCTTTGCCACTTGCTATGTCATGACTGTGGTCATTAACAGAAAGTATGCACCATCTCTTTCTCCATAATAAAAAGCTGATGATGCCCACCATTAAAGACTGTAACAACTTAACACTATGCAAGAGAAGTAGTTGGTACAGCATCTGACACACAGTAGGGTTGCTTGACACAAACCAGGTCACCTAGTTAGAGGGACTTCAATTGAGAAAAATTCCTACCAAAGACTGTCCTGTAGGCAAGCCTATAAAATATTTCCTTGATTAATGATGTGGGAGGGCTTAGTCCGCTGTGGGAAGTACCACTCTTGCACAGTGGTTTTAGATTTTTATAAAGTAAAAACCAACTTTGAACAAGCCATGGAGAACAAGCAGGTAAACAGCGCTCCTCCATGGTTTTTGCTTCAGTTCTTGGCTCCAAGTTCCTTCACTACTTAGGTCCCTGCTGGCTTCACTCACTGATGGACTGGGACTGTATATATAAGTCAAATGGTCTCTGCTTGTCCACACTGGCCTTGATCAGGGTCCTTATCACAGCAATAGAAAGAAAACTAAGACAGTTGGTGCTCAGGTCTCATTGCTTTCAACTTATTTGGCTGCTAAGTAGTGGGCTGTCTAATATTCTTGGCCTGTAAGTATAGCTAAGGTGACACAGAATGTGGGCATAAAGCTGTGCCTTGGCACAGAGAGGACAGTGAAGATGTTTAAGGTGCTCTGGGTTTTGGTGCTATACCTGTTACCTTAGAGCTGTGTTTGAAAACCTAGTCCATCCCTGGGAGACCACTGACCTTTTCAAACAGTTAAGGCTTAGTGGGCATTCTTATCCTTCTCAAAATGTGAGGGCTTTATGGACCATAGGGTCTCATAGCCACAGGCTCTATCATAGCACAAGGCTCCATCTTAGCCACAGGCTCTATCCTAGCCACAGGCTTCATCATAGCCACAGACTCTATCATAGCACAAGGCTCCATCATAGCCACAGGCTCCATCATAGCCACAGGCTCTATCATATCCACAGGCTCCATCATAGCCACAGGCTCCATAATAGCACAAGGATCCATCACAGACACTACAGCTGCTCAGTGTTGGCCACAGTTAAGAGTAGAGCCAGAGATTCATGCTGTGAGGGTAGGATGCCTAGGTGCCTCCAAAGAACAGATTTCCCAACTGGAAAATTTTCCTTCTATGATCAGCATAATCTATACCATTTATAGCCTTGTTTATTTTTAAGAGGTTACAATTTCTAAGTGAATTAAGATGGTAGAAGAGAGAGAATTTTAGTGTTGAGTTGTCTACTCAAAGCTAACTAGCTTAAACCTTTCATTGGACAAACGACAAAGCAGGGCCCGGTGAGGGTAATTTGCTCAATAGCACCCAGTGGCAGTCAGTGGTGGCCAATATCATCAGCGTTTCTCTGGCCTAATTAAAAATGACTCCTCATTGTGCCTGGCAGATAGCGAGCTTACAGTGAACAAGGTTCTGCTTTAATAAAAGAGACAGATACTAGACTACTTCACACATCACTGTCAAATATAACTCCCCATAAATCTGAAGAAAGTCATCCCCTGAATCCAAAGCAGAGTGAATGTTATGAAAGGAAACAGCCAGTGTAATCAAGTAAATTCCCCTTATCTGTAAATCTGCATTTTGCTAGGACAATGATGATAGCCTAAGGTGCTATTCTACAATTCTTTCTAAAGTATTATTGAATATTAGAATTACATCCATTTCATATCTAATATAAATAATTACTATCTAGATATTTTTTAAAACTGAATGTGTGCAAGATACACACAACAACTTTTGATTAGCTAAATGGAAGCCTTGCCCAATGTTCCTATTTACTGATGGAGCCACGAGTGGTTCCTAACTTTGTACTATGATCTTTTTATCTTAAATGATCTTTAAGTTCTCCATGTTAATTTACAGTCACATCCATAACTAAATAAAACATAAAACATAGACATGGAATAACAAATGCAACTTTTAAGGGAAAGAGCAACACTGAAGGATTTGAAGACTTACTGAAGAGCTAGCTACAATGCCATTACAGCATCAGTGAGAAGATGAAGGGGGAGGCTGACAGAATAGGGTGTCTACCAACAGACATGTGCATCCACACTGTGAAGGAGATAAGCTAGCTTTCAACAAACCGTGTGAAGATAATTAGATGTTTCTGTACAAAACAAACTTTAATCCTCACCTCACAAGATCAATAGCAATTACCTCGAAGTTGTAAAATTTTCAGGAGAAAATATGTGAGAACGTTTTTTGGAACCTAGAATTAGACGAAGACTATAGATCACATGTACAACCTACCAATAGAGGGAATAAAGATAAATTAAAGTTCATCAAGATTCAGAAGTTCTCTTTAAAAGATGCAGTTATGATCATGAAAAGGTAAGCCACCAACTGGGATGAAGTATCTGAAAATGAATTGAAGGTATTTTAAAAACAAATTAGATAATAACAGAATGAGACTTACATCATGTAGGCATCTTCCATGAGCACATAACCAGACAAATAACCTAGAGTGCAATGGGAAGGGTGGGAGAGGGGCATCCTCTGGACAGAATTTAACTTGGAGGCAATTCAGACTTAAATTCAGCCCTGGCTCATACCTATTACAGAACACAAACACAAAGCTCCTTAGTCTTGTAACATTCCATTTTTCTGGAAATATTATTTTAATAACTAAGATAATACATAATAAAGCATTTAATACTCTCTGAAATTCAAAACTGCTAGCTTCTTCTCTGGTAACGATGCTTCAATATCTAAAATTGCCCTGCATCAGGCAGTGTTCCTGTAGACTGTAATATGCTCTAATATGACTCCTAAACTAGGTCAGAATGGGGCCAACAGGGGGGGACATGCTATCAGAATTAGCCAGAGCAGATGTAGACATGAACTTGCCTTCTCCTTTGGAAAGTCCTGCTCATTTAGATAGTAGTTTTAAATAAATCAGTTCTTTAAAAATTGCCATTGGACCTTGAGTTTAACGAAAGTCCATAGGGAACAGTGTGCTTGAGGAGACCCTGGGGAAGAACAAAAGGACAGCACCCAAATGCCTTGATGTTCCAATAACTACCCTTGTAATAAAACTCACCCCAAGATGCAAAGCCCTATTGTTTAACTTCTATGACGGTTGATAGTCTGTGGGTTATAGAGGAGGAATAAAAATGTAAACTGAGAAAAATTTAAATTAGAACAAGGAGAACCTTGACAGATAGTTTTAAAATGTGTAACTCTAATAACAATTAAATTTTAAAACTCTGTCTGATTTTAAATTAGTGGATTAAAAAAAAAAAAAAAAAGAAAACCCAGCATTTCTTACTAATCACCTTTGGTCAATCTAAGGCTCCTTTCAATTTAGTATTCTTCTGGGTCCACCCAGATGGTAATGACTAAAACAGAGATCTAGCTAGTGAGATGAAAATAAAGAAGGGGGAATCCTCAAGGATCAGGCTCCTTTTATAGATGAAGACACCAAAGCCCTAAAAAGTCAAGGATACTGCTCAAAATGATATGAAGGAGGACAATCTGAGATTTTCCACTGCCAGCTGGGATGCAGCCAAGAGTCATTTTGTTCTGGCTTCCTGGGAAGTGAGGCCATAAAGCTGTTAAGTGGGGGTCACCTGGGAGGCTACCCTTCCGTTTCTGATGTCACAGTTGCTTGTTCCCACCCTCTCCAATGGATCCAATGCTTGCTCCTGGCAATCACTATTGGCTCACACTAGCACAAGGGGGAACGTGGATCCGATGCTTGCTCCTAGCAACCACTGGAGCTCACACCCCAGAGGTAACACCAAGGCAGAAGTTAAGACAATTGTAATCTCCTTGGCTCTTCCTGGAAAGCAGGGAAGTACGGCTCAGCACCCAGAGCCTTTCACACAAGCATCTCAGCCTCCACCTGAATGACCTCAGAATGAGTTTGTCTTGGCAGCTAGTCGTGCAGAGAGAACCCTGAGGACCAGAAGCAAGCCCTTCACTCTCACCCCAAATGATCCCTGGGTCCTGTGGGTCCCTAGGGCTTTTTGGATGCCACCACCTTATGAAAGAATCTCTCACAGAGCTTGTGGCAATGAAAAAGAAAGAGGAACAAGCGGAAACGGTATAGACTAGTCTAGTTTGAGTTTTTTTTTAAACAGTCAAATAAATATGTAAGTTGATTTTCTTCAAAGTGTAGGGCTCTGTTAATCCATTAATAATAGTCATACTCATTTCCCTATGTTTGTGGTGGGAATTACCACAGCATCTTCTTTATATATGATTATTAGAATATATTAGTTAATTTGGCAAATATTTACCAAACATCTATTAGTGGAGAGGACTGTATTAATATGTGAAAAAAGATAAAAACCATCAGGGCCCATTTCCAGGAACTAAGCTCTCAGGAAAGTCAGAAATAGAAGTGTTCATCCAAGTGTTTATCCTGCCATTCACTTCTTCTTCCACACAGTCTTCCATTTATATTTGTATTCAGGAAGTACTGACTCTGTGTAGACAAGATTTTAGGTGAGAGGATGTATTATTGCCAAATAAAATCAAGAAGCTTATGTCAAAGAAGGGTGGTGGGTAATTTGTATGCAAACATACGTAAGTATACATGCATGTCTATATATAAACACTCATATATGTATGCATGTATGTATTTTAAATATGTACTAAGCTAAAGTTAGGCATATGTATTTTGTCATTCACATCATATCCCTAGTTCCCTTTCTTTGATTCTAGGCTGTAGGGGTTTGAAGAAAAGTGGCCCCAAAGGGATTAGTTCTACTAGGAGGTGTGGTCTTGCTGGAGTAGGTGTAGGCTTGTTGGAGGAAGTGTCGCTGTAGGGGTGGGCTTTGTGGTCTCCTATGCTCAAGCTACTCCCACCGAGACAGACCACTTCCTGTTGCCTCCAAGATGTAGGACTCTCAGCTCATGCTCCAACAACATGTCTGTCTGCCATGTCCCACCATGAGGATAAAGGACTAAACCTCTGAACTGTAAGCCACTACAATAAAATGTTTTCCTTTGTAGAGTTTCTATGGTCATGGTATCTTTTCACAGCAATAGAACCCTAACTAAGGCATACAGTAACCAGGTGGCTCAATGTAGAAAAATACAGAAGTACTACTCTGAGACTTCCGAGCTTAGGAAATCAGTGTGCTCCTTTGCAGCATCTTCACTGGCCTCCTGAACCTCATCCCAAGGGAACTTTTCCAGTATATAAAGAGTCCAACATATCTAGTCTTAGGCTGAGGCCCGAGCCTAGTCTTGAGGCTACCAAACTGGGGAGAGTGTCTGTTGGTGCTCCTGACGATAGCCCCACTGAGCTCTCTACCCATTCCAGACAGCCTATCTGAGATGCCAATATGGCCATTTTGGACCCTCAAGCCCAGTCAGGTTCAGCTTAGCCTCCAGGCGAAGATCAAGTGACTTTGTCCATGTCACATAAAGCAGAAGACACACTTAGCCAAGCTTTACCCAGATATCTGATCCCCAAGACAGTTCAATACAGTGAAGCAGGTCTTGCTTTGGGTCTTTAAGCACTGGGGTATCTTCACAGCAAGAAGTTACTGGCATCAGACAGTGAAAATAAAGTAAGACAAGAGAAACCGTGGAATGATATAGATTGACTGTGACTGGCCATCATCAAAAGGCCTCTCTGAGAAGGAAGTATTTGAGCTGAGACCTGAATACGAAGAACCAGGAATCCAAAGAACATGTGGGACATACAAGAGTCCCAGGAGATGACCAATAAAAAGGCCTGGATTGGTGAGACAACGCAATTCACAGAGTGATAGGGTATCCAGAGAAGCTGCGCCTTGTGGGAGCACACAGCAAACAGCAACTGGGGGGGGGAGGGGTGACACAGGAGAGCTTTCTACTTGGAGGAAGAAGGAAAGCAGTGTCTAGACAGAATGAGCTGCTGAAAGATGCACTACAGACATAGTAGCCACACCCACTTAGTGCCTACAGAGCTAGAAAACTCAGGCACTACCACTGACCGCGAGCATTCTCTCCTGTGCTAGAGCATTATGGAAAAGGCTGAAGGCTAATACAGATAGACAAGCATGGCCTGGCTCTCCAAAGGAGCTGACATTTATGCCTTAGATTTTAGAAAGCGCACACTAAGGCAGTGCTTCTCCACCTCTAGATCACAAACTCTTAGGGACTTGAACAACCTTTTCACAGGGTGGTTTAAGACCATCAGAAAACAGTTATTCACATTTTAGTTCATAACAGTAGCAAACTACTGTTATAAAGTAGTAATGAAAATAATTTTATGATTGGGGTCATCACAACATGAGCAACTGTATTAAAGGGTCACAGTGTTAGGAAGGTTGAGAAGCACTGACTTAAGGTATGATAAACAGGGGAGCCTCTACTTGAGTACATGTCCCAGCTCTGATGCATGACAGTTGTGAGAACTTGCACAATTCCCTTAACATCTCTGTGCCCCAGTTCCCAAATATGTAGAGTGTACCTGGGCACTAAGCACGAGGATTCAACTAGTTCCCCTGAGTGAGCAGTGGGTACAACGACTGGCACATGAGAAGCATCCTAAATTAGCTGTTATTGTTAACATGGTTACTGCTAGCATCATCATCACGCCCATGGTCATCAGAGGCAATTGAAGGATTCTGTCAGAATGACAAAACTAAGGCTTTGTGTTAGAAAGTGTCCTCTGGTGCCAGCGCATTACACCAAGCTGGAAGGAACATTCTGAGGGGGCAGGAAGTGGACAGGACCTGAGCTCTGATGGGAATCTGGGCACTTGGGGGGTGTGTGGGGTGAGAGCAAGAGAACAATGTGAGGCTTTAGTAGTGTTTTGTTGTGACTTGGATGATAATGCTCCTCCATAGGTTCCTGCATTTAAATACTTAGTCCTCAGTTGTTTGGGAGACCTTTAGGAGTCTGACACTGAGGGTATGTTACAGAAGTAAAATCCACTTTGACTCCTGTTCCTTCTCTCTGCAGTGTGCTTGTGGTTCAAGCGTGAGCTTTCAGCATTCTGCATCAACCTCCAGGGCTGCCTGCTTCCTCCGCAGGGTTATTCACTGCAGCCTTCTTGAACCGTAAGCCTACATGAACTTTTTCTTCTGTAACTGGCCTTGGTGACAGTGTTTTGTTACAGCAACAGAGGCAACTATGTGACACTCTCCTCTGTGACCATGAAGGGTGGTGTTTACAGATGTACTGTGACCATAAAAATTCCAAATGAGAACAGCTGCCACAGGGCCAGGATTCCTAGAAGGCTTCCTGAAGGGGCCAGACTGAATCTGCAAAGAAGCAAGTGGACTTTGGAATGGTGTGTGTGTGATGGGATACTCTAACCTGGTTAGTTTCCTGATGCGAGAGTGACAACCCATTTGTGAAGTGTTCGGGGCCACTGGAAAGATGAAGTACTGAAAAACGTCACCCCAAATCTCCTCACTGCAGAGATGCCCTCTGTTGTCCAGGCTGCTGTTCTGATCCCTAGACCTGAAGCTCAGCGGCCTGTTACCTGTCCTCAAGGGGTTAACATTGAGTGATATCACACAGGGAGAGCAGCTCTCCAGGGATGAATGGGTTGAGGAAGTGCCTTTCAGTGTGTAGACCAGTCGTGAAAAATGGCTCTTCTCCTTCAGGCTGCCTCACTAGCATATGCAGATTAGAACAAGCCAACAAACCGGAGCTGTGACCTTGCAGAGCTGAGGACTGGACATTCTGCAGGAGGCCATCCTCCTTGTGGTGAGGGACCTGGGGGCTTTTGTTTTCAGAGTGTGACAATCCCACACATAAATAATTCATCTCATTACTTCTGGTTCTACATTTGAATAACAAAGAGATTCAATGCCCAAATGCCACTCAGCCCTTCTAGACCTGCAGGAGAAAAGATGGGTAGGTTCTGCCTGCAGTCTGTGTACTGATGAAAATTCTACAGAGACCCTCTTTATCTACCCTGAACTCTCTCCTCTTACCTCTCCTATTATTTCCATCAGTACTTTCAAACTATTGACTTTGGGGGGTCATTATCATCATTGATGTCATAGAGTTTCTATTGCTGCAATCAAACTCCATGACCAAAAAGCAAGCTGGAGAGGAAAGGGTATATGAGGATTATACTTCCACATTACTGCTTATCACTGAAGGAAATCAGGACAGGAACTCAATCAGGACAAGAACCTAAAGGCAGGAGCTGATGCAGAAGTCATGAAGTGGTGCTGCTTACTGGCTTGCTTCCCCTGCTTTGCTCAACCTGCTTTCTTATAGAACCTAGGACTACCAGCCCAAAGATAGCACCACCTACCATATGCACACACCAAGTAAGTTTTACATTTTATTATAAAGCATTCATTGGAGAAAATAATGTTCAAATTTACTCAAAGGAAGTGACTAAATCACTATAATAGTCTATATAGAATCTATTGAGAAGCCACAGATGCATAATTGAAAATGACAACATGAACTGCAAACGACAACATGAACTCAGTTCTGTTCCTGGGGCACTGATGAGATGGTGACATTTTGCTACTACTATACTGTAGCACTCAGTGGACACTGGGCATCCGCCATTGTTCATTCTCTTTACCTAGTGTGACACACACACACACACACACACACACACACACACACACACACCACAATTTGCACACTTGAATGTGAGAAGGTTGGTGAATTAGCCCTTTTCTTTGCCCTTGGCCAAACAGTCTTCTAGAAGCTTCCTTCAGAATTCTACATGCTGTGCTATTGGGAAGGAAGAGCTCTGCCTCTCTGAGTTCAGTGTCTCCCAGGACAGCTCCAGGGGAAGGAGGTGGAAGGGACTGGCGTTCTTTTCCCTCCCATCATCAATCTGCTGCTGGAGTTTACAAGAAACAAAATTCCAGCTCTTTAGGTTCCTGGAGAGTAGTTAATTTCCTAGTTTTCTCAAAATAAGGGCCTTGATGCAGCAAAACAATAACTTTTTTAATCTGATAAATATTTAGATGAAAAATCTTAATATGCAATTTCTTGGATTATTTCATAAAATCACAGAATGACAGCATAGTGCCCAGTTGTCAGCTTGATCTCTTTGCTAGAAAAGCCAGGTGAAAGGATTTGTTCCTGTATTAACTATATCAATTGTATTGACAATGTCTTCACCTGTTCCCTGAAGTTTTGGTGTATGTCATACTCTTGTGTCTTGTCATAAAATACCATTATTGATATACATGAGGTGGCCATAGCCACAGATACGTGGCTGAGCTCTGAGGTGAAACAAAACAACATGGAAGACCAATTTCTCCATTACTGCTTAGCTTGGAATAAGGACAATTCAGTGTCAGCAATGGCCAACACATTATATGCTCTACAACTTGTATGTAGCAAGTCATAATTTGCTCTTTAATTCCATGAGGTAGGCATTCTTATTCTCACTTAATAGGTAAAGATGCTAATAGCCTGATAGATAAGTTGGGTCAACCCTTACAGCTAGGTGGGAACAGAGGAAGAATTCAAACAATCATTACACATAATTGTAAGCCATGCCATACTATACCATTCCACACAGACAGAATACAGGCTCAGAAAACAGGTTGTCTGAAGAATCCAAAGAACATATGTGCATACCAACTTCCCAATGGGAAATAGGAAAAGAAAGGTTTATAAAAGCTTAGGGCATACAGAGGCTAGAGCTGGGGCAGAGTGACCCTTACACACCTGCCATGATTGACTCTTGACTTATGGAGAACATCAGAGCAAGTAGGTTATCATGAGCAAAGATATCAGTGCTCGTGAGTAAGATGTGTATCCTGAAGGTGAGAGAAAAGTCTGTAAATGGAAGCATGACACATGAACTTGGTGTTTGGTTCGAAGCTACAGCATAAATACACTGATTGACATGGAATTTGGGTGAATTCAAACTCGGCATAAGTGTATATCTGTGATAATAGAGGGGCTATGTAAGAGATGTCCACTAGAAAACAGGACTATGAACTACTATGAACTTGGACTATGGTATCATAGTGGCAGACAAATGAAAGGGTACTGGAATGGAAGCCTATGATTGGATCAAGGGAGGCAAGGAAGTCTGAGTGACCTCTTGTCCTTGCTCTCCCTTGTTCTAAGGCCCAGATTTCCCTTCTGACTGCCTGGTAGCTGCCAGAGCATATCAGGCGGTGTTCCTGACCAAGGAGCCTCTCCTCTGCCCAAGAAAGCCCTTGGTAACTCAGATGCTGTTCCTCATTTGTACTAGCCCAGACTCCCGGGCCTCCCCGGAGCTGCTGATGGAAAACTTTGACTTCCCTGCCAGCAACTTCCTCAGCTTCATTTTATTTCCCTCCAAGCATTTGAGACTGGTTAATACTATGCATCATTCCCTTTTCAATTTCCTTTTTCTCTGCCTTCCATTCCTTTACACTGGGATTTTTGCCAGTTGTACTCATTGTTGTAATTCTGATGCCTACAACAGTCCCTGACCCTACAGAGAATCTCCATATGCATGACCTCATAAACGAATGAACTGAATTCTTTGTATCAGGTCTCAAATTCCATTTAAAGTGCTTGCTACTTAATGCAGAATCATGCAACATGGCTGAATGTGATGTTGCTCAGATCTAGCGCTGGGCTGTCATCCCCAGAGACGAGGAGTTAATTTGTCCTTATGTCAGTTGAGGACATCTTTCCTGGCACCGTCTTTATTTTTCCTTCAAAAACTGTATCAGAGCTGAGATTCCCATAAGAGCATGTCAGATCTGGGACTTGACAATGTGTATAGCTATTTCTTTGGCATCAAAAATGTGACAGAGTTGGGAATGATTATGATAGTATGAGGATGAGGTGAGCCAGATGCACGGGGACTGAGGCTTTGTGTTTTATCCTTCAGCAGTCTTATATCACAGCTAGCCTCCACTCTGCTCCACCAGACATTTCAGGCTAGGCTATTGGAAAGCAGCTCCACATTTCATGACACCCCAGATCCCAGATGGCCTGGGAGAGATGGGGATTTTTTAGACTTTGCTTGAGGCTATGGGTACCAGTAAAGACCAACGGCCCTTAAGGAAGGTTTAGGTGGAAGGTGCAGATCAATTTGCCAGAGTGAGGTTCTAAAGCTGTTGCTCCAGGAGTCCCGTCAATTGGATACACTCGGGGAGGTTAATAGAGGTTCCTATCAGGGTGTTTCACCAGAAGGTGCCTCACTGAGGTCATCTGCAAATCAACCCAATGCTCCTGACGACATTGATTGTCTTTAAAGTCATGAAGTTGAGATGGGGCTTGCACTGTCAAAAGACTGTGCCAGGTGAGGTCTCTGGCCAGTAGTGATCAGAGGAGGAACAGGTCAGGGGACAGGCACACATCTGCTGTCCTGACAATCTATCTGATCAAGAGGTTTCAAACTGCCAAATGGTTAAAAAAATCATTTGCATCCATTGTCACATTGTGACTCATTCTTAGCACATCAGGACTTCTTCCTTTGGTCAATAAAGTTGGCTCTACACAGAGACATTACAGCTGAAAGAATGTCAGAGCCACAAGGTGGTCTAGTGACATACTACATCTCTCTAGGACTCACCATGAGCCTTGAAGAACAGGGCTCTGAATGAAAACTCATTGGTAAAGAATCTGATTTAATTTTGACATACTCTTTTGCTTAATATTCTGCCCTGGGCTCATTTTCCAGACTATCCATTATTCCTCCCTATAGACTTATGAACTGGGAAATGGTGTTGGAGAAGTGGAGATTGAATCACTTCTGTATGGTATGGAGGAGGAAAGAAAAGCCAGGGAAGGGCATTACTGTCTGAGATCAAAAAGCTTTCTCCATTTGTGTCTCCCCAACCCCTTTTCTATGGCCCGACACATGTCGTGGGTGCCTAAGCTGCTCAATAAATAAAGAAAATGCAACAGTAAAGATAGGCAGAGACTTCAACTCCTTGGGCCTTGGGGATGCAGTAAAGTCTCTGTGCCTAAGTCACCACCCATGAGGGACCTCCAATTGTAATATGTTAGAATATTATTACTGCAAAGCATCAGCAGCCAGGTTGTTAAAGGAATGGAATTGAACATTCCTAAGCAACTAAGGTTTGAAAGTCATTCTAAACTATTAATTCATAATTAATATTCTACTTCAATATAATTTATTCAGATACATTCAATGAGTACCTGCCATGTTATCAGAATCTATAGATATGGATGCTATGTTGGAATTTGGATACAAAAGACCATGAATAATTTAAGAAATTATATTTGGTATGTACTTATACTAGAAAAGGCTAAGAAGCTACTATTACCTTCAAAATTCCCATCATAGAAGACCTCTTTGTGGCTAGCTGTCCCTGTCCACTCTACAAGTGGAAAGGGTTAATGGATCATTCAGGTTGGCTGCCTTTTGCTTTTAGCGATGCACAGGGAAATGGCAGGTGCTCTGCAAACACTTGGCTGACTAAGAAGGGGGGTGTTTCCATTCAGAGAATAAAGCAGGGTCAACACTGGCATACCGTAGGGTCCTACTAGATCCATCACAGATAGGAGCCAGGTGATAATCAGGGCCTTGTGTGGGGTTTAATATGTCCCAGATAAGTCCAGAGAAGAACAGTGTGATTTAAAATCTGACTAGTCAAAATAGTAGTACAGTTGGAGACCCCATTTATTCAGTTTTCTTCTTAAATGTCTGCCCAATTTAGGTGACTTGACAGGAGGAAAAACTAAAAGGTGTGAAAATTCTATCTGGCACTATAAATGTCAAATATTTCTCATCTGCATTACCTTCCTTTCTTTTTCTGTAGTCATAAATAGCTATAAGACCAGATGGCTTTCTTATGCCATGAACACTATATGAGTTTAAGAACTTTCTTCTCATTCACTCACTCATTCATCCATCCATCCATCCATTCATTCATTCATCCATACTTTCATTCACTCATCCAATAAACTCCTGCAATCACCTTGGTGTTTGCAAGAAACAGAAGGAAAGTGTAGACACATCTTAAATATTAGTATATCATGCTACATAGCATGTGATCTCTATGATATATAAAGAAAAATGGGGAGAAATAAATTTAGTTTAGAACCTCTCCTAGATTTTAAATATTTCCCTCCCCCAGAAGAGGAGATTGCACTTAAGATCTTTGTCTTGCTAGGTAATCAATCTACCATTGGGCTATATCTCTAGCTTCTCTCAAATTGTACATCATTATGTGCACCTGGTGACCTGAGGTCTGGCTTCTGCATTCACGGAAGCTTTTGCTGATATGAATATGCCACCTGAAAGTTCCCCCTTCTTAAGTCTACTCCATAGCC
Source organism: Sigmodon hispidus (assembly GCA_004025045.1). Taxonomy (NCBI): domain Eukaryota; kingdom Metazoa; phylum Chordata; class Mammalia; order Rodentia; family Cricetidae; genus Sigmodon; species Sigmodon hispidus. The sequence goes on from PVIH01002009.1 coordinate 71,830, forward strand.
TGGAGTGAGTCCTCAGGAAGACTTTACGTTCACATCACAGGGACATATTAATATATATATATATATTTATGTATATGTATATATTTCTATACAACACTCAAATTCTGCAACATTCCAGACTTGGGGAAGATACTGTGTTCAGAGGAAGCACATGGGCTGAAGGGATTGGATCACTGGCAGATTGCTCTGAATGGCATGTTATCCTTGGAAAGATTATGTAGATGAGTTCATATCACACCTGTAATTTAAAGATTTGACCGAGAGGGAAATATCCTTATTAATTTCTTTACTCTCATTAGTAAAGGTTTTTTTTTTTTTTAAACCAAACTCAATGATATGGTGATTCTATTAAAAGATCAGCACTGAGATTCCTTTAATGAGTCCAATTCAAGCATTGTATATCATATTTCTCTGTTAGTGGACTTCAAAGAAGCAAGACTTAAATTGTAAACTTGCAAGTCAGAAGCTAATTGATAGAATGGGAGACAATGTCAAGATAGGCTGTGAAGAGAAATGGTTTTCTGTCTAGATACATAGTTAAATGATGAGTGCTGGGTTCTAATCCCACAACTCAAAAAATTCATAAAAGGATCTTATGAAATAAGAGGTATGTATCATCAGGCAAGCAGGCTGATGGTGAAAAGTAGTGATATACAGTTGAGTTGGGAATGTGGGGTAACTTACCAAATACACAGGGAATCATTTTTTTCTTAATATCTCAGAGAATGGATGGAAAGTGCCCTCTAAATTTAAATGACTGCTGACAACATGGGATTGGATTGGAGTGCTAGGCAAGGGCTTTGTCATCAAGCTGTATCCCAGACAGAAAAACAACCTCTTCACAGCCTTGTCCAGCATGCTCCCCTGTTCTACTAATTGGCTTCTGATTTTCAGTTTTATAAATAATTGTAAAACAGATTGTCTCCTCTGCCATCCACTGGCAAAGAAACATGATACTTGCAAAAGAGAATTACCTTTCATTAGTCACTTTTCTTATTGTTATGGACAAATACTCCACAAAAGCTACTTAAAGAGGAAAGGCTTTACTTTGACTCATGGACTAAGAAGGGGTGCAGTGATCATGGTGCAGAAGGCAGGGTGTTGGCAGCATGAGATGGAAGGAGTGGAGAACAGAAAGTGGAGCCCATACTACTGTCTCTCCAAGGCCACCCACCCCTCAGTAAGTCCTTTCCTTCTTTAATACTACATTTCTAAAGGTTACGTAATCTTCAAAACAGTGCCACCAGCTGGTGACCCAGTGTTAAACATATGAAGTTGTGTGTGTGTGTGTGTGTGTGTGTGTGTGTGTGTGTGGCGGGGTACTTTCAAATACATGGCACATGGAAACAGGAAGTCAGGATGAGGAAAGAGAATGCTAAAGAAAGGGAGGAAGTTCCTGTAGAAAGCATGCAAGGGAGTTCTCAGCAGGTAAGACAGCGAGGTGTGCTGGGAACTGTGTTTGCCAAGAGCCGAGTCAAGAATGATAGTAGAACCCTAGTGGACTACAAGCGGCATTTGGAAAGTTGGGGTGCTACTTTTTGTTATTGTTTGTTTTGTTTGTCTGCTTGTTTTTCGAGACAGGGTTTCTCTGTGCCACCCTGGCTGTCCTGGAACTAGCTCTATAGACCAGGCTGGCCTCAACCTCACAGAGATCGGCCTGCCTCTGCTTCCCACCAGCCAGAAGGCTACATTTTAATGGAAAGCTAAAGACTAAAGTAGGATAATAAGGCAAGGATGAAGTTGGTCCATCTGGTGGATGCTGGTGGAGTTGTTAAGACCATAGTGTATTCGCTTTTAAAATAAACAACTAAACTCTGATGCATAGAAAACTATTCAAGGTTAGTTCATTAAACAATTAAAGGTGAGGACATCAAGGCTTAAGATGAAAAGTTAACTTTTTTTTTTTTTTTAACAGGAAAAGGAACATCCAAGAAAATGCCTCTGACATTACATTTGTGATTCTCTCTAGTGCTCCAAAGTGCAGGATGTGATTGAACTCATTATGTAGCCAAGGCTGACCTTTAACTCCATTCTCCTGCCTCCATCTCCTAAGTGCCACCACACCCGGCTGATTCTGTGCCTTTGGAACCCATTTTCTACATTTCTCACTGGTCTGTTGTTCAGAGACTCTCTCAATGCCTGCTGCCCCACAGAAGGGTTTCCATGCACCTTCAGATTATACTACACTAAAATTATATTCCCAGGTTCAAATGTAATTGAGCATCTTATTTGCTCACATAGGCAGTCTTACTCAAGGACGATTAGTAATCATTGAATGTGCATCTGTTGAAGAAGTTGCTTTTATATCCTAGGTATCATTTATATTCTAGTTATCATTTTAGCCTATATATCATCTATATTCTAGGTATCATCTACATCCTAAATATCATCTATATGCTAGGTATCATTTATATCCTATGTATCATCTATATTCTAGGTATTATTTATATCCTAGATATCATCTATATTCTAGGTATCATCTATATATTAGGTATTATCTATATCCTAGGTATTATCTATATTCTAGGTATCATTTATATCCTATGTATCATCTATATTCTAGGTATTATTTATATGCTAGATATCATCTATATTCTAGGTATCATTTATATCCTATGTATCATCTATATTATAGGTATCATTTATATCTTAGATATTATCTATATTCTAGGTATCACCTATATTTTAAATATCATCTGTTCTAGGTATCAACTTTAGACTAGATAACGTGTTAAATGCAGAGAATTCAGTCTTAAAAAAAGGGAGGTAAATCATACACAGAAAGATCAATCAGTCTACAATCTACAATGGCAGGTTTGGTTATTTTTTGGCGGTGGGGTTGTTTTTTTGTTTGTTTTAGCAGGGCTTGGGTTCCAGACTGAACAAGGGGATTATGAAGGCTAGGACCAGTTTGGAGAGGGGTACTGGTCTAAGACCATATCACCTTGAATGTGACCGATCTCATCTGATCTCAGAAGCTAAGCAGGGTCAGACCTGGTTCGTATTTGGATGGGAGAGGGGTACTGAGATGAGCCCAGTAACAGTGGATTTGCATAGCCTGGAGCCTGGGGCTCACTTGGAGAGACAGAATTAGCCAGGGGGTTAGGAATAGAGCACCCATACAGTCCCTTATCTTTTTTTTCATTGGTATAAAATCTGCCTGAAAATGTTTTAAAGGAAAAGTCAACAAAAATGAAATGATATGAAGCATTTGGCTAAGAGAGTTTCACCCAGAGGTCACGAATGACTGGTGAGTTCTCTGGAGTCCTTGTCAATGTAGTTTTATAATTGTGGCTATCATGGATGGGGACCATGATTGTTCATATTGCAAAAGAGTACACAATACAGACGCTAATTCATTTGTGGCTTTGGAATGCATTTTTCCACAGGCTTCAAGTTAAGAACATACTATTCTCAATAGTTCATTTCTAAATCAGCTGTTGACAAACACTAACATACTTCCCCAGTGAAACAACACTGCAAATGGTTAGATAATTAAGGGCAATTTAATCCTCCAGAGAGAAGAACTTGGGTGTTAGTATTGCTTGTGTTCTAGGAGTCTTCATCCTTTAATAAATGTAGACAGTCACTGAGAGCAGTCTGTTGCCTTCAGAAGGGCTAGGCCATGAGCTTCGCTGTCAGTACTTTTCCTGGGCTATTGTGATGTCTTGTTATTCCAAGCCCAGCTGACTCAATTTTTCTATGTGGGTGCATCTACAAAATCAAGATTCCCATTCTTTCCAGCTGAAGATTCTCAGGCTTAATGGGGAATTGATATGAAAAGATGTCTTACTGACAGACAAGTAAATGATGATTCCATTTTCCCAACATAAATACTCTGCAAAATGTATTTCAAGAGACAGCTTAAAGTTGCTTTGTTTTTTTATATAAAGATTTAAGGTATAATTGTAAGTGCACAGAAGCATATGTGATAGTGATTTGGGTTGTTAGCATGGCTGGATTTAGAAGCACCCAGAAGAGTCTCAAAGCACCTGGAGGTATGCTTGTCCAGTGTTTGTGAAGAGGAGGAACCACCCTGAGCCCCATACCCTCTCTTCTGTCCAACACAAGGTGAGCCTTATCACATGCTTCTGCTGCCATTATGTTCTGCTCTTATATATGGGACCAACCAATCACAGACAGAGTTCTCTGAAAGCAAACACTTTGATTACAGCTATGCATAAGTATCTATTAAAGAATTCCAGGAAAATGGCTGTCACTCAGACCAGTCAGCCCAGATGACAGATTGCTTTGGAAACTACTTTCTTTCAGTGACCCCTGCTCTTCACTGAACCCTAGATTGTGTAAATAGTTGGTACCATCATGAATGGGTATAAATAAAAAAGTTACTCAACTGGGTCATTTATTACCTTGAGAGATGTTCCCTGGTACATGGTCCTATGGATGACTAGCGCCTTCAGAACACTTCCAGTGAGGAGCTGAAGTGACTTTATGGGCATGGCCTCTGCCAACACCAAATCCCCACTGCACACCCACACCACCAAGACAGCAGCCAGCCCTTTCACAGAAATGCCCCCCACTGCCCTGAAGAATACCTAGCTTGCAACACTCCCAGCTCAGAATACCAGGTTGACAATTATATTTTAAAGCCTCTTTTCAATGATTTGGAGTCAACAGGCAAGACCACAATGCTAGCTCAAGAGGAGCCTGTAAAGGGCTGGGACAAGGTAAGGCAGTCAAAGTAGAAATAGGTGACTACCAGGAAATAATCACCCTTCTTATGCATAGAGCATGTTCCAAATAAATGAATGACTGAATGGCACAGGCTCTCTGCCGATTAATCTCATGGTGAGAGGATCTGGAGTGCCTTAGTTTTCTGTTTGTTTGCTTATTTCCCCCTATGTGTTGATCATGCTTCTGTAGATGGCATAATGGACCATGCTCACCCTTAACTGCAACTGTTCTTCAGCTGGAAGCCATTATGCCATGGCTGATCCAGCATAAGTATGCCCACTATATACTGAAAATGAATTTATGGTTGTCAGGCCGGAGAAGCATGTCAAAAATCAGTTTTCCTGTCCACACTATTTGGATTCCAAACTATCCCAAATTATGTCTAACCCTGGGATGACTTCCTAAGTCAGGGCTTAAATTATACCAGGGTGATGCTACACTTGTCTGGTGCTGGGAGCACACTGGATCTGACTATGCCTCTGAGTCTTCTCAGTCTTCTTGAAGGTGCATCAAGGGTCAAAGCCACCAGTATGTCAACAGCATTTTTTCAGTAACTATCTGGAGTCACTGGTAACCTGAAGGTTGTGTTGTTCTTCAGGTATGAGAATATCTCTTGTTTGCTCGGGTGGACCTGATTGGTAGGGAAAAAAGAGATTTCTACATAATTTGCTGCAATTAATTTGAAGTGTTTCTATAAGGATAAAGGGACAGGCAGAAAATTGTTCAATGCTCAAAGTCAAAGCCACAGCCACGTGTGTACTTCTGCAGTGTGTCTGAGTGAGGGTTTGTGGTGATGGGTAGGTATGTCTTGTGAAGGTTATGAGAGGGAATAATTGTGTATCACTGCCCACCCCTCAAGAAAGAAGAAACTCATTCCCCAGTGGTTCCTCCACTCTGAGGGATCCAGGCTGCAGTGTCCTGACCAAAACCACACTGTCAGCCATCATGCTCACTCTGTGAATGAAACCACTGGGAGACTTCATTAGAAATTAGAGCTTTCTTTCTTCAGTGCCAAGTTAACACCCAGTTCAACATCCCCCTCCTCTCTTATCTAGTACAAAATGGTAGAGTCTCAGCTGTCTCAGGATCTCTTGGCAATCAGTTCTTGCAAAAACACTTCCGGCCACTCATACATTACTAGAAACAATCTGTGGTTCTAGCCATCAGCTGGGAGATGTGTGAGGAGGTTTTACAGAATTGAGCATTAGGAACTTTAATATCAAGGTGGTCTTCAGCTTTAGGTACTTGTGAGTCCCTTGTCACAGCACTTCAGAGAAAGTGTCACTCCTCAGAGAAAGATGGAAGCTAGAGCAGGGAGCAAGGCTTTCTCCCTAGTTCTTCTCTTTCGTTTCCATTAAAGGGAAGGTTCCTGAGAGTGATCTCTCTCTCTAGCTGGACTGAGAACGGGTCACTGAGTAGAAGAGAGAAGACACAGTACTCCCTGTCATTCAGTGTGTCTCTGATCCATGTATTCAGGCCACTTCATAAAATAAGAAACACAGGAAGAGCCAAGATGTTATGCACACACGGATGAAGATAACAAGGACTATCTGGGAAGACAGACTCCTAGACTGCAATAAGCAAGCACCAAATGAGTTTGCTGCTCATCTAAGCCTGGTGAAGAGCCATCTCTGTTATGGGTATTGGAGTCACTGCTTTGAGACTCAGAGAAGTCAGGCCAGGGAGGCTGTGCTAATTGTATAGTGTGTAGTGTAAAAGGTATGATGGTGTATGTTTGATAACTGTGACTCTAAAGACAGAGAAAGGTCAATGGGCTTGGCCCAGCTGATTTTAGTCAGTAGCTATCAATGATGGGAATTTTGCTATGACAGATCCTATATTCTGATGGTTCGTTTACTCTCTGAGATGTATGCCAGGCAGTGGTGACAGAAAATGAAGGTGATGATAGGAAAATTGCTTCCATGTGAGCAGTATAGCTGTCTGACATTTATTTGCTCCCTTCCAGGAAAGTTCATGGGCTTTCCAGGGATGCTCTCATTGAGATGATTAGTCTATGGCCCCCTCAGTAAGCTGGTCATTCATTACACCCAGCTTTTCTCTATTGAATGAAAGTCCTCCCACTACTGAATAGGGAGTGTGTTATGTCAGCCTGGGAGAATATGAGGAGGGTGCCCTGACAAGCTCCTCCCTATGACAATTTTCTCCCCAACGGAGTTTTGGTTTTCTGGCTTTCTCTTTGACAAGGACAAGATCCTTACTTAATAGGATCTTGGGCTTCCTGGATACAGATGGTAGCACAGAGTTCCCACCTAGTGAGAAAGGATCCCTGAATGATAATGCTATTGTGCTCTGATGGAATACCTATTTTCCTGTGACACAGTTTCTTGGTACATGTGTGTATATATACACACATATATTAGAGGACAACTCACAGGTTGTTTCTTGGGTGCTGTTCAGATATTTTTTGTGACAGAATAACTCAATGGCCTGTGGCTTAGTACTAGACCAGGCAGATTAGGTTGGTCAACCTAACCGTAACCCAGAGATCACCCTGTGTCTGCCTCTCCAGTGCTGGGATAACAAGCATATGCCAGCATGCCTGACTTTTATATGTAGGCTTTGGAGACTGAACACAGGTCCTCATTACACATGAGCTACCTTTTGAGCATAAGATCTGTGATTTTCAAGAACGAAACTGAGACCCCATGTTTTGACTCCCAGTTCCCCTGAAAGCTGGAGCTGCCCCTTCTGCCAGGGAGTCTGCCTGCTCATTTTCTTGCTCTTGCTGCTGTTAGGATTGGATTGGCCTGGAGCCAGTGCCCTAGAAGCTGTCAATGAAGGGTCCTGCCCAGATCAGACTTGATCAGAATGCATGTGGGAGTAAATGTCTGAGTCCCTGGTGTTTAAAGAGCATGGACAGTCTTTCAATGACTCTCCATGACCCGTGCTGGAAAGGAACTCTCAACATGGAACTGTAAATGAAGCGGCTGGGCTGCCCCAGTCTCAGGCATTCATGGGCTCCCAGTTGCCTTTGTGCATGTCTAGCTAGCTAGAAAGGTTCCAAAAAACTTAGCAGGCTGCACACAATTAACTGAGGGCTGTTCCACTCTTGCTGCCATTGCATCTGGGCACATGTGGAAGGCGGCAAGGCTAAAGCATCCACCATGACTCAGAACCTGCCCAGGAGCTAACTTTCACTATAAATATAATTCTGACATCTCTAAAGCCTGATTAACTTTACTATTCTTGCCCGAGGCCACATTTAAGTTTTCATGCTGCATTAATTTGTCACAGAGGACTCCAACTTAGTTGCTCAAAGAGGAAACACTAATTTTTATTTTATTTTATTTTATTTTCTGAGACAGGGTTTCTCTGTGTAATCCTGGCTGTCCTGGAACCTGCTGTGTGGATCAGGCTAGCCTTAAAGTCAGAGGCCTGCCTCTGCCTCCTGAGTGAGAACTGGCTAGGATTAAAGGTGTGTGCCTCCACTGCCTGTGACTGTGAAACCCTAATTCTAAATACATTTCCACCCATGAGCTGAGATGTAGTAAGCTTAGTTTCCCTGAGACTAAAACACTTACTTTTAATTTTTGTTTTTAGTGAGAGAGAAAAGGATGTTAGAAAACAGGCTTATTTCCCTTTCTTGTAAATAAGCTTTAGAATGAGGAAATTGTCTTTAACAGCTAAATGGAATAACTCTCTTATCTGAGAATAGAGGTCATGTCTGTACAAAAGTACAGATTCAAACAGAGGCCCCAGTGTACTTGGTCATTCCAAGCTGGGCAGAGAATCCACTCCACATAGAAATCACAGACACACACAGTGACCCCAGTGGGTAGGAACAGCACTTTCAGTTTGTGCCACCAAGACTGGTGCCACACACACGGGCTCTGACTTGTCTGACTAGAAGTGAGAGCTGCCTGCTGCTGGTTTTCATTTTGGCCTCAGTTCAACTGAATTCAGGCGGGAAAACAGTGAGCGCACACTAAAGCTAGTTTGCATAATAGCGTTTAAAAAATTCTGGCTCTAGGGAGCTCTGGTCATCTAGCGTATTGCATAAGGATACATTTCTGAAGAATAGCTCCACAGATCTAGCCCCAAATTAAGCCCAGATGGCTTTCCTCCACAGTCTCTTCTCTTCCTCTCGTACCACAATCATTGTCTTCCTCCTTCTCTCCCCCCTTTCCTTGCTTCTTTAGTTTCATTTCACTTCACTTTGCAAAAACATGGCTCCACTAATGTCAACTGAGTGAAACAAAGCTGTGGTTTTTGTTTGTTTCTTTCTTTTGTTTTTCCTTCCTTCTCTGGGTAAGAAAGAGCACTGACCTGAGACGACATGTTTCAACTTACATTCAATATACATAGAAGACTTGCATTCTTTATACAGCTTTGTGATTACCCAGGTGTGTGTGTGTGTGTGTGTGTGTGTGTGTGTGTGTGTGTGTGTGTGTGTGCTACATGTGATTTTGATAAAGAGGGAGTTACCTGTACTTAATGATCAAATAAAATTCCCTCCGTGTCTGTGACATGAACTACATGCCATAAACCAGAGTATGAGGAAAGTGCATTAATAATGATTTTTACTGCAATGAAACTGTGGTGATCATCTTACAGAAAGAAGCCTTCAGTTACTTATGACAATGACCTCACAACAGGCCTTGCAAAAGATTGTGCACAAATGGGGAGAAAATGGCATTAATCTGTCCCAAGGACACAGTAAAAGGGAACACACAACACCACTTAGGTTCCTTCCTGTTGCCCTAAGATTTACTAGCAAAGAGAAGGACCCTCATATAACACATCTCCCTGAAGATCTCCAGTGCAGAATTGTGTAGAAGAATTCTACACAAAGGAGAAACAAATTCTTGGGTGAGAAACACTGGTTTCATAAGCACAGGGCCAAGTGACTGAGAATAGGAGATGGTACAAGGAGGAGACCGGAAGTCCTAAAATGCACAACCAACTCCAAGTGCAGCCGCTAGAAGAAGCCATTGAGGGTCTCATGTTAGGTTCCTGCGACTGTCACACAGGTGGCCTCAGGCATAAATGTCTTTCTTTAATTTCTGCAGGCTGCTAACTGTGCCCTAATGCTTCTACAGGTCCAGGGGAGAGTCCTGTCCTCACCTCTTTCATCTTCTTAAGGATACATCACCTGCTTAGGTTTGCCCCTTGAATCTCAGCTACATCTTGAAGTGGCCTTTTCTTCCTCTTCTGTACTACACAGCCCTGCATGTTGCCTTTTCCTCGGCTTGACACCCACCTTGACAGCCCATGATGGTCTCATTTCAAAGTCTTAGTTATGCCTGCAAATTCCCCTATGTTAGGTTGTTATGTTACTGTGGCCACGCCCCCCACCTACAGAGGCTCAATCCAATGCTCCAAAGCCTCTGATGTAAATGTACCTACCCTTTAAAATCTCCAACCACATGGAGACTTTCTCTCTTTTTCTTCTTCTCTGCTTCCTCCTCTCTTTCTCTCCCTCCTCTCTTCCCTTCCCTCCTCCTCCTCCTTAATAAACCCAATAGGGCTCCCTTGGGGGCTGGATAGCCAGTTCTTTCATATGCAAAATACTAGCACCCTACCCTCATCCCTCAAAATTGAGTCAACAACCACTGGATGTAAAGGTTGGGTTGTGGATATGTCATTTTGATGGCATCTTCCAGCATCCTTGGTGCCCCAATTGGGGTAGCAGAATTTGGAGATGAGAAATTGAGGGTGAGAAGTCACTGGGTGCTAGAGGGACGGTGGCCATGGAACCACATGTGGAGTGGAACACAGAAAAAAGACCTTTGAGAGCCCCCATGGGCAGCCAATAGCAAATATTGGGTTATTTGCAGCCTGCGACTTGAATGTAAGCATTCCTAAATCTCAATGGATCTTGGGGACTTCCTGTCACAGTGAAGATAGGCCCTAGAATAAGGGCCTGTTTTAATAGCTAAAACAATGTAGATTCAGACTTTAGCAAAACCACAGAAGTGGTGATATCCGACTCTGATGGGCAGCCTTGAAGTTATCTGAGAGCTTTGAGTTTATTCTAGACTCACTTGAACAACGTTTCCCCTGGCAGGACTAAGGAAGGTTTTAAGTGAGATGGTGGTCCATATAAAGCATTGGATTGGTTCTGATGATTAAGAAGAAGAAAAGACAGATGTTCATTTCAGTGTATTCTGTGTATACTGCACTCTATTTGCTCCCAGGATGTGAGGACTTCTATTCTCCCACAATTAAAAACAAAACAAAACAAAACAAACAAACAAACAAAAAACCAAAAGCCCTGCTCTCTCTATCAGCATCTCCAAGAGTGCACATTGCTGGGTGTGGTGGAACACATCTGTAATCCTAACATTTGGGAGGTGGAGAAAGACAGAGCACAAGTTCAGGGCTAGTCTCAGAAACATAATGAGTTGAAAGCCAGACAGATAAGACCCTGTCTCAAAACAAACAAATGAACAAATAAATAAAAAAATTATTAAAGTTTTTAAGAAAGTTAAACCAAAAAGATGACATACTGCTTAACAGCCCCAGAGGGCTTGTGTGCATGGCTCACACCCTTGCATTTTGCTCAACTACCTGGATGTCCATCCTGAGCCCTCCTTGCTAGTGATCTGCCTCATTAGTCATGCCTGATGTTTCTACTAAGCTATTCTTAGCCTAGTAGTCTATGATTTGACCAAAATGGTCTCAGCCAGGGTGAAACAGATCTTGCATAAGGTTTGCTGTCTCCTGCTGGGTTTCAGCCTAAGCTTAATAGAGCAAAAACAAAACAAAACAAAAAACATTTGTAGAGTAGAAACCATGTTCCTATTTCTTCACATAAGCTCACTGATATCCAACTGTTTCAGGATAGGAGCCCTACAAACATGCATATCACCAAGCTACTTTCCCTGAGCTTTGCATGATGATTTGTTTGCATGTTGACTTGAAAGCCACACCTTACTGCCTTTACCCATTATATTACTATAATAGAATAGCACATACTTGGGGATTTGTAAAGAAAAGAACCTTATTCTTCACTGTCCTAGAGGCTGGTACGATCAAGCCATGACATTGATGTCTAGCAAAGGCCTTCTCACTGTGCCAAAGCATGTCAAAGAACATCTTGTTGTAAGGAAGCCTGTGCACATGACAGAAGAGAGAAAGAAATAGAGCTGTGGAAACTGAACTCACATTCACAACAAAGCCAGGCTTATGGCGACTACCGACTTCTAAGATACATTAGTCCATTCATGGGGCAGCGCGCTCATAGCCTAATCATATTTTAATACAATGTCAATTAAATTTCAACCTGAGTTTGGCATAGGACATTCAAATATTATCTACCCATATGCCAAAAAAAGAAACAATAACTTTCAGACCCTATAAAATTTCTCAGAAATCCAGAATTACCATTTATCTAGAAAAGCCAAGAGGCCTTCATTTATGTTACATGGCCATCCTTATTGGTTTTCTATTGCAGGCAAGTTGAAGGGCATTGCACAATAGTAGAACATTTGCTCATGAAGGTTGAATGGCAAAGATTGCTGCTGTCTGCACAGATTAGAAGGTTGTCAATAAAGCCTTTTAGTTAGGAGATAAACTACAGTATGTAATGTAAGAATGTCACCATGGGAATAGGATTGGGTGAAGCAGAATGGAACCAGATATCCTAGAAAGCTCAGTAGCCACACAGGCTGACTGCTATGGCCACAGTCTCTTCTCTACAGGTTTCCTTAAATCCAACCTCATCCCCACTGTGGACATCAAGACCTGTCTCTCTCCTGGCATCACCATTTCCTGTCATCCAACAATGGCTTAAAGGTCAGGGTCCCTTTATGCCCAGGCTAAAATCAATTTGAAAGCCATTAGCCTTCCCAAGTATGATAAATGTTATTGTCTATTTAAATAATACCTCTGAAAGGTTTATCTGAGTACAAATGTTACAATACTATCTAATTATTATGGCTTAATTAATTAGATAGCTTAATTTTTAGTACAGGGAAGTGATTTAGCTTGTTAAATTTTGATAAGGTATATAAAGGATGTAGGAAAAGGATGATTAAACAGAAAAAGCATCGTGGTCTAAATAGTGTGGCACATTAGTGGGGGGTAATAATCAGTCAAGAAAATCATAAGGACAAGTTATTTAACCTCTAAGCTCCAATTGCTTTATCTACAAATAAAGATATTAATGACACCATTACGCAAGACCGTCTCTGCAATGTGTTTTGGCATTATGCCTGTCTTAAAAGGAGCTGAAAAAAAGTATTAGCCAAGATATTGCTGAAGTATCATCAGTAATAATAACAGTGATGATCTTTATCAGCAGTAGTAAGAACAGTGGTGGATATAATGTACCCTGAAAAAAATCTGGGCTAAGTGGACCCAAAACAGCTAGTTGATGAAAGAGTAGAGAATTAAATTAGAATTAACTAGAGTAAAAGCAGGGGTGGCTGCATAAATTCTTGTGGATAGAATGTGAAATAGTTCCTATAGATCATTTCTTTCAATGTATGTTCATGCTACTGGTGGCATGTTTTGGGACCCTTAGTATATGGTGCTTTGCAGGCTAAAGAGAGTTACTGAGGTCAAGGCTTGAGGATCCACAGCTTGGCTCCACTTCCTGTCTGCTCTCTGCCCCTGAGTGCAGAAGCAGTATGACAAGCTATCTCATGCTACTAATGATGTGCTTCCCCTACCATGATGGACGTATCCCTTCCCACGAGCCAGAAGAAACTCTTCCTTGAGTTCCTTTTGTTAGCTATTTTGTCACTACTATAAAAATCTAATATATCAATCTTAATCCATGTTATAACTTTGTCTGGATCATCCCAGGAAACCCCCTTAAGGTGGTTTTAGAATTAAATACTCAGGGCTTCAACCTTGGCTCTGTCATTTGATATGTATGACTTCAGGGGGTTTCTTCAGCTTATCTTGGAATTGCAGTGTCCTTATGGGAAATGGGAGTAATCACATCTAGACCTAATATTACACAAATAGTACACACAAATGTACCTACTACCTAGAAAATACTGATGGGTGAAGGTCTTTCCCCTTTTGTACTATGTTTGGCAGATGGAAAAATGAAAGTCCAGAGGTAGGTGAGAGACACAAGACCAAGTACCATCAGCTCATTGTTTAGGGGAAAAGATGCCATTAACTTCCTTACACCTCATTCCAAATGGGTGTCTGAAGGAATGCACAGTGTGGCTGCCAAAAGGTGTGTCCCCATGTAATCACATCGTGTGGTCCTACAGGGTTCTCTGCAGCACACCATAACAAAGGGAAGGCAAACAACAAGAACATTACAGAAGCACCTGTCCTTATCAACAGCAAATGAAATCTCAGGGCATTTCTTTTCTGCCCAAATATTGACAACTATTTTTTAAGTAACAAATGTCAGAGCTGCAGTAATCTTCTCATCACCACTCTGAGATGTTTAGATGTTGAGTGACGCAGATGACATGTCATTTGATAGTCCGAGCAAGCATCAGGACCCTTCTCTACTGTAAATGTTACTTTCTCTGATGAAAATGCGTTTTGGTTAAAAAAAAAAATCTTTCAAAATCATCTCATTTCTACTTTCAATATTATTTCAATGCATATATTATTTTCCTTTGCTAAATTCAAATAATATGTTTCCCCACATGTATTTCCATGCCAGGCCAAAGATTTTGTTTTCTTTAGGTGTTTTGAAGTAAAGCTAATATGAATTTTGACATTTTAAGTACACATTCAAAACACTCTCCTCTGATTTTTACAACTGTTCCTGACACTAATATGCACTCATATGTCATTAGTTGCTTAAATGTTTTCTATAATTATGTAGATTATGTTGACACTTCCTGGTAGGATGCTTATAATTTAGTATTTTGTCATGTGTGAGGTTCTGAAATACATCAGATAACCATTTTCAATCATTTCCAGATTAAGCAGCTGGTAAGGACTACTTGTTCTTTTCCTATACTGTCATGCCCACTGTGGGCACAGAGATCACAGATGCACAGATTCTGTCTCTACTCTCACATGAACCAAGTTTTTTTTTTGTCCTAGTAATGGCCAAATAATGTTACTTGACTGTAGGTTTGACAGAGAAATATTATTGTGCACAAATCTTCAGATTACCATATAGGACATGGAAGATGTGTTATAATAAATGCCTGAATAATAGCCATGGAAGAAGAAGAAAGATGAGCTTCTCAGATGAGCCTAGGGAGAATGCTTCAGGCGAAGGATCCCTGATATGAGCCAGGTTTAAGTAAGAGGTTAGTAAGTGAGAACTGGATATAAAAATTTCCTGGGCAGATAGATGCTTAGATCTAGCCATGGTCAATCATGATGAAGAGCTAAGGATGCCTATGATGCAGGATGCAAGCACTGGTAAGAGATACTGGAGAGCTGGTTGTTATTGATAAAGGGCATGGAAGCCACACTGGAGGGGAGCAAGTATCTGTGTTTATTATATGTAAAAGAACTGATGTGATCCCAGATCTTAGAATACAACAATATGAAAGACAGACATATATTTTCTTTGCTAGAAGTAGTAGCCAAGAATGACCATAAAGGAAGGCACCCCTCCCCCATGTCAATTATTTTTAGTTCAAATAGAAACACATTCTAAGTTGTTGCTTGGTGAAATGAAGGCATTCGAGAGATAAATACAGTGATGAGAGCTATTTGAAGAAAACAAGACAAATATGATAGATTATTGTCACATGTCAACTGACACTCTCAAAAAGGGCTGTGGCACACTACTCTGTTGCCACGGTGATGCATAGTGACATGAAATTGTTAGATATGGTCAGTTTATACTTGGGAATTTAATCTACTACAACTTTTCCAAATCAGTGACATGTTCATATGATTTTGGCCACATTTTGGTGATGCTGACAGAGTACTACATCTCTGACAAATCTACACATAGCAGCAGAGCCTTGAGAAATCTAGTACATCCATGATTTTTAGTAGGTACAGCCTACCTGATAAAGTAAAGGCAGATGAAGGAAGTTGGTAGCGAAAAGGGATGAAAGCATCTAACTCAAATTCTAGTTAGTTCTGTAATGACTGTGCTGGCCAGTTTTGTGTCAACTTAACATAAACTAAAGTCACCCGAGAGGAAGAAGCCTCAGTTGATGAAATGCCTCCAAGAGATCCAGCTGTAAGGCATTTTCTCATTTAGTGGTCAACATGGTGGATGGTGTTATCCCTGGGCCAATGGGCCTGGCTGGGTTCTGTAAGAAAGCAGACTGTGCAAGCCAGGTGTAGCAAGCCAGTAAGCACTACCCCTCCATGGCTTCTACATCAGTCCCTGCCTTCTGAACCCTGTCCTGCTTGAGTTCCTGGCCTGACTTTCCTCTGATGTCTGATGATGAACAGCAAAGTAGAAATTTAAGATAAATTAACCATTTCTCCCCAACTTGATTTTTGGTCATGGTGTTTTATTGCAGTAATCGAAAGCCTAACCAAGATAATGTCAATATATGCTACTGAAAGAACCATAAGCAAGAGGAAGGTCTAAAAATGAATCGGCTAATAAATGGATGAATATATAAATAAATGTATAATAAATTATGAATTAGAGCAATGTGTGACTCTTTAAGAAGGGAGAACACACAAAAAAGAGAACATATTCTTAAGTTTAAATTAAAAATAAAGCAAAATAATATTTTAAAAAGCAAAAAGACAAATCAGATAAACTGAAAACATGTAATATATCACATATAAACAGTGAATATAGTGTATTAGTGTGTCTTTCATACACAGACACTCACATATGCACATGTACTCACATACAGACATGTATATGCATAACAACTCCCTCAAGGAACATGCTTCTGAGAATTCTTGGTGAATAAAGAAGAGTGGGTGAAGGCACTGGCCCCTGAGTCAAGACAGTAACTTCCCAGCCATGTGATAAAGCATTATCCATCAGGTTGAAAGCACATCTGCCTGTATCTCAAGAGCTTCATCCTGGAAGTGGAGATGGATAGTGACACTTTCTAAATGTTAAAGAAAGAATAGGAAAAGTGTTGTACGTGAAATTATGCAAATGCTTTGGTCTGGAACTTTCCTAGACACCCCACAAACACAGTCTTTCTTGTCTCAGACTTTCATGGTTGTGGCTTTTCTAGGGGACAACTCTCCCATGGAAACGGGCATGCTTCAGGCTGACCTACATGATTCCATGCATTTAGGGCAGGTTTAGGTTTTTTTGCTTTGTTTTGTTTTATTTTTGTTGTTGTTGCTGTTGATCTGCGCGTGGCCGCGCGCACGCGCGCGCGCATGTGTGTGTGTGTGTGTGTGTGTGTGTACCCTTCAACTAGGAAAGATGTAAACTAGTAGATACTTTGCTTCCTCCCCCACTGCTGGGTGAGGAGGACCACAGCTGGTATGGGGGCAACCCACTCATCTACACCACACAGGGGCAATCAACCACACATTAAATAGCACTTCTCTTCAAATACAATGTGTACGACCCTCCTGCTCAGCCCTAGGAACACGCCAGTGAGCAGAAGAACAAAGGGAGATCCCACAGCCAAACACCATCGGCAAGAAAATGAGGTGTAAAGCTCTGGTGTCTGCAGTGTGGGTACACAGGGGCAGCCCTCTAATAACACAGCAAAGAGGCAGCCCGGAGCTGAGAGTCCACCCAACTGCATCCAACAAGAGTAGCTATGCACTCAGAGAACCTGCTAGTAGCCCAAGCCCCTCATTTTGCAGCCCCAGGGTGCCCTTGTGACAGCCTTTTACGAATCAGATGGCAAGCATGGAGGAGTATTAATTCAGTAGGAATCCAGTTTCTGTGCCTGTGTCCCAATTGAAGAAAACACAAGAAAGATCTTGATTCTAAACATTTAGAAAATTACCAGGTTCGAGAGAGCTTTGAGTATGGCTTGGGACAGGAATAGAGAAAGATGCAAGTTTGAAATGGGTTTCTTACCTTCTTGTCACTCAGGCCAGAAACCTGGTCCACATACTCCTCTTGGATCATGAAGGCTGCTAAGTTGGCAGTGTAGCTGGCCAGGAAAATGACAGCAAAGAAGGCCCACACTGACACCATGATCTTGGAGGTGGTCCCCTTGGGGTTCTGCACAGGTACGGAGTTGTTGAACACCAGACCCCACAGTAACCAAATTGCTTTGCCGATGGTGAACGATGGGCCGCCTGGCTCTGTCATGATATAAAACACACAGAGAAATTTAAGCCTGAATCAATGGATCCATTTCAATCTACAAGTATGCAGGGCTGGACAGTTCGTGGCAAAAGTAGTGACCCCTCTAACACAAGCTTTACAATTCAAGAGCATGTGTCTCTCGTGGGAGCCCAAGGAAGGCAGAAGAGGGTTCCTTAGAAGCAAATCCAGAGTCCTAGAGTGTGGGAAGGGTTTTCTTGAACTAAAATTCTTTGTACCTTCATATATTAGACCATCAAAATCTTTTGGGTGAATTGGGTAGCAATGACCAACTATCCCAATGGTCACATCAACCATTTTTTAAATTTAATATTGTATTTATCAAGGATGTATTTTAACTTCCAAGTCATCAGCAAGAATTGTGTGAGGCTCCTTTTACCATTGCCATAGACCTCCATATTGAGTTGCACCAGTTCTGGATGACTGAATGCACTTTGGGTGAAGGTTTCTTTAGCTTTTAGTCCTTATCAGCCGAAGTCTTTAAAATGACCTTGATTCTCCTAAGTCCTCCAACGCCAATCCTTCCCAACTGGTCTAATGTAGCCACAGCTTCTGTACAAGGAAGCCCATATAAGAAACCATTGACTCTTGGTCTGGCCATGGACATCTAGAACAGAAATACAGCTGTTCTTGATAGATGTCCCTCCATCTGATCTTAGGGCTTCTGCCCATATGTGATTGGTGACTTGCATGCTGTCCCTATTTAGAGAAGGAGAGACTTTGTGTGTTACCTAAATCTTTGTTCACACCTTCTAACATATTAACAAAGTTCTTGGAATATTTGCTGCCATGCTAACATGTGCTCAGCCAACTACATCATCAGAGACTGCACATGTTGAACTTGTTATCTACCTGTACACGTATATCTGTGCATGTGGACTTGACTTTGTACAATAGATGTGCAAATAGAAAGATTTTACAAAGCAAAATTTTGGGAACTGTACGATGCTCAAAGGAGATTTGATACTTAGCATGGAACAGAGCCTGGCTCCTCTGGAAAGAGAAGCCTCCTAAGGTAACATGAATAATCATGAGTTCTCGGATAGAGTTTATAAATCTGAATTTTTATATTCTGGTTTTCTAATTTTTTAAGGGTGAGAGACATATCTACCCTATCTTTGGCTCTTAACAATGCTGACCACTTATGGGATCCTCATTAGAACCTCTCAGGTTGGAATATAGGTCACTGCTTCTAGCATAGAGCAGAAGTCAATGACCACATTATATTGTGGAGACATAGAGAACTTCATCTCAGAAAACACACCAAATAGAAAGTAGGTCAGATCTTGGAAGTCCAATGGTGAAGCAGTAGCTCTGAAGTTTGGACCATGAATCCCATCAAAGCATGAATGGCATGCTGATTGAACACTGTTGCCAGGTGACCACTGTAGATGCTCTTATTCAACAGATACAAGGTGAATCTGGTTGTTCTAATAAGATCAAGATAAATAACTACTACTCTTAAACATACAGTGTCTAATCCTCATCCGAGGTGTAGTAACCCAGCAGATGAGGTCCAGTACTTTCGTCTTTGCAGTGTCTGTTATGGGAGTCTTATTAGTACCTACGATTAATAATCTGTCCTCTTGGAGGTACTTCCCAGAATAACTAGAATTCTAAAAAGAAAAGATTTAGGAGAAGCAGCATATTTCTTAATCCTGGGGCTTTCATGAAGTTCTGAAGTAGTTATTTACAAGATTCTCATAATTCTTTCAAAAATTTGATAAAGTTTTCAAAAATATCAAAAGTGCTTCAAACACAAGGCCAGTTTCCCCATGTTGGTACCTAGCTACTTGGACCATGAGAAGCATTCTGTAGTATCTACAAGTGAGAGCTAGCCTTCCAGGCCCTTTTTTATTTCAAGCATGTTACTTCTATAGTCCTTGGGAGGTGGGTTGGGCCAAAGGCACAAGTTGTAGTGACCCTGTAACTCAGTAGGAACCCTCCAGCTATGGAAAGCTCCCATGGCCACAATAATTTTCATATACCCTCTGTGCAGCCTAATTTTTCTTATTCTTACTATATGTGCATAGCCTGCATTTCCTCTCATATTTCTCTTAATAAACTACTCAAAACCTATGGTTTACAATACATGGTATTACAATATGGTACAGACCATCTCCATTATCAAACTTTGTTTTAAAATACTTGCTACATTGACATGCTAATGGCCCCCAACCTCACCGAAATGAGGGAGATTATAGGTACAAACAATGGATAGAGTGGGTCTGAGTGGTGAGGTAGTCGGGGAAAGGCAATAGTTCTGGAACCTTACCTCTGCCATCAGCTAGGCACCTGTTGTAACCCACAGGGCTGAAGTATTCAAAGACAAAGACAGCCACAGCAGAGACAATGAGAAGCATCACAAACATCATCACCCACACATCAGCACTGAATGGCTCTGGGAAAGAAAACAAAACAGAGAACAAACAGCTCATCATTTCCATAATCATCTGATCATGCAAACACCTATTTTGAGAGGAACGAGTCACAAGTGTGCTGTGTGCCCTCAGAGAGCCAGAGTTGAATTTGGAAGACATAAGACATAATCAAGCAGTCACTTTTCTGCCTGGACATGTAATGATCATAATTTTTTTCAAATACATGAAGACCCCATCTTGTTTGTGAGCCTTTCTGGATTTATTGAGGTAGTTTCTGTCACTCTTGGAACCATATTTGGTTTTTCCAGTGAAAGGTGCAGTTGGAAGAAGTAGATAAGGGCGCAAGTAATGACAATAAATTGACTTGCTTTATATTCTCATCAACATGATAATACCTTAAATGAAGCCTTCCCCAGATCTTGCGAGTCTTGTGGACAAATTGTTCACAAATGTAGGTACTACTTGGGAGTTGACTAGGTTTGGAAATACTGTCATACAATGAGTAACCATTCCCCTTCACATTTGTATCCAAATACTTCTCTTAGTGTCCAGCCTGCAATTACTGTTTCAGCCTACTTTGTTGTGGTATATCATATATATATATTAATGTTATCTAGCATGATATATATATATATATATATATGAGAGTATAAGTTAATCAGTTTAAAAAAACTATCTACATTGATCATCAGTGCCCGCAGTACTAGTGGACATTTCTCAAGTAACAAGGGAACAGGCATGGCTTGTGAATCACAGAGCAGCTACAATGGGCTGTAATGGGTTGATGGGCTAAAGCTAGACAGGAAAGCAAGACTGTTTTGTGCATGTTTTCCTTAGTAGCTTTCATTGTATTCACTAAATCTATTTCATTTGAGCTCAATCTCTCTAGCTTAGAAGGACCCATAAGTTGAACACTATATTCTAATAAGCCATCTTCATGATGCCTTAAACACAAAGGAACGATGGCAATTATGTTCAATGATACAGTGCCCCTGCATTGGGTCCCAAAATAGTTCTGGCCTTTTTAGCTGTCACATCACATTGTAAACTCATAATAAGTGAATTAACATGCTGTTTTCTCCTTCTTCCAAGTCATTAATAAAGATTAAGTCAAGAGATGGGAAAGTTGGTTGAAATTAGAAATTATATTTCTTACTCTGAAACCTACTTTATTATTGAACTTCCAATGGGATTACAAAAGCCTGGTCACTTAATCAATTTGAAAATATCCTTAACAAAGCCCAAGGG
Source organism: Sigmodon hispidus (assembly GCA_004025045.1). Classification (NCBI taxonomy): domain Eukaryota; kingdom Metazoa; phylum Chordata; class Mammalia; order Rodentia; family Cricetidae; genus Sigmodon; species Sigmodon hispidus. The sequence continues at coordinate 93,283 of PVIH01002009.1, forward strand.
TTTAATACACCACTGTGAGATACAAAGCTTTCAGTGGCAGCGTGGGCACAAACATACAGGGGACATTTGAGTGGGCTTCACTGAGGGGGGACCTCCTCCACTCCACTATAAGTGGGAAAATCATACCCTTCTCTCATGCTTTTCTATGATTGGTCACAAACAGAAAGCCCACTTCATGCCTGTGATTTCTTTCCCCTCCCACTTTTGCCTCATCCAGCTCAGGGCAACTTTCTGCAAACAAATGTACCAAACATCCTTATTGATCTTTACAATTTATAAAGGACTTCCATCTCATTTCTGGTGACAATATTTATTTTATAGTAAATTAAGTATAAGAGGCAAGGTTCTTCCTACAGTCATGCTCAGAAAGTGGCAGTCAGGTTATGAAGTAAGACTATCTTGAAACACTGCTTAGCATTTTCCATAATATCTTGCTACATGTTTGTCTCTGTTCACCACAAGGACTCCAGGTTGTGGAATGATCTAGAAGACAGACTACCATTCCTGGGCTTTATCACAGAACTCCTGGGAAATGCTTTCTTATGAATAAGATGATTGGCTAAGAAACTTAACTAACTTATAGAAAAGTTTTACAAAGTCTATAATTCAATTTAGTGGTACATTAATTGAATTAATCCTTCACACACAGAATTTAATAAAGGCTAGTCACTGTTTCTTCTAATATTCCCACTTTAAAAAATGTTCTTCCCCTTTTAGTGATTGTGACTAGTCCAAAAGCATATAGCTTGTTTATTACCACCCAAGGCTTCCTGTCTCCTAGCCCAATATTCTACTTTCAAGGTAACGTTTCATTTTCCAGCCTCTGGCTCCATAGCCCCAGAATGTATGTGTGTGTGCGTGTGTGTGCGTGTGTGTGTGTGTGTGTGTGTGTGTGTGTGTGTGTGTGTGTGTATGTTATGGGCTCACAAATCATCTAATTGAAGTTGTGGCCCCATATCACCCAGTCGTAAATACTATCTAATGCTTTTTACATTTGAGTGACACTAGAGAGTAGGCAAGTAGAGGATGGTATTGGGGAAGAAGGGTGAGGAAGGGGGTAAGAAGAAGCATTGGATGAGCTCTGGCTAGCAAAAATCTCAGAAAACTCATGTGAAAACAGAAAAAGGGTTTTGTGTTTATATGTGTGTTAGGTCTAAGCTCAATTCTTGAAGATAATTAATAAATAGGTCTTTTGATGAGACAGTGGTTTGAATAAAAATGTCCCCCACAGAATCATGTATTTGCCTGCTTATTCCCTGTTGATGAACTGTTTAAAAAGGATTAGGAGGTGTGGCCTTGTTGGAGGAGGTGTGTCACTGGGAGTGGGCTTTGAGGTTTCCGAAGCCCGCTCCAGGCACGGTGTCTCTCTCTTTCAATACCTGCTGCTTATGGATCAGAATGTAAAGTTCTCAGGTATTGCTCCAGTGCCTTGGCTGCCTATCTGCTTCCTGCCATGATGAGAATAGACTCACTCTGAATTTGCAAGAAAGATCTTAATCAAAGACTCCCTTTCATATGAGTTGGCTCGGTTGTGGTGTCTTTCCACACCAATAGAATAGTAACTAAGACAGAAGATACCTAGACTTAGAAATTATTATTATAGAAAGAAGTCTTAGAGTTCAGCTGTTTGAGATGATATGCTCTATGGATGAGGAAAGTGTACTCCCAGAATGGAACAAATTTGCTCAAAGTCAAATGAACACTAAGTGATAAAAAGGGGACTATACATGACCTCTGATGACCATTCTTACAGTTCCTTATAGAGCAACACACATCCCTGATTTCTTGGTGTTCTTAATTTTTGTGTTTAAGAATAACTAAGTTCTGCCAAATGAATTCCTGTATGATTTAAACTTTCCACAAACCATGTCCTGCAACTGTTTCTCATTACATCTACTTGACCTTGAATCCATTTGCTGCCATCAGAAGACATATGATTTACCTAAGAAGGCAGAAGGTGACACAGTCCCATTGCTGCGTGATACCATGACACTGATGCCAGTCTCTATGAAGGGTACAGAGAAGTCAACCACTTCTGATCGTTCTTCATTGATAGTTAGTGACCCCACTGCCATGTAGGCCCTCTTCATGACCACCTGAAGAAAAAGATACAATGCTCCAATTAGAATGTGATAGAAGGCAGGTCTACCACAAGAAAAATTTTTATGGCTTATCAGTAACTTGGGCGCCATCCCTAGAATACCATTCACCTCCTCTGAGGCTCTGTTGTTGGCCTGGAGCTCACCAATTTAGCTGAAATGGGAAGACATCAAACCCCAGGTATCCTTCCCAGCACTGAGATTATAAGTACACATCACTGTACTTGAAATTTTATTTGGGTTCTGGAGATCAAACTCAGGTCCTCATGATTATGAGGTAAGCACATTACTGGCTGAGCAATATCTCCTTCTCTTTAGTTATTACTTTACTTGTTGTTAAATTCATAAGATAAAGCTTTAATAATGTTTAAGCAAAATATCAGTGCACAATGGAAATGACTTTGTCATGACCTTGCCTCCTGACACTGACCTCACCAATCATGCCATTCCAGGTCCCGTTGATTTTCTTTCCATGCTTCCCATTGGTTACCAGGTAAAGGTCATAGGTGAACTTCACAGACTTAGAAATTTTCTTAAGGATATCAATACAGAACCCCTTGCAGCATTTTTTGATGTATCCCGGCTCCTCATCTGTTTTATTCCTACCCAGTTAAAGAAAACAAACAAACAAACAAAGCAAGACTTTGTTGAAGAAGGAAAAATTATTTTTCATTCCAAAAACCTCAACCTCCACCCCCACAGTATAGTTTATTCCTACATAAGGAAAGAGATCAGACCTAGAACTGTGGCATATTTTATTATTTCAGTATACTGTGCCATATAATGGCACAATTTTCAATGTTCCTTTGAAGTTTAACAAAGATGAGGAAAAGGCATGTATCCCACAGGTTCAGATTAACAAAGTGTTCATTGAGTTTATGGCTTCTATCTAAACCTGAATGCAGGTACAAAATGCCTACCAGACCATGAGAGACTCTGCACTTGTCCCTTAGATGTGTGTCACTTCCACCCTCACCCAAGACTATTGTAACTCCAACTTCTGACAGCATACATCAAGAAGAATTATCACAAAGTAAATCTAATTCTCAAAATCCCAGCTTAGAGAGAATGTATTTCCACATTAGAGAAACTTAAAACTCCATATAGATGAGGTCCCAGTCATTGAGGCTGATCAAGGTCAAAGGAACCTTAACAGAGCAGCCAGCGTCTCAGGTCAGGGTATTAGATGGAGCCACACATCTGTTCAAAGCTCCCATTGATCATACTGCCTAGAGGCAGCTGAGATTTTCACAGGATGCCTAACTTCTGGTCAGCAAACAGCACCTCTCTCCCGGGCCACCTATGACCATCCCTCTAGTGAGGAGTCATACTCAGAGATGATGCGCTTCTGGCAGGGCACTGTATTCCTCATGCAGGTTCCACTGAGAGGGTCCACACTTTCCACAATGACAAATGGTGCCTCCTCCAAGGTCACAATGCTCAGATGGTCATCCTCTTGCTCTTCAGTTTCAGGACACATTCGAGGCCACACATAATATTTCATCTGCAGGGACTTGTCTTTCCATTTCCCCACCTGCACAAAGATAAGCACAGGACTCAGCCACAGCAAAGCATTGTCTCACAGCCTCTCCCAGTCTTCACTGAATTGTCTCCAAAGTTGTTAAAGGTGAACTAATACCAGCATAGCACACAATGGAGATGATGCTCTCTAAAACAGATGTTGAAAATGAAATGATTGTTTCTTCAAGAAGAGTAAATTTACTTATCCTCTCATTCAGCAGTGAATGTGGGCCTACAGTAGTCTAGGCACCCTCCAAACCCCATAGCTCCTGTATAAAGTGTTGTGAAATTCTTGGCTTTCTTGGGTCCCATGGCTGTGGGTTTTGCTTGTTTTTGCTTTACTCACCTATAAGAAACATACTCCTGTTCATAGCTGCATTATTCATAATAGCAAGAACCTGGAAACAACCTAGATGTCCCTCAACTGAAGAATAGCTTAACAAACTGTTGTACATCTACACAATGGAGTACTACTCAGCAGTAAGAAAAAAAATGATATTGTAAAATTTGCAGGCAAATGGATGGATTTGGATAATATCCTCCTGAACGAGGTATCACAAACCCAGAAAGATAAGCAGGGGATGTACTCACTCATTAGTGGACTTTAAACAAAAAACTAAGCATGTCCAAGCTGCAAACCACAACCACTGAACAGCTTGGGATCTGAAACATCTTGTACTATCACCTTGGAGCCCATGCCCTGCAGAGAAACACCTAACCTAGTCTTGATGCTGGGGTGAAAAAAGCAGATCTGCCTGGAGTGGATGCTGAACTAAGCCACACTGGGACCTTGGGAACCTCCTGCCCTTGCTGGGGAGGAGATAAGGATATGTGGAGAAGAGAGAGTGACTGGAAGGGGTGGGAGGGGGAAGGGAGTCTGAACAAGGGGATACATGGATAAAATATGACTTTATTAATAACAATAATGATAATAAAGAAACATAATCCTGAGATCAACAAAGTGTTAGGATAGAGAAGAGAGTGCCTCTAGCATATGAGCTAGCTGGATGTGCTCCAGGTTGTAAATTTGCTGGGGAACTGTCCAGAGAACTATGACTCTCTGGTTTACAACAAGATTACCATGTAATGAAGAAATACAGACATTACTTGCTTGGAGACAAGTATGTGGTCAGGCTGATTTTATGTGCCAATACAGAATTGCACCTACTGAACTAAGAAGATACTCTAGGATGAAAAAGACAGGTCTCTCTGTGAGCAGTCATGTGGGGTCACAAAGACCATGCTACCCATCACTAGGAAAAGCTATCACCATGATTCTAATGTGAAAGGTGTGCCTTCCCTGAACCGCATGGCAGACCAGCTGTCAGTGGTCATGAGAAATGTGTGGCTTCATTTGCCTTGTGGAAAAAGGCCTTCATTGATGATTTTTTTGTAGAATCCATACAGCTTTGTTGTTGGGTTCTTGCTGTCATGGTACCAATGAGTTTGAAGGGGGAAAGAATTTTAATTTTCAAGTAACTGAGCATCTTAGTTATCACAAGGAAATAAGGTACCTTTACAGTCCACAGTTTCTTCTGTGTAGTTAGGGTAATCCAGAAGAGGTACCAAGCCTAGGAAACTATTTAATTTATGAAACTCCAGATATCATTGAAAAGCAGCACATCCACAGATTAATTTCCTTTTCTAGCAGACAGGCATGACTTCTATCATAATGACAACTCATATTCCCTCTCGTCTTGGTCCCTGCCTTTGTCTGCATTTACCTGTGCTGAGTGTCCCCTCTGGCTTGTCCCACAAAGCTGATCACTTTACTCTCTTGGCTAAGTTAGGTCCTCATAGCCATTGCCTTGTTCTATTACATCTTTATAACACAGGCACTGAATTTGTGTCTTAGACTATCTTGTTTGCCATTTGCACAGTTTTTCTCTGGCACTAATTCTGGTGCTAGCTGCTTTGTTTTTATCCCCAAGCTACTTTGCTTCTGGGTTCAAAATTAAGCATTTAACCCAGTGTTTTCTTTCCTTTATATCTGTAGACGAATCATGACCCCTGATGGGATTATGATCAAATAATCCTATCGTAACTTGAAAATGTAACATAAAAATGTATTGAATATTCTTGATCTAACACATATCATCAGTCTGAAATTGAAAATATATAGCTATACAAACATACACACACACACACACACACACATACATGCTCCCTTCCTAAATTTATCATTGAATGTCCATTCAAAAATTTCAAAACTTCTCCCTGTCCTTAGCATTGTGCCCAAATGGCTCACCTACATGTTCAAGTTCTATGTGTGAGCCTAACCTATGTCTATCTGATTAACTTCAGTGTCATGGATCATGAGACTCAGAAAAGGAAGTAATTTGATTTAGGGATGTTCCACATAGGTCAGCTGGGGACAGATTGTAAGAAAATGGTGGCAATTTCTTTACTAATAGATTTAATGTATCTGTGGGAGAAGAAGCAGTGTTTCCCCTGACATTCTTGTGAACAAGATGAACTACAACATGGATTGCTGCATACTTTGACAGATTGAGAAGTAGTTTAAAAATCTATATCTCAAAAGAAAAGAAAAGATTGCTTAATGAATCAAAGTCAACAAAGAGAGATGTCTTTAGTGACATGTCAAGAGGCTTTGCTCTTAGAAGTGACCTACATAGTGTTTTAGAGAACAAAACTGAAGTTGTATTCAAGAAATTGCAGACAGTAATAACCTAGTGAGGACAGATGATATCACATAAATTGTAGAATCAAGTTAGGAAGAGATGCGAATTAATTGGAATGACAGATTGAACCAAATGGAATAAAATGCAATGTTATTTATTCTGAAACTCTAGCATCCATATTTTTTCCAAAAGCAACTGTTCTGAAAAGATGATATTTCAATCAATGGCAGTCTATAAAAGCCATTGTTATAACAGCTGTTATATTTATAGATGTACAGCGTCTATCACATGGAATGAAGGGGGACACAGATGATCTCCTTCTGTATTAACAACACCCAAGCAGGGAAACTCAGTTCTGATTCTGTAATTCTATGATCTCCTGGCTTTTATTAAACGTACTATTCTTCTTTCCTCAACAATTAGTTGTTCATGGAATTCTCTTATACACCCTTTCCCAGACCAGCAGGGTCATGTCCATGTTTCATGTCAATTTGATTCAACGATAATTACACACCAGTGCATGTCAGGCATTGGACTGCATGCTAGCAAACAAGAGGACTACATGATGTTTACTGGGGTCAGATTCCAAACTTGTCTAATAATCTCACCCATCATCACAGCTAAACTATGAGATAATCTCCCCACTGATACCTCAGTCTACACAAGGATTTGCTGACTTCTAATATGCCAAGCAGAATAAGTGAGTGTTACGTTCAATATCAGGACTTGAAGCCAAGAAGTATGGCTTGACTCCCACCATGAATAGTCCCCCAGCTCTTTGACAGTGAAAAAGTAGTAAGACACAGGCACGTTAAGGTCAGTCCAGAGGAGACCAACTTGACTGAAAATATCAAGTGACGCTTTGACAACTGCCTTCATGGAAGGTATTAATAAATACTTTGGCATTCAGAGTAGAAGTGGTCATTTCGAAAAAGCTACAGAGATGCCTTACAGAAACCCCATTCCCCTCGTGAGCCAAATCATAGCCCCTGAAGTAGAGAAGTCTTCATTCCCTCAACTACTTTTACCTTCTTCTTCCTAAAGTCCCAAGGATAACTGCGATGCTAAGATTCCATTACTGCTTTCGTCTCTTCCCACACCCTTCTTCAGTGGCATTGGTTGGGTGACTTTGAGTCATTGTTAAATTGAATGAAATTGTTAATTTAGATGAGGGCTTTCTCTGCTCACCCCGCCCTTGAAGCTTTGCTGGTGTCCCATTCTCTTAAGCTGAATTTCAAATCTGTTCCTAAGAATTCCATGAAAACATTTCTAAGACTCTTAGAGCCTTGATTTGGATATCCAGAAAAATGGGTGACTTGATTTCTGTGTCTCGCATATAATTTTGTGATCCCATGGCTCACTCTGGATAAAGCCTTTCATGGCATTGTCTGTAGATAACGGTCAAGGAAGAGGTGTTCTTGGCAGCCATTTTCTCAAACAAGGGCAGTATCTGAGTTTTTGGCACAAATGACTCTCGTGTCTTAACCATGCTTCTTTTTGTCCTTATTTCTTTAAGAAACAAATTGATAGGGGCCGGAAAGGAGAGGTCTTTGTAGACAATATTCCACGTATCAACTCAGATGTTCACATGGACATCTTAAATTAGTTATTTTTCGTGCTGAGAAGCAAACCCAGGGTCCTGCACGTTTTGAATAATTTGCACTACCAATGAGCTACAACTTCAACTCCACCTCACATTTTTTATAGAGCAAGGCATGTTTTGTTTTGTTTTTTTTTAAATGATAAACACTTAAAACTGAAAATAAAGGGATGCGTCTAAGTAGAAAACATGCGGTAGGTTACAAGCAGCTGTCCCTTCAGCAGGACAGACACGTGGTAAAAATACAGCAATCAGGAAGGGTTGAAAGAGAAAGGAAGGATCTAAACAGAGAAGCCTGCCTCGGAGGGAACATTTTTGAAGCCTTCTCTAGCAGTCTGAAAAGGCAAGTGTATAATCAATCCTGGGAATGCAGAGGGCTGTAAGAAATGTACTGAACTGGAGCTATGTCAGAAAAATTCCAAAGTAAAAAGCTGAACCAAGTGTTTATAGTCAGGATTAAACTATGATCAGGAAAAAGGAAATCAAAAAACACCTGTGAGAATGTGTGTAAAGCACTCGGAATCCCTTGGCGATAAACACTAAACAAATATCATTACTTCAAGCTCATTTAATAGTGACATCTGTCTATAAAATGTCAGTTATCTTCCATAATCATGGTTAAATAGATCTCCTGAGAACTCAGAGCATCTCCTTTTACGCGAGAATCAAACAAACAAACCAAAAATCCAAAACAAAAAATAAAACACAAAAACATTTGCTTGGTTTTCTGAGGAACAGGCATGAAGCCATGACATTCGAGTTTTTGGGTTGGCTCCTTTGGTATCAGCTGGGCCAAGCAGGCATACAGTATACAGCAGACATGGCTTTGGGCATCCCCCTGATGGGAAGTTTAGGGGACCCAGCCCATACTGATGAAAGATTTCAAAGTCCTTCTTTTGCTAGTACACCAACAGATTTCTGCCGTTACTACCAAGGGAATGCACACCACCGAGCATCCAGACCAGGACACATACAATCTGCTGTTACTACCAGAGAAATGCACACCACTGAGCATCCAGACTAGGACACATACAATCTGCCCTTACTACCAGGGAAATGCACACCACTGAGCATCCAGACTAGGACACATACAATCTGCCCTTACTACCAGGGAAATGCACACCACTGAGCATCCAGACCAGGACACATACAAGGCAACATCACCAAGAGCATGCTGCTTTCTGAAAGCTGTGAGCCTGTCCCTCCAGCATGAAGCATAAGACACCTCAGCAGTATGCACTACAGTGTCATTGAGGGGAGAGACAGGGGACAGGAATGGAAAGCTCGGCTGGCAGGGCTTTCCTAACACAGATAAGTAAAGGTCAACAGTTTCCCTGGGTCACCTCTCTGGTTGCCCCCGAAAGTCACTTTTTAAGAAGATCTTGGAACAGAAGAGCTCATTAGAAGCTCTTTAGACGTCAAAGGTTATTTTTCAAAAATGAAAGCATTTTAGGTTCTTGTTTGAAATGACATCTGGATCTCACATGAAACACTTATTTTAAGCTCTGACTATGACTGAGTTTTTAAATGAGAAGTATAAAGCTGTGGGCCATCTCTCTGAGAAAAGTGAAGACATGGGAGGAACTTCTTCAAGGTGGTGGGACTCTGAATCCTTTCTTCCCAAAGAGCTGTCAGATGCAGGCCTCTTCCCCTGCAGCCCCTATGCAGGCCTGAGACCCTAACAGGGACATCCAAATCCAGGAAATGCTGATTTATCCATTCCATCCTCACCAGCAATACATTTTAACTATGGTATTTGTAAAAGTTTGACACTGCAATAGTACTTCATTTTCGTCAGTACTTTTCTGTATCCAGTCCCAGTGACATGTCTCTTGTAACAAACAATCATTTATATAGACATCTACTTCCTGTATCGATCCAAAATAACACTTCCCAATAATTGTCCAAATACACCTATATATGCACAAATAAGAAATATAAATGAACGAATACGCATGTATGTGTGCACTTCCCACATCAGGCAATCATGCACGCATTCATCTACTGCTTGCTTTTTTCACTTCATTATACAAACTTCTTCTAACTTAAACCATCTCAGAGCTAGGCCTTTGTATGTGTGTGTGTGCTCATGTGTATGTGTGTGTGCTCATGTGTATGTGTGTGTGATATGTATGTGGTAAGTGTGTATGAATGTGTGAGAATATGGATACCAAATGTTGATGTTAGATATCTTTTTCAGCTATTCTCCATTTTCTATTTTGAGACATCATCTCTCACTGTGTCTTGGGACTGCCTGATTGGACTAGGCTGGTTGTACTGTGAGCTCAAGGATCTGTTCATTCCTGTCTCCTCAGGCTGGGGTTATAAACACACAGGGCCACTCTGTGCTAAGGATGTTGAACACCTGAATTTAGGTCTTCATAGTGGCGTGGCAAACTTTACTGATGGGCTCATCTCCTTAGCCTTTAGCTTGTATTAAAATACCAGGGCAATATCCCTAATACCAATGTGTCTTGATTTATTTCATCTATCTCTATGGATAGATATTTAGGATACTGAAAATACACACACACACACCACATATTTTCACAGCAATCAACACTGTTATCAGCGGAGGCTGAAAGTTCCCTTCACTCCATTGCCACCAACATCAACTTTTGCTCACTCTGAAACTCCTGTAACTCTGAGGAATGGTCTTTGTTGCTGAGATTTTCATCTCCTTGCTTACATTGAGTGCTGGGAGATATTTGAATTGGCGTCTTTGCCCTGTGGCCACATCCTTCCCCATCTCCACTGATGTATTGTCTTTATCTCCCCCTGGAGAACAGCCTGGTGTGCCCTAAGAGGGCCTTTGCCCTCCAACACTCTGGAAATGCTGCTTGCATCTCAGGTTGCTCTTTATGCTTTGGTTTATGTCACAAATTTTCATTTTTCTTCCTTTTCGAATAAAATTTCTCTCTCTGTCTCTCCCTTTCCCCCACCTGTCTCTCATACCTCATTATATAGATCAGGAGGGGTTCCTGGAACTGGCCACATTTCTGCCACAGCCTCTGAGGTGCCAGGACTCAGGTGTATGCCATTGGGATCTGCCTCCAGAAATGTGTCTATTAGAAAGGGTCTTTGAGCTTTCTCTGTCTGTCTCTGTCTGTCTCTGTCTGTCTCTCTGTCTCTGTTTCTCTGTCTCTGCCTCTGTCTCTCTGTCTGTCTCTGTCTCTGTCTCTGTCTCTGTCTCTCTCTCTCTCTCTCTCTCTCTCTCTCTCTCTCTCTCTCTCTCTCTCTCGTGTGTATGTTGTGGGGGAGGAGAGACAGGATTTTGTGTAACTCAGACTGGCCTTGAACTTTTTATCACCCGTTGATACTGTTTCAGGTGCTGGGATCACAGGCACATGTCACCATCCCCAGCAAAGTGACTCATTTTTTTTTTTTAAGTCTACCTCCCTGCTTTTACATATTGGTTTTTAAGCCTGTTTATATATCAGAGATTGGGATCTGCTGTGTGCTGTGTGTGCACTCTTCTTTCTGCTAAGTCCCTTTGCCAGCCTGGGAACCATGCCTTCCATGTTTCTGGATGTCCTACCCCGTCTCTGCTCTTCCCCACCACTCCTGTGACCACGCATGCCATGCCTGACCCAAGGGGGTCAGGGTGGCTGTTGTTAATTTTATCTCCCATAGCAGATTTAGTGAGTCAACTCCTGCCTTTGGATATCTGATAAAATATGAGCATTAGTTTGATGTGCAAGTTCATGTTTAAGAATGGGTCTTTCTGTGCTTCCAAGGTGGGATGGCTCTGTTGTTTGTTTTTTTCTCATCTTCTGTCCTATGTCACACTTGCTGACTGTCAGTTACTGATTGGTGAAACCATCTCCACTCCACTCACTCCAGTGTCCTTGCATGAAAAAGACAGTGCTTCACAGACATCACTCCCTTCTTCTTCTGTCTTCCCGAAGGGATCCTTCTTTAGCCTTTGCAGACCCAGCTGTGTGTGAACCTGCTGTAAGCACAGCAGCATGATCTGCCGCAGTGAGCATCTAACAAGGCCATGGGCACAGCTTGACGCGCCTTCTCCCCATCATTTGCATATCCAGTCACGTCTAGGTTTAGAAATCTAGATTTTGAAAAATGTGTTTGAAAATAATTTCCATATTTATATTTAATCCATGACTGCCTTTGGCCTGTTATTGCTTCGTCATTTACCAAGCTGGAGCCTGATGGCTCTGGGCTCGTAATTACCAGGGGGTGTACTGGAACATTCCTGTCTGCGTGGACCTCAGTTGCGATCCCTGGCCTCAGATACTGACCCTGACTCTCCAAGAGAGCCCCAGGCTCCCAGCTATGTACATCCACAGTTGCCACCAGCCCAGCCAAAGATCCATGGGATCCTTGCTGCCTACTACTCCTTTCAATCTTTCTCCTCCGGAATCCTGGAGGATGAAGGTGGAGGAGAAGCAGGAACCAGTAATAAGTTGTTGATTCCTTGGGCACTAGGCAGCAATTGTGGGCATTCCAGATATCATCAGCAACAGAGATGTGATCATGTTAGAATAATCACAGCTGTTAGGGCCCAGCTCTGTGTCAGCTGCCTTGAAGTCATATCAATTCACTGTCACCAACTCCCCCAGGGAAAGCCACTGTCACATAGCCAGTTGCTCACAATACAGACTGAAAAACTTACTGCTCATTGAGGTGCCAATTGTATGTTTATATGTGAGTGTGTTATGCATGAGTATATTCACACTCACATGTGTGCATGCACATGCACATGGGTCAGTGTTTGGTATTGTCCTAAGTCACTCTCTACCTTATACATTGAAGCCCTTACTGAATATTGAGGTCACTGTGTTGGCTTGTCTAGCCAGCTGGCTTTCTCCAGGATCCCTTGGTTCTATCTCCCTCAAGCTGGCAGATACCATACCCACTTGACTTTTCCATGAGTTCTGAGAACTGAAACTCAGGTACTTCGCATAGTTTGAACTGATGAGCCATCTCTCAGTCTTGTGAACAAGACTTTTATCCTTGGTCAGTTTGACTCTAGGAACTTACATGTCTTTCAATGTGACATGATTCTCTGAACATTCTTGACTTTTCTAGTTCTTATAGCTGACACATGATCTGAGAAAGCTGGAGCATTTATTTCAGCCCCACTGACTTCTACCTCACACTAGTCCTGGTGGTGAAAGACCATGAAAAGTGGCAGCTGAAGTCCATGGTGGTCACACAATTGGCAGGACTTACATGCTGTGTGACCCTTGGTGAGTTATTTAACTTCTCTGTGCCACTCAGTTTTTATAAGTAGTTGATGTTTTTATTCTCAGCCTCCACCTTCTCCTAATTACTATCATTAAAAAATAACAACTCTCTAAACTCACCTAAGTGCTTCTTAGAAAAATATTTTTTGTCTCCAAATAGCAAAGGGGAAACAAACTATAACACCCCAAGGTTACAACTGTTTGGCCATGCCAAGGTAACTTCTGCACAATTCTTTTGGTTTTATTTTATAGTCTTATTCAAGCAAATAAGAGCAGAGTCACAGGACAGAAGTGTGACTAACCTTTTTAGCTTTGAATCTGGAGAATATCACTGGCCTCATAATCCCTTTCCCAGGGGAAAATGGGTATGGTACAAACTGCTTGAATCCCTGTGGTTATGAGCATTCTCTAAACAGTTTGTTAAACAGGCCCAAAGAGACGGAGGGAGTCAATACGATTTCCTTCCAGGTCCACAGGCTCCCAAACCCCCAGCCTCACTTCTCTGTTTGGAAAACCATCCTTCAGAGTCCCCTTTTGGAGAGTAGAGGAGTTTTTAGCTCTACCTCCTCCATTGGTGTGTTCCCACCCAAGGCCCCTCTGACACATCTAAGCTGACCCCAAGCTGCTGTGTGGGACATGCAGAATACTCTGAGGGACCTCTCAACCTATGTACCAACTTTTTGGGCATCAATTTTCTATTGTAGAATGGCACCATGGGGCTCCTAGGCAACAATCAAGGCTGCTACTGGCTGAGTGAAGCATGATGGGTAGGCCTTGTTGGTTTAGTGTGCCTTGGGAAGTAGGCTATAGGCTTCAATGTATTGTAACAATTTGGCATTGTATCTCCTTGTAACTACTCTCTAACTTTATCCTCAGGTGATGTCTGTAAGGGAAAATAAAGCTGTGCAATGTCAGAACACTATGAACTGTGACCTCCTGCACCACCTTGGCAAGGAGTCCCCTCAAATTTATGGCTACATGTGGGAATGGGACAGACACAAGCGCATCTGTATGAACTTACTTCTTTAGGCCTCTTCCTTCTGCATGGTCATGTGAGTTGGGGGCAGAGGCTATGAAGTTAGAATCCTGGTTCTGTCATTGCTAACTTTAGGAAAGTCACCTAACGTTTGCGACACCATGTTGTGATTAAACTACTATTGCCTGCCAGTAAGCTACCACCTGCCTCTCCTCTATAACCTACACTCTCTGCTACATATTTTCCTTTTATTCAGGGTCTTCTTTCCTGGTGGACTGTTCTTTTGTCAACTGCAGCCACAGGACCCTGTGAAAGTCCTATTATCACATATGCAGGTATATCCTGAACCCACTTAGAAAGGAGTTGGTAGAGGGGTGGGGTACCTGTCTGTGTGGGCGGAATCTTTTAAATTTGGGGCTTTAGAAATAAGAATAGTGTTCTCTGTGTCACTTTGAATCATGAGTTATGGAAGCCCTGAGCAGCCACGCTGCATTGACTGTGGAGAAACAATCCACCTACCCTACAGAAAGAAAGAATAAGGAAGCCAGTGGCTGAAGAAAGGAAAGCCAAGTGAGAGAAAGGAGCAAGACAGGACAGAGTTAAGGTCTTATCTGGCTACTCTGGTCTGTTGACACTATCTAATAGCTATGATTCTCTTAGGTAGTTGAATATGCATCCTGTACTTGGCCCTGGGCCTTGAGACATTGGCTTGTAGAGTCTACATGGGAGCCAGTCTCGCTCAGCAGATCACGTGTGGCATTTCCATCCACTTAAACCATAGGCCAAACCCTGCTGCCAGATCTACTCATTTGCAGTCTTTCCACATTCGTTTTGACTCTCCATTGTACTGCTTTCACAAATGCTTCCCTGGGACCAAAGCCTTCCAGTAAGAAGGTCCCTATGACTCCTGTGCTCTGTGCATTTTACTGTCAGCTTAGCACAGTCCAGGGGCTCTAAGTGAAGCAACCTCAATTGAAGGCTTGTCTGGATCAGATTGGCCTGGGTGCTCACGTCCGTGAGGAAACTGTTTCAGTTACTGATTGACATAGAGAGGGCTAGCCTACTGGGAATGTTACAATTCCTTAGGCAGATGGTTCTGAGCGATGCAAAGATACTAGCAAGGAGTAAGCCAGAAGCAGCATTTCTCTGTGGTTTCTGCCCCAGATTCCTATCTAGAGCTCATGCCCTGATTTCTCCCAGTGATGGATTATGACCTGGAAGTTGCTATGGTCATGATGTTTATCATAATGACAGAAAAGCAAACTAGAACAGACCCCTGCCTAAGGGTTTCCAAGCTGAGGAACTGGCAAGAATAGAGCTTGAACTTAGGAAGTCTGACACCGAAGCTTTTGCGTTTTGCTTCTCATCTTTTCTACCTCAGCTGTCATATGGAGCATCATGTTCCAAGACCAGCAGAAAGGGTGTAATGATGATGCTCCCTCTGTGGCCTTGAGCGCCTCTGCCCTGGTCTCTGTAGTTGCCAGGATGTACCTGGGACCTGCTGGAGCTCTGGATATTTTGAGTGTTTAAAACAATAGAAGGATGAATGGTGCCAATGAAAGCACTACTGCCATGCAGAAGGTACTGGTCCTACCTCAAGGCCTCATAGAGCCAGAGGTGATTTTCCTGTTTTCAAAGGATGCTGATTCCCACCCTATTCTGCCTCTGGCTTCCTGATCCATCTCATTACAGCTTTCTTCACAGTTCTCCTCCGAATTTGAAATGCTTGTAGTGTCTTTAAAGAAAATGTTACTTAAAAATATGCAGAATCCTGTCCATTGATCTCAGATGCATTAGACCAGCAGGACTTTCAAGTATGTCTCCAGATACTAATAGAAAGTGAGGCAAATTGTCTCCTATTTAATAAGCTGACCAAACCAGCAAAATCAGCTTTTCATGCAAAATTTCCAGAGTTAGAAAAATCTAGCTACACCTGAGCAGGACCGCCTTGCCACAGGAGTCTGCTGAGGGCCCTTCTTAGCATTACAGGGAGCTCATTCACAGTGGCAAGCAGAAAGTAATGGTGAGAATTCTGGAGAAGAGACGGATTGCATAAGTATAATGATAATTTTCCAGACCATGTGTCTGAACATAAACTCCGGTAATTATGAATGTGCTTTGCAGGGCAATGGAGCAACTTCATTGCAAGCATGATCATACAGAAAATCCAAGGCAGAGGGTATGAATATATCTGAAAATAAGCAAGGCCTATGCATAACAGAGACACGTGACATTACTGAATGACTAATGGAACACAAATGGAGGGGTCAAAATTGTCAAGGATGCCTGTAAGACCACAGATGTGTGTGTGTGTGTGTGGGGGGGGGGAATATGGAAAGAGTTACCTATGTACAGGTACAGGAAGGAATTCATTCTTCCTCTCAGTCTACTTTGCTGATTCAGGGAACAAATAGTTTGCTCACACCCCATGCTAATGCTATCAAAACAGTTCAAAGGGCTGGTAAGATGGCTTAATGGATAGAAGCCCCCACACAATAGAAATAGAAAACCCTCACAGGTTGTCCTCTGACTTACAGATATGCTTATTGGCACAAACCCCCTCTCCCATGCATAATTATACAGGATAAATTAATAAGTAAATGAAAAATATAAGAAAGAAGTTCAAAATCCATGGTCAACCATCTCCCTTGTTAATTTAGGGGTGGAGGGTATTTATTAATTATGTTCAAAATAGTTCTGCTCAGATATTTTAGACAATGCTAGGCTAAACAAAGATTTCAGCCCCTCCCCCTTGCACTGAAATGCCTCCCCCAGATTTGGAAAGCAGAAATGGTAGAAAAGTATTCCACACTAGATTCTCTCGCACTCAGCTTTTTGTCTGTTTCTACATTACATCTGTTTTCCCCACCTCTGGCCTTATCTTCCTGTTTCGTTCTGCTGTAGGGTGGTCTTTCTGTACACTGTGACTATGTGTTGCTATCATTAGTTAATAAAGAAGCAGTTTGGGCCTATGGCAATACAGTTCACAGCCAGGCAGGAAACCTAAGCGGAGAGCCAGGAGAGGAAGGGCAGAGTCTGGGGGATGCTCTCTAGCTGGCCCAGAAACAAGATGTGACGGTACCAGTAAGCCACTGGCCACATGGCAATACATAGATTAATAGAAATGGGTTAAGTTAAGGTGTAAAAGCTAGCTAGTAATAGCCTGAGTCATACACCAAAAATAGTTTGTAATTAATATTAAGCCTCTATGTGACTCAATAATGAGGTGATAATTATCGCAAGGAAATATATTAGGGTCAATATTTATTCAGATTATTGAATCTATTTTAATCCAAAAAAACAACTGTTAAACTCAAAATACTTTACATTGGTATAGATTTTGGTCTATTGATACAAATTGAAGGTCAATTTAGTTATACTGCATGCATATTTCTACTCTTGTTTAGGGTATTATGTTATACAGCTCATTTAAAAATGTAATATATAATTAAGAAATATGGCTTAATGGTCATCTACAATAGTCAGACTTATAGTCATGCTAGTTAAGTTTTTAGAAATATACAGAGATATATTTCAATTAGATAGGTAATTTTTTAATACTTTAAAGACCTACAGAATATGGCATTTAAAATGTTTAAGAACTTAGACTTTTCTGGATAGTAAGACAGGTCTGCTCTTGCCAGAACCAATTACTTCAGAGGATGATGGACATTGAAGAAACTCGTTTTGGAGTTTACTTACATCATGGAAAATGCTAGCCATTTGGGCCCGAAACTGTACTTGCCTAGACTGCTTAACAGTATGCAGTATAAACTAGACATGCAGGACCCAAAGGAAAGTAAGCACTGAACTTTGCTTAAAAAAAGGTGGGATGGTCCTTCAGGTTCCTTCTTTATAGAAGAAACTGGCAGACATTCTGCAGGACACAAAAAAAGTGACTGACAAATTTTGTCAAAATAGTCAGAACAGTCCTTTAGATCTCCTGCTTCACTAAAAAGTCTGCCAGACACTCTAGGCCTGTAGGCTGAAGATGGATGTCCCAATGTTGCAGAGAAACTCTAGGTGACTGTCCAGGTAGCCAGATGTCTCTGTCACTTCTAGAATTTTGGAAGTTGCTTAAAATATACTTTCTGTTTATTTAGGTAATATCATATCTTTCTGTGATCTTTGATGGAACTGAGACTAGATATAGTTTTCCTTAATTGTGATAAAAGGTAAATTAGATATAAAACTTTAAACTTACAAAAATTGGAGAGATGATAGAATATTTTCTTTAATTTTGCCAAATACAAATAGAGTAAATATTGTAACTATTTCTTGCTTGATAACTATTTTGTTAGATGTAATTTTACTCTGTTAAAGTTAATGAGACAAAAAATGAGAAGTGCTGTGGGATGGTGTTGTGTACACTGGGAATATGTGTTGCTACCATTAGTTAATAAAGAAGTAGTTTTGGCCTATGTCAAGACAGCTTACAGCCAGGCAGTAAATCCAAGCAGAAAGACATGAAAAGAAACACACTATCAGGAGAATGCTATCTAGCTTCCCAGGAAACAAGATATGACTGTACCAGTAAGCCTCCAGCCACGTGGCAATCCATAGATGAATAGAAATCAGTTAAGATATAAGAGATAGCTATTAACAACCTGAGCCATAGACAAAATAGTTTGCAATTAATATTAAGCCTCTGTGTGTTTATTTGGAACCAAGAGGCAGCAGGACACAGGAAAATTTCTGGCTACATTTACTTTCGAAAGTGGTACAGACTGCCCTCTATCTGTACACATCTCCCAGGCCACCAGAGCCTTGTGGTTCACTTTCATCTAAACTCCTTGGAAAAGTTTTTCATTTCTTCCTTACCTTTGTTTCTTTCTCTTCCCACTTCCTTTCTCCCCTTCCTTGTCTGCCCCACCCACTCCTGCCTTTGTTTTATCTTTTCACATCTATACCCCTGGCCTTCTCATGTTATTTAATAGCAACATTCTCTGCTTTCATTGGCGAGAATGTATTTACACATGCCAGGATGCTCTACCCTGATCCTTTGATGTTCTGGATGACATTCATTCCATTCTTAGGATTCAGCTTAGACAATACCCACAGTCACCCAGAAACCTTTGCTTATCACAACCCTGGGATGGACTTGAGATTGAGATCCTCTTCTTTGGCACTTTCAGAACTCCTTGTATGTATCTCAATAACCAAACTAGCTGGAGAGCATCACTATGTGCCTGATCTCCTTCGGAAGACTATGAGATGTTGGCAAGACTGTTTTGCTTTCTTATATCCCAAATCCTGACATAGGGGGAGTAGAATCCTGTAGTTGGCACTGAATTAAAATTAGCTAAACAAAGAGTCAACAACGTTTCCAAAAAGGAACTTGTCACCTTGACTTTGAAATTGGTGTTGGGACTTGCTTGGCTAAAAGGGTGTCAAAAAGGTGTGACGTGTGGAGATTTAATAAGTAATGGTGAAGCAGGAATTTTTCTCATAGAATGATGCTAATAAGACTGAGCACTAGGTGGTCCTCTTTGAGGATGAGCAAATAGTAGGAAAGGGCCCTTCTTCTTATATGCAGTGTCAACACCACTGAGGCCATTGTATTATCCAGACTTGGTTAACTGTCAGGGGACTAGCTGAATGTGTGAAGCCCTACCAGACTGTTCCAGGGACCATATATCTAATTCCAACTCAAACCAACCACCCACTTAAAGGAAGCAGAATGGGAAAATCGTGCTTATTCCAAGCCATCAAATTTTTGGGTAGTGGCCAAGTAGCAGAAATTGATTAAAAATATCATTTAGGGAAACCAAAAAGAACAAAGAAATGAAATGAGGGGTTGAGAACAGAGCTCATTCATCAAAATGCTGGCCTTGCAAACCCGAGAATCTGAGTTCCATGCCCACCTTTAAAGGGCATGGCATGAGAGCACACACTTATAATAGCAGTGTTGCAATGCTGGAGACAAGTAGCTCTCCAGGGCTTACTAGCCAGGCAGTTTAGCTTATATAGTGAGATGCAGACCAGAGAGAGACCCCTATCTCAATAAAGGTGAACCATGCCTGAGGAAAAGCACCAACATTGTCCTGTGTCTTCCAAATGCAAATGCACATATGTGTATAACACACATGCAAGAAAAGAGAGAAAAGAAAGCAGAACTAAATGACAAAAATGGCAAAAAAAAATGTTCTCCAGTGTTTATCATAGTAACTACAATGCTGATGTAATTTTATTTTTTTTTTAACACGTAGTCCCTTGAAGCAGTACTAATCATACCATAGGAAGTTATGGAATCAGTCCCAACTCTGCCACTGATGAGCTATGTGAATGTGACAGTTTTAACATCTGAGACTCTTGGATGCTTACTGTCAAACAGGAGATTTTAATTTTATGCCTATCTGTCTGTATGTAAATACATGCATCTTTCTCTTCCTGACCTCACCAAACTGTTAAAAGAACTGATCACATATATAGCTGCAGAAGTGTAAGTACTAATGTTACTGAAACTAGTTAAAAACTTTGAGTTACTATACGTGCTGACAACACTTATCATCCAGTCAAGGCAGGTGCTGCAGAAGGTGGACTGGGCTGACTGTTCCTTCCTATTGCGTAATGTGTTGCTAACAGGTGTTTCGCCACCATGAGCATCACTGATTAGCATTGATTTCTTTAATGAGGGCTATTTTAAGCAGCGCTCCTGTAACTCTCCTCCAATCCCACTCCCAGTTTTTAACACTTAGTTTCACATTCCACTGAAGCACAGGGGGAAACTTGGTCTCAAAGGGAAACCTCAAGACCCCGGGGTCTTGCTAGCCCTGGGACCTAGTTCATTCCTTTTACAGAGACTGTGTCTCTCTGTGTAAAGTGTAAAGGTGACAGCATTGCCAGATTATCAACAAAGTGTTGGAGAGAGGCCAGCATAATAATGCAAGCAGATATAGCTTGAAGTTAGCCACCCTGCACAAAGGCAAAGTGTGGGTACTTCTTGAAAAAAATATGCCTATCATATAGTGAGTGTTAACAATGTTCAAGATATTGGGCTAAATGGTAGGGGTTTGCAGCAGAAAATAGGGGAAAATGATATTTTGAGGTGTGAGGCAATTTGCCTATAGCTACATAATTAATAAATGGCTTAGTTGAATCCCTACTGACCTCCTTCCAATGCCTACACTTGCCCAGTGCTGGGAAGCCTCCAAAAGAACTTTCCAGAGCCTGTAGGAGAGTAGAATTATTGGCTAGGTATTTTGCCATTAAGTAGGGTCACCAACTTGTAGCTAAAGAAACAGATGATCAAAAAAGTGCTGGGGGAGAAAATGTCTGTTTATAAACACAGCTTAATTAATTAGTCAACTCAGAGCAAGCAGAAGAAGAGGCAGCTTTCCAGATGTCTGACATGGAGAATTAATTAACAGAAAGGCCCCAGTCCGCAGGCCTTGGGTTCATGTCCAGACCACATGGTGGAATTAAATTACTAAATTGCCTCAGTGCCCCTCACCTTAAAACTAAATTGTTCCTCAACTTAACTAAAGCTTTTTGAGTTAAAAAAAATGTTCATTAAAAATTCACAACTGAATTGAAAAGTCTTAGCCAATTTAAAGCTTTAAATGAGGCTCAAAAAGTTTTGAGTGGTTTTAGTTTAATGTTAGAAGATTCCAGAATAAAATTAAGGTAAACTTAAATTGAGATGCACAGATAAAATCCTGTGTCTGTCCTTACTGTTGTAGTCTGAATATGAAATAACCCTACAGACTTATGTGTTGAATCACTTGTCCCAAGCTGGCAGTGATATTTTGGGAGATTCTAGAAGCTGTAGATGATAGACACTAGCTTGAGGAATTAGATTGCTAGGGGTGGGTCCTTGGAGGCTGAGTTTTGTCTCAGGTTTCTGTCTCTCCCGGTTATAGTTTGAAAATTAAATTGCTGCTCCATAGACGCAGTGTTTGAACCCAGATCCCTAGTTTGTGACACTTTCTATGGGAGTGAATAGATTCTTTAGGAGGTGGGGCCTGGATAGAGGTAGTTAGTCACTGGTAGTGGCCTTCAAGAGGTGTACAGATTAGTCTTGGCTCTGACTGAGCTCTCTGTTTTTCATCCTCTGTGATGTGACCAAGTGTCTCCATGCTCTGTCCATCATGGACAAAAGTCACCCCCACCATCATGAATGCTTCCATGCCTTCCTGGCCATGAAACCATGAGCCAGAATGAATCCTTCATTCTTTGAGGTGCTTCTGTCAGCAATCTCATCAAAGTGAGGAGAAAAGCAGCTAAAACATAACCTCTGCTTCCTGTCTTCCAGGAAGTGAGTCACTCCTTCTTCACAGCTTCTCGCTGCCATGATGTTCCTTCAACACAGGCCCAGACCTGTAGCTGTGGACTTAACACTCCTGCAATCCTAAACAGATAAAACCTTTCTTCCTTAAACCATGTCAGGTGTAATGTCACTGCGGTGGGAGAAGTCAGTACTGAGGTAAACAAGACAAGAAACTCAGGTAAGCGCCGTCACCCCTGTTAGGAAGAGCTATATCCATGTCATGCTTCTTTCAAGCCACAGTCCTAGTGTGCTAGGCAAAGGCAAAGCATCCAGATGCCTCAATTGTCAACATCATTTTGCTTGTATATGATAAAGGACTTCTAAGGAAGGAGACAGAAATCCTCTTTTCTGTGCCACTCCCAAGTAGAAAGTACATGGGAGTCTGTAGGAAGAAAAATGGGGTTGGGCTGTACCTGCTGAGTAATCACTATGAAGCCAATCTGCAGTGACTCCTGTACCTTCCCGATCCTGTGTGAGTTCTTGAGGAAGTTACTTTCAAGGAATGCCTCTTCTTCCATGGCTAATGTTTTCTGGGGGCTTCTAAACGTGTTCTTAGTCTGTTGTTTATATTTTTGCTGGGTAATCTCCATGTTTTCTGCAGTTTGTTTGGGTCTCATCATCTGTCTAATTAAGCAGAGGGAGTTAATGAAGTAGGGAGTGACTCTGTGTCACACAGTCCATAGTGTAATGTGCATGAGGGTGGGGTGGGGGCACACAGATTCTGGTGGGCTTGGATGGTTGGGGGCTGCTGAGGGGGAAAATGGACAAGGTGGAGTTCCTGGGAGAGGCAGGGCATGACATGCCTGTTGACTGTTTGATCTAGTTCTGACAGCAATCTAGAGAAGATCAGGTTTGTATCAGAATCACTTATTCACCGTTAAACTTCTTATTTTTCTACTTTAACCCAGAACAGCTGTGATGGGATTTCTAAGCACGATGTAATCTAAACAACAGTATCATCCTAAGGGGTACCAGAACTGAAAGCACTCATCTATAGCAAGCTCTTCGTTTTTCTACGGGGAAATGAGGGACTACATTATGGTTCAAAATCTACATTACCTCAGATCTATGCACTGGCATGGTTTTTGTATAAAGGGTGCTCAGCCTCTCTGCTGGAAAAGAGCAAGAGGAGAGGCAGGAAGAGGCAAAGAGAGGCCAGAGTCCACCGAATGCCTGGGGCATCTGTGTTCCTCATCATCCACAGCTTCAACTGTCTTGAGTGGGAAAGAGCCTCCACTTCTGGGAGTCTTCACCTTAGAGAGCTGGGGCAATGTGCAAATTTGAAGATTTCTTCATCAATGGGGAGTGAGGCTGAATAGTTCAGGTTCAGACCAGTGGC